>JAINUW010000372.1:0-338505 GCA_020205615.1 Panax quinquefolius
GGACCACTAATATCTAACTTACCGCTATTAGTGCCCCGGTTCTCGATCGTCCCCTTCTTCGAGCAGTTCTTTGCCATGTGTTCAGTTAACCCACATACAAAGCATCCATGATTCTTTTTCGGACTTGGACAGTTAGGCGAGATGTGCCCTTCCTGTCCACAGTTGTAGCATACGGCCTTCCCCTTGAGACAGACTCTTAAGTTATTCTTCGCACAGGTCTTGCAGGCCTCCATCCTCCTCTTCAGGTCTCCTAGCTTCACTTCAGTATTCCCAGAGCTGAACGTTTTCCTCTTCTATCCCTTGCCACTACCGCTGGCTCCTTTGACCTTCACTCCCCAATCCACTTTCCCCTTGTTCTTCTTATCCTTGTGGTATTGGCTCAGAGCCTCACTACCACCTTCGGCGATTATCGCCTTCTCTAAAATAGTCCCAAATGAAGTACTTTGGAACACGAAAATATGGTTATAGAGTCAGGGTTTCAAGCCCTGCTCAAACCGTCGCACCTTCCTAACCTCGGTATCCACTTGGTGTGGAACAAACCTTGCCAGTTCATTAAACTTGGCGGTGTATTGGGGAACCATCATGTCCCCTTGTTTCAATTCAAGAAACCGCATCTTCATACTTTTATGCATGCTCATGGGAAAGTAGTTCTCAAAGAATATCTCCTTGAATCTCAGCACGTTAGATTCTCGATCCCGGCCCTAGCCTGATTGGCTTCCCAGCAAAAGTTGGCTTAACCCTTCATCATATATGTTGCAAAGGAAATCTTTTAGGCCTCGTCGACATTTGCTATCACAAATGCCTTCTCTATTTCTTTCACCCACATTTGGGGTTCGATAGGGTCCGTAGTTCCTTTGAACTCCGGCGGACCAACACTCTTAAAATCCTTAAAGGTAGTACCTCATGCTACTCCCGGATTTACGGGGATATTAGCTTCATCTTTATTAAATACGGCTGTTAAAAGACTAACAAACTCCTGTATAGGGTTAACCAGACTTCCCTCCGGTTGATTTATATTAGCTCCTTGATTACGTTGTACTCTTCTTGGCGGCATTTTACTGATACAATAAACAACACATTTCGTTATTATTCATTTCTTTATTAGTTATTATTCGATATTAAATAATAACTTCAACATCCCTTGCTCATTATATTCCATAAAAGGCTTATATTCATTCATTCATTGCAGTATAATACGACATCGGTTACATTACATAGCCTAAGCTGATTACATTACTTTCCCGCTATTGCTTTCCAAAAATTAGGATTTACAAAAGACTACCATTTGTTATACAAAAGAGGGTTTTACGTCACTACTGGATACAAAATATTTGCATACCTAAACTACTCTATCCACTAATAGATTACATCTACCTCAAGGCATTATCAAAATCAGCATTGGCAAGACCGACAATAATATCATGGCTGATAGTATGCCGCGTTTGCCCTGCCTTTACAGGATAACCCGCTACCTGCTACTGGAAATCTGTATGAGAACTCCTATGAATATAGGACATTCTCCCTATCTTCTACTGTTTGGTCTTTAGCTCCTCCTTGAGCTCAAAAACCTCATGTTTCAGCTCATGGACTTTGTCCTTGGCCAAAATCCTCTCGTCGTGCTCATGTTCCCACATGGACTCCACGTCTGTCTTGTCCTCTATAACAGCCTAGAGCTCTGCCTTCAGCTCCTTAATCTCCTGACAGTAATGGATATTTCTTTCCAATACTAACATAAATAATGACATCATTGATTCCACAGTAGCCATCTTTGCTGCTATAGCTACCGGGTTGAAGGACACTACCTCCACCTCATCTTCTATCATGTCATCGAACACGGACATGAGATCGGGATCCTCTGAGTCTCCAGACTCAATGACAACTATCTCAGGCTCCTTTGCAATGGGATTAGGTATAACCTCTATTTAGTTAACCGATTCCTCACTAACTGCATGTCCATCTAAATACATTCTATTTACTACCGATATCTACACAAAATAATTAAGTTGATTAGTACACGTCAGTAGAATAATAAAAACACATAACATATTCATAATGCATTTTTATAAGGTTATTTTCTTCTTTTACTTCTTTGACTTCTCTTAAGGTTATGACTTAAGGTTTATAATCCCCCCCTTAATTTTTATATGTGACACCCCCAAATCCGGGTATCTTCCAACCCGACAGATGGTGCTACATGGTACTACCATTCACACATATATTCAATTGAAAAGTCTTAAAGGAACGAATATGTCTTCTATATATTCAAAATAATATTACCATTCCCCCAAGTTCTTTATAACCATTACATTGTTCTTGTCATAATATAAAATATATTACAATCATTTAACCTATGCTATTACATAAGTATTCTACGGGTTCGTCTTCGCCTTGCCTTTATCCTTGCCGGAGCCTTCGGTCTATTCGATCTTAGCTGTGTTCATATGGTTCAAGCAAGAGTGAGCATGACTAGCTCACCAAGTACAACAATTCTAATAAACAACATGCTTGAAACATAGGAATCGTATATATTCAATAACTGAAAAATAGTTACGAAGTACTATCGATAATTCAAAATAGCACTTCTTTTCCTTCAAAACGTTTTACAACAACAATATTCTGTAAAACATCAATTCCGGTCCAAGACCTTGAGCATTTCATAAGTTCTTTTGAAAATGACATCTCGACACTAATTTCATAAGTCTGACATTTCTTACGAGCACGTCTAGGTTATCAGCCTATAGTACTCTGTGTTGATCAACACTACATTCATTAAACATATGTACGTTTAAGTTGTGGCAACTCACGTGCCTGTCGTTTGACGACAAAACATTTTTAGCATACTAAGTCTTCGTTTGAAAACCACACCAATATAACTTGGTAAACATTGACCATGCTTGATAGAAACATAATAAAAGTCTAGCCGAAAGAGTTGGCTTAGACTTCATCATACAATACTGCATGTGTACGAATACATGAATTACAAAGTTTGTCCAGGTTGAACTAGAACAAGGGTTAAAATACATACCTTTAGCATCTTCTACAGTTAATAGCACGTTCTCGTTTAAGTCTTTAAGTCTCTACCGTAAACGATAACATCACATAACACATTAGGTCATGTGTGACAACCCGAATTTTTATAAGTTATTAAAATAGGAATTTAATAATTAAAATTCTTATTATGAGATGTTTTGAGTTTGAGTATGTATATATACGTGCTATGTATTTTGAAATATGTGATCTGGTGTGAAGAGAAATATATATTCATATATTGGGAAAATGAGGTTTAATAGTTAAGTTAACTATTGAAGGAATTAAATGAATTTTTTAATTAATCTTAAATATTTATTGAATTGAATAAATATTTTAAATAATTTATTTATTGAGAAAAATAAATAATTTATGAAATTGTGGTATAATAATCTAGTTACATGTGTATGATAATTAAATTAAAGCAAAGGAAAATTTTTTTTCTTTGAAGATTTAATTTAATGAATTAATTAAATTAAATGAGTTGTTTAATATGAAAGAATATAAGTATATTAAATAAAATAATGTTTAAATCTAATTTATTAATTGAATTAGATATATGATTATTTATTAATCACCAGAATAATTATAATAAAAATTATAATTATTTTAGTTATTATTGAAAGTTATGAAAATTGGTTACACGTGTAACAAATAAAAACTATATAATATAATATTATTAAAATAATTCAGTTTGGGGGAATTGGTGTGTGGCTAAACAAGGCCTTGTGGCCTTTGGCTTATTGTAACTGAAGTAGTCGTATTATTTTGCTAACATAAGGATACGTGAGTGAAAGCCATATCAGTTATTCTTCGCGTCTTATTTCTAAGGCTAAATAGCAGAGAGAGAGAGAGAGAGAGAGAGAGAGAGAGAGAGCTTGATGAGGAAGAGATAAGATACAGTGGTTTAGGAGAGGGTTTTCTGAGATTATCAAAAAGAGGAAGAAGGATTGCTAAAGCTTGTGACCATCTTATAAAGAAATCAAGCATTGAAGGTATGAAAACCTAAGTTTATGTTCTAAATTTCTAATATTGGATTGTGTGAATTCGATATTATAATTGTTAAAATTAGTTTATGTAATCAATTTGGTGGTTATCTATACATGATTGTAGTAAGAGAGTTCATAGAAAATGGGTTTGAAGAAGAGAAGTGTATATTAGTGTGTATTTATATGTCATGGCTTTAGAAAGTACAAAATTTTATTCCCTATATGTGTTATAATCTATAAATTGAGGTTGGATTATGTTAATATGTGAATAAATGAAAGCGGCGTAGTTTAAATCATGTTAATCGTCTAAGTAACGAATTCGTAGTGAATGAATTCGCTAAATGTGTTTAAAACATGAAAATAGAGTATGAACATGTGTTTTGGGTAAAATTTTAGGTTGGATAATGTTTTTATAAATTGTTAGAATTCTAGTATGTTGTAGTTCTATGAATTACAAATTCATAGAATCAAAAACGGACTAATTTGGATTTGTATAACTAAAGTTATGAAGATTAGTAGGAGAAAAGGGTCAAAAATCGCAAAACAATATAATCTGGGTGAAGCCTAGCGCGGGAGCGCTGCCCAGAGCTGCTAGATGGTGAGGGCGCGCAAAAAAGGGGTGCTGCCACGCCCCATGTGTTCTGACTGTGACTTCTTCGACCCATTTTGGTAAAACGACCATAACCTTTTTCATACGAACTCCAATTGAGGTGATTCAAGATGATCCAGAACGAGGAAGAATAAACATACAACTTTTGTTCTTTAAGTTTGTTAATTTGAGGTCTTTAGGAAGGGTCAAAATAGTCATCTTTGTGACTGTTATGTATTCGGAGGCGATCGAAGGGCGTCGAGCGAGCACATACGCAAGTATTGTGCTCCGGACGATGGATTATGTTATTCTAAGTAATAAAACGTGAATATGCATGATAATGGACATGTTATATGGCTAAGATTACTTTATTCATAATGGGATGCTTAAGCATGACTTAGTATGTGTTTTAAAAAGAAACTTAGAGATTTCGAAAACAAACCTTGACGAACTTTAAGTCACTTGAGTTCTGACTTTATAGTGAGCATATAGTGGAGTCATGCGAGCATAAAATGTGATCTTAAGTTACCTCGTATAAGATAACTTGTATAGCTTGGATAATATGTGTTTTCAAAGAGAAATTTAAAAGTTTTAGAAACTAACTTTGATGAGCATTGTTACTTGCATTATGACCTTATAAGCAATCATGATAGAGTTATTTATGCCGTTGAACATGAATGATATGTGCACTCAACTAATCAAGCATGACATAAGTTATTTAAGGACATTTTAAAAGTATGAACTATGCTATGTCTATATAAATGAGATAGATACATTGAACATGCATATTAAAGGTTGTTAGTACCAATATAAGGTTTAAAAGCTTATAAACCTTGAACCTTTGTTAAAAGAAGTTGTTAAGCCTTGTTGATGTAAATAATTCAACATAGAACTATGTAATTCAAAAGTAAATGATTTGAAAGGTGAACTTGAAGAAATATCAGAACCTACTTGATGTACGTTTATAGTATTTATCAGAATGCATAGTAGGTTAGAACTAAACTGAGCAATGAAAAGCTCAAGTCTGGTTTTGGTTGGGGGTAGCGCGGCTGCGCCACTCCCAAGCTTAAATGTAGCGCGGCCGCGCCGTTCTGCTGAGTGACCAAGAGCAGTTTGTTAACTGCATGGTCTTAAGTTATGGTTATATAATGTCTTTAAGGACTACAAGATATGAAACAAGATTGTTTAGATAAATATGATAACAGGATGAACTAGTCTCATGGTTATCCTAAGTTCAAGTAAAATGAAACCAAGTTAGGAAACAATATTTGTTTTTATATTAAGAGCGTATGAAATATATGACTAATGGATGTGAATCCATGATTATATAACTTTGTAGGAATACATGAAGTGCAGATAATCGTTAAGTAGTTAAGTCGTAGTTCATAAACTAGGAATCAGGCAAGTCTTTCAGTTCCTATTTGCTATGTGAACTTGATGATTAACTGTTTTAAATCTTTATTGCAAAGAGCATGATGTGTTATTTATATGTTGAAAGTATGAAATGTTAAAGTCAATTTATGACTATGTTGATTAATTAAAGCATGCTGATTGAGTACGGACTCAATCTTTATACATGTTATATGAACTGTAGCATGTATGTTATATGTTGGGCATGTTATTATGTGCTATGTGATGCATGAAAACTGTTAGATTTTGCTGGCCTGTTGAGCTCAACCTTGAAAATAACCACTTTTACAAGTTAAAGATTCAAGGTAAAGTTATGTGTTAGTTGAAAGACATGAATCAGATGTGATACTTGAAGATTTATACACTTTGGTTGTGTTATTATTATTTGAACCATGTTTAAGGTTCTGAATAATGTATTAATGTTGAATTGTAATATCGTTTTGCAATGTAAACTATTATAATATTAAAATGATTTTGAGATATTTAGATGTAAAGGTTGAAGGTTTTGGGAACGAGAATAGTTTGTAATAAATTTTTTTAATTATTTCGTAAATTTCAATGGTTGTATTATCGTTTAATGATGTAAAATTAGAGTTTGAATGTATTATTAATGACCGAAGTCGAGAATTAAATTGTATAAATTTTGGGGTCATTACATCATGAATGAACATACATGGTTCCTAAGGAATTTTACCCTTCTTCTCAATCTAATTATGACTTAAATTTGTTATTATTTGTGACGCCCCCAAATTCGGGTATCTTTCAACCCGACAGATGGTGTTACACGGTACTACCATTCACACATACATTCAATTGAAAAGTCTCAAAGGAACGAATATGTTTTCTATATATTCAAAATAATATTAACATTTCCCTAAGTTCTTTATAACCGTTACATTGTTCTTGTCATAATATCAAATATATTACAATCATTCACCCTATAGTATTATATAAGTATTCTACGAGTTCGTCTTCGCCTTGCCTTTATCCTTGCCAGAGCCTTCGGTCCGTTCAATCTTAGCTGTGTGCATATGGTTCAAGCAAGAGTGAGCATGACTAGCTCAGCAAGTACAACAATTCCAATAAACAACAGCTTGAAAAATATGAATCATATATCTTCAATAACTGAACAATAGTTACGAAGTACTATTGATAATTCAAAATAGCACTTCCTTTCATTCAAAACGTTTTACAACAACAATATTTAGTAAAACATCAATTTCGGTCCAAAACCTTGAGCATTTCATAAGTTCTTTTGAAAAGGACATCCCGACACTAAGTCCAAAAGTCCGACATTACTTACGAGCACGTCTAGGTGATCAGCCTATAGTACTCTATGTTGATCAACACTACATTCATTAAACGTGTGTACGTTTAAGTTGTGGCAACCTCATGTGCCTGTCGTTTGACGACAAAACATTTTTAGCATACTCAGTCTTCGTTTGAAAACCACACCAATATAACTTGGTAAACATTGACCATGCTTGATAGAAATATAATATAAGTCTAGCCGAAAGGGTTGGCTTTGACTTCATCATACAAGACTTCATGCGTAAGGATACATGAATTACAAAGCTTATCCAGACTGAACTGGAATAAGGGTTAGAATACTTGCCTTTAGCATATGCTACTATTATAACACGTTCTCGTTTATGTCTTTAAGTCTCTACAGTAATTGATAACATCACATAACACATTAGGTCCTGAATGAACATACATGGTTCCTAATGTATCTTACCCTTCTTCTCAATCTAATTATAACTTAGATTTGTTCGTATTGGTTCTGGCTTTTCATTAAGTCATTCTTACATACACATTACGTTCATGTTTGATTACTTATCTTCAACCTTTAAAAAACATAAATAAGGTTAAACAATACCTTACAATGCCTTATTAAGTTCCTTAGTTTATTACCAAAGAGTTATTATTCATTCCATACTTGTAAACCTTCATTAATGTCCAAACCCTTGGGTTGGCGCTGCGGTGTCACCCTTCTTTCTCTATGCCGCGCTGCAACGCCACTCTGCAGTGGATAAAGACGGACTTCGGCATTGCTGGCATGAGTCTATGTGCTTACATATCGCGTTCATGGCGTGAAACTCGAGAGAGGTTGAGACAACGTGGCCGGCCTTCTTTGTGCCACCATTTGGCCTTTGGTTGATAGCCATAAATACCAACTTTGTGCCTCAGATAGCTTTGACAGATTTTCAAGTTTGGGAAATTCCCGAACTCGTAACTTCTTCGTTATAAGTCCGAATTGGCTCATTCAAGAGCCTACGGTTCACAAATTACATACTCTCCGTGTTTATGCAAGAATTTTATCTATTTGACTTTGTTTGCTAAAAATTCACCTATTAGTTCATTTTTAACGAAAACGGTAAACGTTCGTGAACGTTCAACGCTCGTTTCTTTGTTCTAACTCCAAATTCGGTCATTTTCGAGTCTGCAACTCTATAATGCCAAATATGACTTGTCACCATCGAAAACCAACGTTTTTGAGTTCAAACCCAAAATTCAACTTCTATTCCGAGAATTTCACGAATTCTACGATTATCGTCCAATCGTGTGAATTTCGGCGAAACTTCATTACTAACGATTTGATCATTGTTCTAAATGGATTTTAACCATCATATGAACATTTCAAACTAAAAATTACAACAACTTATTTTCAAGCTAGGTTATGGCATATTCTTCATAAGTTCATGACTTAACAACTTATAACCTATAAGTTTTCATTCCTTATGACTTATTATAGATTTAATTCCTTTAATCAACATTCTCACATCATATTAAACATACTAACTTCATATTACAATCATATGACAAGTTTATCATAAGTTATCAACTTATTTAGATTCAAGTTACTTATTCATAACTTATTCGGCTTAAGTCCATTGCTTAATTACTTCTTATGATTGCTTAGCATGCATGATCATCATTTCTCTATCAAGCAATTATGGTAGAGATAGAAGAATATAGGACAAGAGCCTTACCCTTGATGAACTAGTTATTTTCCTTCTTGGAACAAATATGGAAGTTTGTCTTAAAAGTGCTTAATCTCCCTAACCAATAAGTTGTTTTACTGTTGGATGAAAACTAACAACCAACAAATGAATTTTGAGCTTGCTATTTATAGACTTGGCAAAGTTAGGGCAATATGGACATTATAACATCCCACCTCATCAACTAACCTCCTTACTATTCATCTACTTAACCACTAAGTAAACTTTCTCATCACTTATATTACTTGGCCACGACAAAACATATCCTATGCTTTGCCATCACATAAAGTACTTGGTCACCAAGTTTAAACCACATTAACCTTGGTTTACTCCATGGATCATGACTAACCCATTGGATCATTAATTTGGGCTTAAGTTAATTATCTTAACTTATTCCTATTGGGCTTGCATTACTTTAGTTTGGACTTTTGATTAACAAACACTTTGTCTTGCACATCCAATTCCTATTGGACTCCTCCATTTACACAATTCTATTAATCCATTCCATTTAACTAAAAGTCTTACAACATATAATATACGTATAATCCTTGTATTCTAGCTCGTATATTATTTCGTAATATACGTTATTCCATTATCCATACATACTCGTATAATACATCGTATTATACTTGTATTTAATACCTCACACAATACTTACGTATCATACGATAAATATAATCTCTTCTTAACGCTTAGTATTCCTAACGTTCTCTAATCAAGTCCGCATGCAAAATATTGCGTTTTCCATACTTAGATTATTATTACACAATCTATCTCACCTTGATATTATAACGTTACATATTTCTCAAAAGTTCAAAAATAATTCCCGAGCAGAAATCGATGAATAGTGTTTTTCAGAAAATTTCTCGGAAAGCTTTTATTTTCGTCTTGGAAATTCAAACACTTTAATTCTCTCACGTAGTTAAAATACTACGACTTTCTGACATTTCTAACTTATAGAACGACATTCATCTTACTACCATAAAAGAATAACAAATAATATTATTTTATTCATTATAAAAGTATTTACAAAAGGTTCGATTTTCTGGGGCATTATACTCTCTCCTCTTATAAGGATTCTGTCTCCAGAATCTCGCTATATATAAAAAAAATTACACAGACAAATGAGGGTAACTCTTTTTCATCTTTTCTTCCAATTTCCACGTTGTTTCTTCTGCATCGTGGTTCTTCCATATCACCTTCACGGAAGGTATGACTTTGTTCCGCAGAACTTGTTCTTTACTATCAATAATTTGAATCTGCGTTTCTTCATACGTTAAGTCCTTCTCGATATGAATAGGCTCATATTCTATAACGTGTTTATAATCCGTCTTATAAGGACGGAATACTAATACATGAAACACATTATGTATTCGCTTTAGGTCCTGGAGGTAATGCTATCAAATAAGCTACCTCACCTACCCGTTTTAATACCTCAAAAGGTCCTATAAATCTCGGACTTAACTTTCCATTCTTTCCAAAGAGTATCTTTCCTTTCCAGAAGATACCTTTAGAAATACGTAAGAGCCTACTTCAAACTCCCTATTCTCTCGATGCGAATCTGTAAATTTCTTCTGTCTGTCTTGAGCTGCTAAGAGACGCATTTGTATCAACTTGACAATATCCGCTGTTTGCTGCACCAATTCTTGTCCTAGCATTTGGCGTTCTCCCACTTCATCCCAATATAATGGTGTTCTGTACTTCCTCCCATACAAAGCTTCGTAAGGCAGCATACCTATGCTTGCATGATAACTATTATTATACCCAAACTCTACTAATGGTAGGTGATCATCCCAACTACCCTTGAAATCCATGACATAAGATCTTAACATATCTTCTAACGTCTGAATTATTCTCTCGCTCTGTCCATTAGTTTGTGGATGATATGTCTTACTCAGCTTCAACTGCGTTCCCAACTACTCTTGTAGACTCCTGCAAAAGTTTGATGTGAATCGTGGGTCACGATCTGACACAATCGATACTGGTGTTCCATGTCTAGAAATTATTTCCTTAACAGAAAGTATAGCTAACTGGTCTAAGTTATACTTGACCCTAATTGGCAAAAAGTGAGCCGACTTCATCAATCGGTCCACAATTACCCAAATTGCATCATATCCTTTCGTTGTAGTTGTAAGTCCCACCACAAAATCCATTGTTATATTCTCCCACTTCCACTCCGGAATCTCCAATGACTGTAACAAGCCACTTGGTCATTGATGTTTGGCCTTAACTTTCTGGCAAGTCAAGCACCTACTCATATACTTTGCTATCTCTCTCTTCATGTTCGGCCACCAAAAACTCTATCGAAGTTCTTGATACATCTTAGTACTACCAGGATGAATCGAAAACCTCTAACTATGAGGCTCTTGTAACACCTACTCCTTTAATTTTATTTCATTCAGAACCCAAATTCTTCCTTCAAATCTTAATAATCCCTCATTATCAAGACTGTACTTATTATCCTTTTCATTGGTTAGCCACTCCTTTACCTAGTCACACTCATCGATTTTGAGTTGCACCTCCTTAACTCTCTCTACGATGCTAGATTACATCTCCATCGTAAATAGTATTTGTCCTGCTTCACTCGGCAACTTCACTTCCAACTCCATTATAGCCATCTCTGTTATTAACTCAGTTTGAGCTGTTAATAAAGACAACTTTTTCGGACCCTTCCTACTTAAGGTGTCGGCAACTACATTGGCCTTTCCAGGGTGATACAGGATTTCATAGTCATAATCCTTTATCAACTCTAGCCATCTCCTCTGCCTCATATTCATCTCCTTCTGTGTGAAGATATATTTTAGACTCTTGTGGTCCATGTATATCTCACATTTTTCTCAATAAAGATAATGTCTCCATATCTTTAGAGCAAACACTACTGCGGCCAGTTCTAGATCATTAGTAGGGTAAACTTTCTCATAATACTTCAACTGCCTTGATGCATACGCAATAACCTTGCCATGCTGCATGAGCACACAACTAAGTCCTCTATGCGAAGCATCGCTATAAACTACGAAATTTCCTGTGTCATCGGGCAATGACAAAACAGGCGCTTCACTCAATCTCTTCTTCAGTTCTTGAAAACTGTCCTCGCATTTATCTGTTCACACGTATTTCACTGTCTTCCTGGTCAAGTTAGTCATCGGAGTAGCTATCTTCGAAAAATCCTGAATGAATCTCCGATAGTAACCCGCTAACCCTAGGAAACTCCGCACCTCAATCGGCGTTTTTGGTTATTCCCAATTCATCATGGCTTCCACCTTCGTTGGATCCACTGAAATTCCCTCATGGTCAATACATGAGGTAATATTTAAGCTGAGCTAGCTTATATCCTTAAATAATATTTAAATCATGATATATCCTTAAATAATATTTAAACTTGTTGGGCAACTTTCATGCTCACCCTTGTTATATCATGATAAACATTATAGATAAGGCGAATGCGTTTAGATATAGGAAAAGGATAATGCCAAGTTCAACTTGGGGATAAAATGTGCGGCTAGTTTGTAATAGTATAGTTGGATAATAATGATATATGTTAGATAGTTTATGAATTGTGTATAAGTTAAGGTTACTCGATTTTGGGGAATAGTGTGTAAAGTGTATTGTATAAACAATTTCTGTCAGATCCGTGGTGATTTGGGACCCGGATTTGGGGCTGTCACATTATCTGTGTCATGTTGTTGATACCCATAGAGTGGTAGAAACCATGGAACAAATACCTATAGTGAGAGAATTTGCCGATGTATTTCTGAGTGAATTGTAATAGACATCGTGCCAGGAGCGGCACCAATTTCTAGGGAACTGTATCGTATGACGCCAGTGGAGATGAAGGAGTTGATGGTGTAGTTGCAAGAACTGTTGGACATGAAGTATATTCAACCGAGTGTTTCACCGTGGGGAGCACCAGTACTGTTTGTCAAGAAGAAGGACGGATCGTTAAGACTGTGTATCTACTACCGATAATTAAACAAGTTAACGATAAAGAATAAATACCCATTTCCCAGGATCGATGATCTCTTTGATCAGTTTAAAGGGGCTAAGTATTTTTCAAAAATAGATTTAAGAATGGGGTATCACCAATTGAAGGTTAGGAAGGAGGATGTACCGAAGACAGCATTCAGGACTCGTTATGGTCATTACGAGTTTCTGGAGATGTCGTTTGGGTTGACAAATGCACCAGCTGCATTTATGGATATAATGAACAGATTGTTCAAACAATATTTGGACAAGTTCGTCGTGGTGTTTATTGATGATATTCTAGTCTATTCTAAGACGCCAGAAGATCTTGCTGAACACCTAAGATTAGTGTTGGAGACACTAAGAAAGGAGAAATTATATGCAAAATTCACTAAGTGTGAATTTTGGTTGGAGAAGGTACAATTTGTAGGTCATGTCATTGACCATGAGGGAATTTCAGTGGATCCAGCGAAGGTTGAAGCTGTGATGAATTGGGAACAACCAAAAACGCCGACTGAGGTGCGGAGTTTCCTAGGGTTAGCGAGTTACTATCGGAGATTAATCCAGGATTTTTCGAAGGTAGCTACTCCATTGACTAACTTGACGAGGAAGAGGATGAAATACGCGTGGACTGATAAGTGTGAGGACAGTTTTCAAGAACTGAAGAAGAGATTGAGTGAAGCACATGTTTTGTCATTGCCCGATGACACAGGAAATTTCGTAATTTATAGTGATGCTTCGCATAGAGGACTTGGTTGCGTGCTCATACAGCATGGCAAGGTCATTGCGTATGCATCTAGGCAGTTGAAGGATTATTAGAAAGTTTACCCTACTCATGATCTGGAACAAGCCAAAGTAGTTTTTGCTCTAAAGATATGGAGACATTATCTTTATGGAGAAAAATGTGAGATATACACGGACCACAGGAGTCTAAAATATATCTTCACACAGAAGGAGTTGAATATGAGGCAGAGGAGATGGCTAGAGTTGATAAAGGATTATGACTGTGAAATCCTGTATCACCCTTAAAAGTCAATGTAGTTGCCGACGCCTTAAGTAGGAAGGGTCGGGAAAAGTTGTCTTTGTTAACGGCTCAAACTGAGTTAATAACAGAGATGGCTAGGATGGAGTTGGAACTGAAGCTGCCAAGTGAAGCAGGACCCATTCTGTTTGCGACGGAGATGCAATCTACCATCGTAGAGAGAGTTAAAGAGGTACAACTCAAAACTGAGGAGTGGGACCGGATGAAGGAGCGGCTGGCCAATGAAAAAGATACTAAGTATAGTCTTGATAATGAGGGATTATTAAGATTTGAAGGAAGAATTTGGGTTCCAAATGATACGGAATTAAAGGAGCAGGTATTACAAGAGGCTCATAGTTCGAGGTTTTCGATTCATTCTGGTAGCACTAAGATGTATCAAGACCTTCGATAGAGTTTTTGGTGGCCGAACATGAAGAGAGAGATAACAAAGTACGTGAGTAGGTGCTTAATTTGCCATAAAGTTAAGGTCGGACATCAACGACGAAGTGACTTGTTATAGTCATTGGAAATTCCGGAGTGGAAGTAAGAGAATATCACGATGGATTTTGTGGTGGGACTTCCGACTACAACAAAGGGTTATGATGTGATTTGGGTAATAGTGGATCGATTGACAAAGTTGGCTCACTCTTTGCCAATTAGGGTCAAGTATAACTTTGATCGGTTAGCTAGACTCTATATTAAGGAAATAATTTCTAGACACGGAGTACCAGTATCGATTGTGTCAGATCATGATCTACGATTCACATTGAACTTTTGAAGGAGTCTACAAGAGCAGTTGGGAACGCAGTTAAAGCTGAGTACGGCGTATCATCCACAAACGGATGGACAAAGTGAGAGAACAATTTAGACGTTAGAAGACATGTTAAGATATTGCGTCATGGATTTCAAGGGTAGTTGGGATGATCATCTACCATTAGTGGAGTTTGCGTATAACAATAGTTATCATGCAAGCATAGGTATGTTGCCTTACGAAGCTTTGTATGGGAGAAAATGCAAAACACCACTGTATTGGGATGAGGTAGGAGAACGCCAAATGCTAGGACCAGAATCGGTGCAGCAAATAGCGGACATTGTCAAGATGATTCAAATGCGACTTCTAGCAGCTCAAGACAGACATAAGAAGTTTACAGATTCCCATAGAGAGAATAGAGAATTTGAAGTAGGTTCGTACGTATTTCTAAAAGTATCTCCCTTGAAAGGAAAGATATATTTTGGAAAGAAGGGAAAGTTAAGTCCGAGGTTTATAGGACCTTTTGAGGTATTAAAATGGGTGGGTGAGGTAGCTTATATGATAGCATTACCTCCAGACCTAGAACGAATACATAATGTATTTCACGTATCCGTATTACGTCCTTATAAGCTAGATTATAAGCATATGATAGAATATGAGCCTATTCATATTGAGAAGGACTTAACGTACGAAGAAACGCCGATTCAAATTGTCTATAGAAAAGAACAAGTTCTGCGAAATAAAGTCATACCTTCCGTGAAGGTAATATGGAAGAACCACGATGCAGAAGAAGCAACGTGGGAGTTGGAAGAAATGATGAAAAAGAATTACCCTCATTTGGTTATGTAATTTTTTTATATATATATAGCGAGATTCTGGGGATAGAATCCTTATAATGGGGAGATAGTGTAACACCCCGAAAAATCGAACATTTTTTAAATACTTTTAATAATGAATAAAATAATATTATTTATTATTATTACGTGTTGATAAGATGAATTTCGTTCTATAACCTAGAAACATCGGAACGTCGTAGTATTTTAACTACGTGAATGAATTAAAGTGTTTGAATTTCTAAGATAAAAATAAAAGTTTTCCGAAATTTTTTCTGAAAAACACTATTCATCGATTTTTGCTCGTGAATTATTTTTGAACTTCTGAGAAATACGTAACGTTATAATATCAATGCGAGATTGATTATGTAATAATAATAATCTAAGTATGGTAAACGTAATATTTCGCACGCGGACTTAATTTGGGAACGTTAGGAATATTAAGCGTTAAGAAAAGAATGTATTAATTGTATAATGTGTATGCATTATGCGAGGTATTGAATGCAATTATAATGCGACTTATTATACTATGATGTATGGAGAATGAATTATCGTATATTGCAAGTTAGTATACAAGCTAACAAACGAGAATTATACATATAGTATATATGTTAAGGTTCTTGATTAAATGGAATGGACTTGTAGGATTATTAAAATATTGGTAGAAGTCCAATAGTAAGTGATATGCAAGCCCAAGTGTTTGTTAATCATGAATCCAAATTAATGTAATGTAAGCCCAATAAGAAATAAGCTAGATAATTAAGCAAGCCCAATGTGTTAAGCCATGATCCATGGAGCAAACCATGTTAATGTGGGTAGACTTGATGGGCAAGAACTTTGTGTGGTGATCAAGTGTTGTGATGAGCAAGAAAGGGAAGTGGCTAGCAAATTATTTTAGAGCCAAAGTAATGAATAGTAAGGAGGTGGGATTAAGGAAGTTGAAGAGGTGCAATGCCTAATTGACCATAATAACCTAACTTTGAGAGCTCTATAAATAGAGAGCTCTCAATTCATTTGATTGCTTGATCAAATTCCTCCAAACTTCTATCAAAGTTTAGTGCTTAAGTGTTAGAGAGAATAAGCTCACATAAGTCAAGAATAAGTCAAACATCCTTTGATAAATCTTCAAGGAAGAGAAGTACAAGTGCTTCTAGGGTAAGACTCTTGTCTTATATATATTCATCTCTATCACTGTAGGGTGATAAGAGAAGTATGATTGTATGCTAAGAACAAAAGGAGTAAGTAATGAATGAACTTAAGCCGAATAAGTTGAATAAGTAACTTGAACTTAAATAAGTTGATAAACTTGTGAAGAACTTATCATATGATTGTCATATGATGTTAGTATGTTCAATATGGTATGAAAACATTGATTGATGGACTTAAGATCATATTATTAAGTCATAAGCAAGGAAATTTGTAGTTAATAAGTTGCTTAAGTCATTAACTTATGAGAATAAGTCAAAACTTACTTTGATAATAAGTTGGTGATAAGTAACTTGAAATGTTCATATGTTGATTAAAATCCATTTAGAATGATTAGTAATGAGGTTTTGCCGGAATTCACACGACTGGATGATAATCGTCGAATTTGTGAAATTCTCGGAATGGAAGTCGTATTTTGTGTTTGAAGTCAAAAACGTTGGTTTTTGATGGAGACAAGTCATATTTGGCATTATAGAGTTACAGACTCGAAAATGACCGAATTCCAACTTAGAACGAAGAAACGAGCGTTGAACGTTAACGAACGTTTATCGTTTTTGTTAAAAATGAACTAATAGGTGAAATTTTAGAAAACAAAGTCAAATAGATACAATTCTTGCATAAATGCATAGAGTATGTAATTTTTGAACCATAGGCTTTTGAACGAGCCAATTCGGACTTAAAACAAAGAAGTTATATGTCTTAAAGTTTCACAGAATTTTCAAAATCTGCAAATTATCTGAGGCACGAGTTCACGTCTGTCGCGACTCAACTTCTTAATGTCCGCGCCATCAACAATGCGAAGGTGAGATTGAGCACATCGCTACTAGCTGGCGCCGCAAAGACGACATTTGAAGAACAAGGACTCACGCTACAAATGGCCGATTAGCCTCTGTGCATACTGCTAACTCATGCCGCAGCGCGACTTACAGAGTGAAGGGTGGCGCCGCAACGCCAACCCTAGAACTTTGAATAGTAATAAATGTTTACAAGTATAACATGAACAGTAACTCAATAGTAATAAACTGAGGAACTTAGTAAGGTATTGTAAGGTACTTTTAAACCTTATGTTTGTTGTCTAAAGGTTGAAGATAAGTAATAAATCATAAACGTACTGAGAATGATGTAATGAAAAAGTCAGAACCAATAATAACAAATCTAAGTCAGGATTAGATTGAGATGAAAGGTAAGATATAATAGTGTACATACTTGATTATATGTGACCTACTTTGGTATGTTATATGATCATGTATCGTAGAGACTTAGAGACTTAAAGTGTACGTGTGATAATTAGTAAGCAGATGCTAAAGGCAAGTATTCAAACCCTTGTTCCAGTTCAGTCTGGACAAGCTTTGTAATTCATGTATTATTTCGCATGAAGTCTTCAATAATGAAGTCAAAGCCAATTCTTTCGGCTAGACTTATATTATGAATCTATCAAGCAGGATTGATGTTTACCGAGTTATATTGGTGTGGTTTTCAAATGAAGACTGAGTATGCTAAAATGTTTTGTCTTTTAACGACAGGCACGTGAGGTTGTCACAACTTAAACGTATACACGTTTAAGTAATGTAGTGTTGATCAACATAGAGTACTATAGGCTGATAACCTAGACGTGCTCGTAAGTAACGTCAGACTTACGAACTTAATGATGAGATGTCCTTTTCAAAAGAACTTATGAAATGCTCAAGGTCTTGGACCGAAATTGATGTTTTACTGAATATTTTTGTTGTAAAATGTTTTGAATGAAAAGAAGTGCTACTTTGAATTATCAATAGTACTTCGTAACTATTGTTCAGTTATTGAAGATATATGAGTTCTATGTTTCAAGCATGTTGTTTATTAGAATTGTAGTACTTGATGAGCTAGTCATGCTCACTCTTGTTTGAACCATATAAACACAGCTAAGATTGAGCGGAGCCGAAGGCTCCGGCAAGGATAAGGGCAAAGCCAAGACAAACCCTTAGATTATTTATGTAATAGTATAGGTAAATGTTTGTAAAATATTGAATATTATGACAAGAACGAATGAATGGGTTATAAAGAACCTGGGGAAATGTAATATTATTTTGAATATATATAAGACATATTCGTTCTTTTGAGACTTTGGAATTGAATGTATGTATGAATGGTAGTACCGTGTAGCACCATCTATCGGGTTGGAAGATACCCGGATTTGGGGGCGTCACATATTCACCCCTTCTTCCAAGAATTTCGTCCCCGAAATTCACCTTACACCTTATACCATACTACTTATACCATTCACACATATCATCACATGCTACCCATTACACCACTCACAAGAGTAAAAGTTTTCAAATCATGTTGAGGGGTCATATAGACCATGAACACATTGTTTTAACGGTATTCATTCCGCAAAACTATACATTACTTGGTCTGTTTACAATCACAAAGAAGGTAAACTACCATTGCTAGTACTTTAGGTGATTAGCCTATCGTACTCTTATGTCATGCATAATGTATTAATCATGTCTACCAAATATTTACGCTACCCGATTAGATTATTTATCCAAACAACATATTTCACCTCAGTCTTATCATATGATTCCATACCAAAACAATTTGGTTCGGGAAATTTCTTTCAATGAACACTTAGAGTTTTCATAAACATTAGTCTAGCTGAATCGAATAGCGTAGACTCATATCAATAATTCAATTCAATCGAATTATATAGGTGTAGCCAAACCCCGTTGGCAAATTAAAATTTTGAAAACATTTTCAAGAATGACGTCATGATGTCGTACTGTATTAACAGTCCGTTTGAGGATGCCGTCATTGTATGATTTCATCATAACACATCATACAATAGTGGAATAGCGATTTTAGATCAAATTCACACTAAGTATTCCTATATTTACAACTTCATCACCTTTTTATCATCTCTATACCAGGTTACATGGTACATGAGTGATAAATAAAATAAATTTTGATATTTCAAATCATCTTCGTCTAGCTGAAACAAGTAGCATAGACCATACTTTATACCATTTTAAAAATGATTACGAGTCTACATTTTTTTAAAAGCACATAGTGCATATTTAGCTTGATGTCAAAATTTTGAAGTCTAGCATAGCTAGGAGTTTTGGAAAACTTATGTCTCCACTAATAATCATTTGCTTAACCAGTCTATCTATTCCTATAATCCTCAATTCTCCATTCACACACAACTATACCCAGTTCGTCAAACCACACTTATGAGTTCATAAACTTGCCACAACTATATGAGTTTAAGAACTTACCCTAGTCAGACCTTTGGCGCCCATTTTCTGAGGGGTTCATAAACATTTCATATAACTATGAGTCAAGAATGTCACATAAGTATAAGTTTTAAGAACTCGTACTTAACCTTATATTCTCAACGTATGACTTATCTATCTGTTATACACATGAGAAAGGAATCACCCTCTTAACATGCATATAGCAAATAGCGCGACACAAACATTTCAATGATTATCAGTGCCAGAAACTAAGTAGTTGTTACACCGAGTACAGTTCCCCGCCCATACAAGGAATTATACAACCTAGTTGCCGACATGAGTCCTCAATTAAAATCCCCACCTAATCTTAACCCCCTTCTTAATACAAATTTCATTCAATTCGTATTCATAATCCATTCCCAGAATCTGTACCAATTCATAGTACAACTGATACACAGCAATCTTTGCTGTAAACTTTCCAATCATTTGCTTGATCCTTCTCCATACTATAACCTTATCAGATCACGGGGTGATCTCATGGTATATATTACTATTCATTTCTATATATTGATTGTTTTATTTTATGATCTCCTATCCCTGTACTTTTAGTCTTTTAGACTCAATTTATTCACCACTACTGTTCAACTTTATTATCAGAGTTAGGGAGCTCTGTATCTTTACAACTCGTCGAGATTCTTCTTTGAATCATACTGACAAACTAACTCGATTTGAGTTAGTACTTAATCCTAATCACTGCGGTTATTGGTATCAGTTATTCCTACCTAAGCTTCATAACCAACAACTTTGATACCAACTGTGACAGCCTCAAATCTGGGTCCCAAATCACCACGGATCCGGTACAATCATTCTATAACTATTGTGGAAGATATAAATAGAAATTATTTATACAATACACTTTACACACTATTCCCCAAAATTGAGTAACCTTAACTTATACACAATTCATAAACTATCTAACATATATCATTATTATCCAACTATATTATTACAAACTAGCCGCACATTTTATCCCCAAGCTAAACTTGGCATTATCCTTTTCCTGTATTCGAACGCATTCGCCTTATCTGCAATGTTTATCATGATATAGCAAGGGTGAGCGTGAAAGTTGCCCAACAAGTTTAAATATTATTTAAGGATATATCATGGTTGAAAGCGTCTGAATAATAAGTTGTCTATAATTCATCAATATAATTGAGAACTAGCATGAACAAACTTTAGACTGAACAAGTATTAAACATGAACAAATTTATCTGAACCGAACGGTAATGAAGGTGATCAGCCTTTCATACCTGACTTATACATGAAAGATGTACAGGGTACAATTCTACATGGCAATCAGCAATGATTAACCATAAGCATATTCAAATGAAACAACTCTTAGTACAGTTAAGAAAAACTTGCATGAACCGTTGATTACCGCTAAGCAATTTATAACGCTTTATCCGAAGACCTAATATTAGTAATATAGATTTCCAATATTAGAATAATATCATCACAGTATAATATTATTATATTTATATACATAGAATAACCTAAACACATAACACGTAACCCTATCAGTCTACAACATACATAAGACTTGGTATCAGGTCCAACTATTTCAGTCTGACTTGAAACTGACACAATTTTATCATCCCGACGGTCTACTCGGACTTTTATCGAGTTTAAGTTCCATTAAACTTTGTCTAAACACTTCACAATTATCTTAGATAATTTTATTATCAGTCAAAATATTTTTCATATACTTGCAATAATTTTCAGATAATTATTACCATTTATCATGATTTTTGAATCATTAAACTCGTATTTATATGAATTAAATATCATAATATTCCTTAATCATTAATATTTATTTAATATTAAATATTAATAAAAATCATAACATAATATTATAATATATTTATAATATCACAAAGTATTTTTAATACAATAAAATTATATTTATATGATTTTAAAATAGCTAAATCCATTATCCGATAATTGATATTAATATTAAAATATTAATATTTTCATGACTAAATATCAAAAGTTATATTTTATAACTTAAAATATTTTTATAACACTTAAATCATTTTATATGATTTTTAAATCATTAATTCTATTTTTTCATAAATTATTTAATATATTTAATAAATAAATTAATTACCATTAATAATAAATTATTAATAAAATTCATCACAAAATATTAAAAGTCATCAAAAATAACTTTAAATATTTTCTAATATCATAATATAATTTTTTCATGATTTTCATGAATTAAAACCATTTTTAAATAAATTATTTAATATTATAATTAAATAAATAAATACCTTTTATATTCCAAAAATATTAAATATTTTTGAAATATACCCAAAATAATTAAAAACTATTTTTCAGGCTTTAAAATAATTTTTAGGAATTTATTTTGTATTTTTAATAATTTAAAACTATTTTCCCTAATTTTTAAATAAAATAATTATTTTTAGAAATTATTTGTCGCTAAAGGGCCTTATAGCGACAAAACCGTCGCTATAGGTGTTCTTGAGCTTCAACAGCAAACCTAGAAAACCATGTCAGTCGCTAAGGTACATACTTTGACCAAGTCTAAAACTTTGTTGTTTATGATTTTGGGCGGTTTGATGTGATACACATGTAGTACCCATGTAATACTACACTAACAAACAAATTTCAGGTCCAACTAAAAACACATCACAGAGATATTAGCCCTCAAAGATCATGTCAGAAGCTGTTCTTCATTTCTGGGTTACCCAGAAATGAAAAACAGTCCAGATAGTCTACTTTCGATCTTCATATCTTTCATTTAGGATTTGATTTGTGTGATCTAGTGATTCGATCGTGTAGAGTACATGTCAATGTACCATTATATAACCTTACATCAACTTAACAACATCAAAATAGAGAGATCTAGTCGGTCAAACTACTGTTAGAAATTTTGTTCTTGAAGATTCTGGGTTTTCCAGAATCTTCATCCGGGTAGATCGGTCAACCTAGTTTGACCAAGATTATCTACAATTTTGTTAATGATCTGGATGAACTAAAGTCTTCAGCATGTAGTCTTCATGGAAGGCTACACGATTAAACCAACAACATAGCCAAAACGAGCAAATAATAACAAGATTAAAGGTCTACAAAACTTGTTAGAAGTTTTCTGGAAAAATCTGAGCTTCCCAGATTCCAGACTTCGTGACTGGTCAATGATGTTTGACAAACATTAACTCTCAATCCAAACATGAAATGACCCAGATTTGAGTTTGAGAACAAAGACCACATAACATACTACAATTTCAAACATTTAAAACACTAAAAACATTAACAGAGACAGATCTAAGGCCTCTGACATATGGTTGTCAGGCCATATTTTTCCATTTTTCCAGATTTGGTAAATCTTTATATTTGAGCATCAAAATGATATGGATCTAAGTTTTAGCAACCCAAATCATCAAATGACACCCTCTAACATAACTTTAAACATCTAACCACAACATCTAACACAAAATACATAGATCTACAAGTTTAGGGTTCTTATACCTTCTTTAAGCTTTGATCTAGAATCTGATCATCATGATCTGATCTTGGAAAGTTATGAACTGATACTAACTTATCTTATATCACTCTCTCACTCTACATTTCAAATTTTAGAGAGAGAAAAGTCTTGGGAGAAAATGAAAGGTAAAGTGGCCCTTCTCTCTCTCTTAATCCATATAATTGATAGGATGCAATGTATCTAGCAAGCTAAATGGCTGATATAGATTAAATTAGTCACATGGCTAGGCTAGGTTTTGGTGAAAAACTCACCTAAAGTCAAAACCTACTCACCAACTTATTAAAAATACAAAAAGGGCAAAATAATCATTTCCATACCATTTTTAGTCTAGAATTGTCATTTGATGAAACCCTTAGGGTTAAAACCTAAGCTTTCCATAAGTCACCTTTCTAGGATTTCCAGATTAAGGTTTTCAAAATAGAAAATTAATATTTGTAAATTATAATTAAGATTCTCTAATTATATTAAGATTTCTTAATCATAATTTAAGTTTGCTAATTATAATTAATATTTCCTAATTAATATTGCTAATTTAGCAATTAAATCCATAATTGTGCATTAGGGTTTCTGACGGAACAATTAAGGTTCAAAAATTTGAAATTAGGGTTTGCTAATTAATTAAGCTTTACCCTAATTAATCATATAATTAATAGCACCTAAGTATTATAATTATCCTTTAAGTTCCCAGATTAGGGTTTCAAATTCCAAATTAGGGTTTCAGATTCCCAGAACCGGTTTCTAGGGTTTCTTATCAGACGTTAGGGTTTTCTAACTGAACGTTTACATTTGTTAATAATATTAGGGTTTGACACTGATAAAATTTATCTGGTCAACCCTTGACCCTTAACCACATTCAGTACACATACATAACCATAATCACAGAACATATTCACATATACACTTAATCTTGAATAATTCTAAAAAAATCCTACACAAAATTTTGAAATCCTCAAAATTCCTTCCCAAAAACGTCAAACGCATACACTTATTTTCTGTCAAGGTCTCTTATTTGACCTTAAATCCATCATTTAAGATTTTAATATATTGCCTAATTTCTCGGGTTGTCACAGATAACTTACACATCCCTTCCTCAATAATTTCCTAGTTTGTGTCATGGTTAGACAACACGAACGTCTCGGCGATCTATTCCCGTAAAATACTACTTGAGGTTGTTTTAACATTCTAAGGTTCACATATTTCTTCTAATAATCTATAATTGCCCCATGGTTAACTAACCAATCCATTCCGAGAATTACGTCGCAAATTATTTCTTCGTTTGCTACCTTAATATTTAAAGGTATAGACAACTTTTCGGGAAGTAAACTTAATCGTCTAGCAAAATCACATGCTATAAACGAACAAGTAGCACCCGAATCAAACAACACGTAAGCATTTATGTCATTGATCGGAATAATACCTGCGACGACGTCCCCTGATGCAATCGCATCTTGATCATTATGTTAAAGGTACGCCCATCTACTACACTGGCGTCTTTGGACCACTAATAGCTAACTTACCGCCATTAGTGCCTCGGTTCCCGTCCGTCCCCTTCATCTACTTAACCACTAAGTAAACTTGCTCATCACTTATATTACTTGGCCACCACAAAACTTATCCTATGCTTGGCCATCACATAAAGTACTTGGTCACCAAGTTTAACCCACATTAACCTTGGTTTGCTCCATGGATCATGACTAACCCATTGGATCATTACATTGGGCTTAAGTTAACTTAGCTTATTCCTATTGGGTTTGTATTACTTTAGTTTGGACTTTTGATTAAAAAACACTTGGGCTTGCACATCCAATTCCTATTGGACTCCTCCATTTACACAATTCTATTAATCCATTCCATTTAACTAAAAGTCTTATAACATATACTATACGTATAATCCTTGTATTCTAGCTCGTATATTATTTCGTAATATGTGTTATTCCATTCTCTATACATACTCGTATAATACTTCGTATTATACTTGTATTCAATACCTCGCACAATACTTAAGTATCATACGATCAATATAATCTCTTCTTAACGTTTAATATACCTAACGTTCTCTAATTAAGTCCGCATGCGAAATATTGCGTTTTCTATACTTAGATTATTATTACACAATCTATCTCACCTTGATATTATAACGTTACGTATTTCTCAGAAGTTCAATAATAATTCCCAAGGGGAAATCGATGAATAGTATTTTTCAGAAAATTTCTCGTAAAACTTTTATTTTCATCTTGGAAATTCAAACACTTTATTTCTCTCACGTAGTTAAAATACTACGACTTTCTGACATTTCTAAGTTATAGAACGACATTCATCTTACTACCACATAAGAATAACAAATAATATTATTGTATTCATTATAAAAGTATTTACAAAAGGTTCGATTTTCTGGGGCGTTACATTATTGGTTCCGGCTTTTCGTTACATCGTTCTTATCTTAACATTACATTCATGTTTGATTACTTAACTTCAACATTTAGGTAACATAATTAAGGTTTAACAATACCTTACAATGCTTTATTAAGTTCTTTAGTTCATTAGTAATGAGTTACCATTCATTTCATACTTGTAAACTTCTTTCCCTGTCGAAACCCTAGGGTTGGCGCTGCGGCGCCACCCTTCCTTCTCTATTCACACAACTGCGGCCCACTCTCGCAGATGGCTAAGGACCAAACTTCTACATTGCGGGGCGTGATTCTATGTGTCTTAACCGCCACGCCATGGCGCGTGAAACTACTGAAGGTTATAACATCGTTGTTCCGCATCAAGAAGCACCATCATTTGGCCTTGGATTGGCGCCGCAGCGCCAACTCAATGCCTTAGATAGCTTTGACAGATTTTCAACTTTGCGAATATCCCGGACTCGTAACTTCTTCGTTATAAGTCCGAATTGACTCATTCAAGAGCCTACGGTTCAAAAATTACATACTCTACGCGTTCATGCAAGAATTTTATCTATTTGACTTTGTTTGCTAAAAATTCACCTATTAGTTCATTGTTAACGAAAACGGTAACCGTTTGTGAACGTTCAACGCTCGTTTCTTCGTTCTAAGTCGGAATCCGGTAATTTTTGTGTTCACAACTCCATAATGCCAAATTTGACTTGTCTCCATCAAAAACCAACGTTTCCGAGTTCAAACACAAAATTCGACTTCTATTATGAGAATTTCACGAATTCGACGATTATCGTCCAATCGTGTGAATTCCGGCGAAACTTCATTACTAACGATATGATCATTGTTCTAAATGGAGTCTAACCATCATATGAACATTTTAAACTACAAGTTACATCAACTTATTTTCAAATTAGGTTTTGACTTATTCTTCATAAGTTCATGACTTAATAACTTATAAACTACAAGTTTTCATTCCTTATGACTTATTATAGATTTAAGTCCTTTAATCAACATTCTCACATCTTATCAAACATACTAACTTCATATGGCAAACATATGACAAGTTCATCATAAGTTCATAACTTATTTAGGTTTAAGTTACTTATTCATGACTTATTCGGCTTAAGTTCATTGCTTATTCAATTCTTACATGTTCTTAGCATACATGCTTATTAGATTACACTTCTCTTATCATGTTACAATGATAGAGATGGAAAATTATTAGACAAGAGTCTTACCCTTGATGAACTAGTCTTTTTCTTCTTTGAAAATCTAACAAAGGATGTTGTCTTAAAAGTGCTTATTCTCTCTAACCAATAAGTTGCTTTGTATTGGAAGTTGTTGGTCTTTTGAACCAGTGATAAATGACTAGCAATCTACTTCTATTTATAGGAAAGCAAAAGTGAGGGCATAATGGACATTAGAACATCCCACCTCCTTAACTAACCTCCTTACTATTGATTTCTTAATCCCTAAGTTTACTTGCTAAGCACAACTTTTGCTTGCTCATTACACTTGTTTTCTTGGTCACCACAACAAATCCTTGGTCACTAAGTTCACCCATGGATTGCCCCATGGATCCTAATTAGCTAATGGATCATTACTTTGGGCTTACTTTAATGTCAAAGCTTATTCTTGTGGGCTTGAATTTTGTTTGTTTAACTTAAGCTTTGGGCTTCATATTAACCAATACTTGGGCTAATCCTTACCATAACATGGGCTTTCCCCTTAATTCTCATTGGACTTGTACTTCCTACAAGATCCACCATTTCATTCCCTTTTGTCTTTAATCCTTAACATTCTTAATTTAAGTTCGCATGCAAAATATTGCATTTTACATACATAGATTATTATTACATAATCCATCTCACCTTGATATTATAACGTTATGTATTTCTCAGAAGTTCAAAAATAATTCCCGAGCAGAAATTGATGAATAGTGTTTTTTGGAAAATTTCTCAGAAAACTTTTATTTTCGTCTTGGAAATTCAAACACTTTAATTCTCTCACGTAGTTAAAATACTTAGATGTTATGTAACGCCCCGAAATTCGGTCTATTTTCACATCCGAATTTCGTACGTCACGATCCCATCTTCTTCCAAACATACATCATTATATAGCTAAATATAACAACTTACATTCTCAAATCCTAGGTTCTAAAACCTTATAACCTCTTTCATTACAAATAATGATAATTACATTATTCTTTACATCTTGCACGAGTGACTTTTATCCGCCACCAAGGATACATAATCGTTCATTAAACTAATCTATAGTTTAATTCTATCATTCTATATTACAAGTCTTCGCTTGATCTTCACGCTCATTCATCTAATGAATGACACTTATTCTGGATACCGATCATGTAAGACCCCGAATTTTATGAAATGATAGTATTCAATTTTCTTATAATTATTATTTTATTTCGTAAATGGTTAAATTGATAAAAGGTTAAAGTTAAGGGTGATATGTTAAAATTTTTACAAAGTATGCAAGTTGTTATAAAATTTTCGTTTGGTCGGGGAATATTCTTTTTTTTCGGGGAATATCCATACAACGGCACAATCATTGGTGGACCCCACAACAGAAGTATTGTCGTAGTTAGAAAATGATAGAATTATCATTTTATAAAAATAACGGCGAAAGTGTTACCGTTAAAATTGTTGAACTACCTGATAGTAGAAGTATAGTAATACGCGTGGTTGCATAGTAGCACACGGTATTGATTATTGATGCTTACGTAAGAAGTCACTCAGTTATACTCAATTATTGCTACAGTAATTGTTGCATCATATCTCTCATATTATTGGTTGAATTATTGTCACAGTATCATCTGTATAATATGTTATATTATTAAATCAATAATTGAGACGACAAAGTTATTCATATTATTATTTACAATATTGACAATGTCTAGAAGATCTGTCAAGGAGAGGTTTGGTCACCTAATTGAGCGCCAATAAGGAGAAATCCTTATCGGAAAGCCCCCTCATTCTTGGGAACGACCTGGTTGTTAAATGTATATATATATATATATACACACATTTCTGTCAGGCCTGGAGTTTACTTCGTGGCCTTTTACAGTTTTCTTTACATTTCATCCTGCCTGGAGTTCACTTCGTGGCAGTTGATAGCTTTTACAACTTTATTTATATTCAAGTCCCTCCTGGAGTTTACTTCATGGCGGTTGATGGCATTTACTTCTTTATTTACATTTCTGATCCCCATGGAGTTGCTTCGTGGTGGCATATCATGCACACACACACACACAAATATATATATATATATATATATATAACCGCTTACTGCTTTCCATACAAATTGCAGTATCATGTGAGCCTAGGAATCATGTGATCACATATTCAATCTACTGAATCTAGATTCGGTTACCTTGATGGACTTTTTCCCAGCTGTAAGTAGCTTGTACATTATTTACAGTGTACGAATTCCCTTGGATGGCTTTCATGCCCATAAGGAGTTCGGCACTGCTGTAATTTATTTTCTCGAAGATGCCCCGCATCTCGAAAATAAAAGCAAATAAGCCAAACATTTAACAATAAAATGGAAGTATGAAAAGGTCTCAATTCCTATTGAGCACAGGGTTTGAAAAACCTCTTTTACAAAACTTCATTGTTATATCCTGGTTAAAACTGAATTTTTCTATAAATTCAAACCCGGTGTATATAGGTGCGAACGAGGCCTCACACTACTTTCAAATAATTGCACATTGATCTACACACACACACATTCATATAACAGTTTCTTTGAGAAGTGGTGGTGGACCTGGTATAACACGGATGCCTGGGGTGCCTAACACCTTCCCTCCGCATAATGAAGCCCCGAACCCATAATGAATCTCGATTTCCATAAACCCGTTTAGAAAGTTGTCATATCATCGGGTCAATGTGCAAACCTTTTCGCCATGCGTTAGTGCAACCGATTAAAAACACCAATGGCGACTCTTAAAGTCAAATCACGACATTTCACATGTCGGACCTTTTCACTTGTTTTTTCAAACAAATCTCACATTAACATGAGAACACCAAAGAACAAGTAACGAAAAGGGACAAATAAAAATCCCGACGTCGACACTGTACTTTTACTACCGGGTAGTTCAAAGTTTAACGGTAAAACTTCCGCCATTATTTTTATAAAAAGATAATTCTGTCATTTTCTAACTACGACAATACTTCCGTTGTGGGGTGCACCAATGATTGTTCCATTGCATTTAATATTTCCGTTAAAACGAATATTCCACCAAATCGAATATTATATAACCACTTGCTTACTTTGCAAAATTTGTAAATATTACCCACAACTATAACATTATATCATATCCACACCATAATATTCAAAAATATATTTTGAGAGAAATTAATCTTTATTCGTAAAAGTTGGGGTCTAACACAAGATCTCTCTGATATTCTGTTGAATGGACATAAAACTTGTTGGTGATTGTAGTATTATATCAGTACTACAATCATAACCCATTAGCAAACCCAGAAACTTGATAACCAAGAATTTATGGGTGGTCAAACTACCTACCATGCACACTGCCTATGAAGATCTGGGTTTGGCCAAGAACACTCAAGAACACCTATAGCGATGGTTTTGTCACTATAGGCACCCTTTAGCGACATTTTAATTACAAATTTAATTATTTTATTTAATAAATAGAGAAAAAATAGTTTTTAATTTTTAAAAATTCATAATAAATTTTTAAAAATTATTTAAAGCCTAAAAATGGATTTTTAATAATTTTAAATATATTTCATTAATATTTAATATTTTTGGAATATTAATGATATTTAATTTATTTAATTATAATAATAAATAAATTACTTAAAAATGATTTTAATTCTTGAAAAATCATTTAAAATTATATTATGTTATAAGAAAATATTTTAAGTTATTTTTAATGACTTTTAATATTTTGTGATGAATTTCATTAATAAATTAATATTAATTATAATTAATGTATTTAATAAATATATTAAATAAATTATGGAAAATAGAATTAATGATTTTAAAATTATATAAAAATAATTTAAAGGTTATAAAAATATTTTTAAGTTATAAAATATATAACTTTTGATATTTGGTCATGAAAAACATTAATATTTAATATTAATGGCGAGATAATTAGTAATGGTTTTAATTATTTTAAAATTATTTAAAGACAATAATAAAGTATTAAAATACTTTTGAGATATTATAAATACTTTATAATATTATGTCATGATTTTTATTAATATTTGATACTAAATAAATATTAATGATAATGGAATTAAGTGGTAATTAAATTATATAAATATGATATTAATGATTGAAAAATAATGATAAATGATAATAATTACTTGAAAATTATTATTAGCCTTTAAAAATTATTTTGACTGAATAATAAATTATCTAAGATAATTGTGTGACAGTTTGGAAAGAGTATTAGTGAAATTAGGCTCGATAATTATCTGACTAGACCGTTGGGATATAGAAATTAGTTTAACTTGATACCGAGTCTTATGTATTTTATAGACTGATAGGGATATGTGTTTTGTGTCTAGGTTATTTCATATTATATTTAGCAATATTATACTGCGATGATATTATTCTAATGTGGAGATCGGTATTATTAATATTAGGTCTTCAGACGAAGCTAAATAAATTGTGTAGCATTAGTCGACGATAAAGGCAAGTTTTCTTGAACTATTCTTTTAACTTGTGGTTAATCATTGTTAATTACATCACGTCTATAAATTGTTGAATCACACTTTGTGCATATTGCATGTGTTCATCAGGTATGAAAGGTTGATCACCTTCATTACCATTCGGTCCAGATATAGTTGTTCATGTTCAATGTTCATTCAGCTAAGAAAATTTATTCATTCTAGTTCATAATTATATTAAAGAATTTTAGCCAGCTTATTGTTCAGTTCTTTCCATCATGATATATCCTTAATTTATTGAACATAAAATTACTGGGCAAACTTGTTGCTCACCCTTGCTATATCATGATAAACATTGCAGATTAAAGCGTATATGTCGGATATGAGGAAATATCAAAGACAAGTACAACTTGGGATTTTATGTGCAGCTAAATTTGTAACAGTAATGTATGATAATAACAATGTATGTCAGATAAGATATTGATTCAGGTATTAAGTGAAGGTTCTCGACCTTGGGGATAGTGTGTAAAGTTTAATGTATAAACAATTTATGTTTATATCTTCCACAATAGTTATAGAAATAATATAACAGTTTCGTGGTGATTTGGGACCCGAATTTGGGGGTATCAAAGTTGTAGAATTCGGGACATTATAAAAATATGTTCCATTCTTTGGGCTAAAACAGTTCGGTGCAATGTGACCCTCCTGGCCACAATTGAAACACACCCTCTTATCCTTCAAACACACACTAGTGTGATTCTTTCCGCAAGTAGCACAAGCTTCAAACTTTTTCTTTTGTTGACTTCCTTGTTGTCCTCTCGCACTCGAATTTTCATTCCATTTCCTCTTCTGGTTGTTACTTCCACCATTGCTTCCACCAACCTTATTTTCATTCTCATTCTTTCTGTAAAATCTCAAATTTTACGAATAAAGATTTAAATTTCTCGATTTTTTTTTAATATTATGGTGTGGATTTAATATAATGTTATAGTTGTGGGTAATATTTATAAATTTTGCAAAGTATGCAAGTTGTTATATTATTCAATTTGTTGGGGAATATTCTTTGTGTCGGGGAATATTCGTACGACGACACAATCATTGGTGAACCTCACAACAGAATTATTGTCGGATTGAGAAAACGACAAAAATATTTTTATGAAAATAACGGCAGAAGTTTTACCGTTAATACTGTTGAACTACTCGGTAGAGTAAAAAGTACGATGAATACGCGTGGTTGCATAGTAGCACACACGGTATTGATTATTGATGCTTATGTGAGAAGTCACCGGTTTTGTTCAATTATTACTACGATGAGTCACTGATAGTATCTCACGTTATTTGATTCAATTATTATTGATTGTATATATATATATATATATATATATAAGTTTTGTTTTATTAGTATTATTAATATAATAAAATGTAAAACTTTTTATATAAAATGTAATACTTTTTAAAGTTATTTGTTTTATTAGGCTAATAGTAAAATCTTTTATATAAAATGTAATACTTTTATAAAGTTATCTGTTTTTATTAGACAATAATTAGATTATATTATATTTTATTATGCATAGTGCCTGTATAGTGTTTGCATAGTAAAATCTTTTTAAAAGTTATTCATTTTATTAGATTATAAATAGAATATATTATATTTTATTATAAACCAATCTGGACCGTTCGTTTAAAGTAAATCGATCTAGACCGTTCATGGATTGGTTACTATTCAGTCCATTCTTCTATAAATAGAAGCTCATTCCTTCATTATTTCTTATGAATTCACTGAAACTCTAGAGAGAGAAGTTGTAGAGAGAATTATTCTTCTATAATCTTGAGCGTATTTCTTTAACGTTTAAGAAAGCTTTGAGCGTAGTGCAAGTTTCTTCAAGTATATCCCCGCCTCTATCGCTTTGAGTACTCTTCTTTATAAGGTAAGGGTATTATTATTTTTTATATTCATGAAGAGAACTTCGTTATTCCATTCTTTATTATTCTCGTTGGAATAACTCAGTATAATGATCTTCACGCTTATACTTCGTGAAATTCTTTACGTTAATCCATTATTTATTATTCTCTTTGGAATAACTCGTCATGTCAAGTACCGCATACATGGTGAAAATTCGTTGTTATTCCATTCTTTATTATTCTCATTGGAATATCCTCGCTCGTGTGTGTTTTACGCTGCACACGGGTTCAAATCCTTATTATTCTCGTTGGAATAACTCGCTTCATACACAAGTTTCGCATGCATGGTGATTTCTGTTGTTATTCCATTCTTTATTATTCTGTTGGAATATCATGTCGGTGCGTGTTACTCCTGACCTAGTTCCGCTATTTATTATTCTGTTGGAATAACCTGTCTATGCAAAGTACCGCATGCATGGTGATTTCTTTTGTTATTCCATTCTTTATTATACTCAGTTGGTTAAAATTTTTACTTCTATACTCCATGAAATTAGTGGAATATCCTTGATATTTGCGCTTCATCCAGTATCTTTTCGTGGAAATATTCTTCTGAGCATTCTTAAATTTTGCTCTATAAAGAAGTATCATGTTGACAATTTGGACGTTATTAGTTCCTGAATAAATTAATTATTGAACTTATTTTATTGAATTCTTATATTATTGTCATCATCTTCATGTTTATATTTTGTTGAAAGTCATCTGTGGCCTATAGTGCATAGATGGACTTGGTATGATTATGACCAGGGATTATTCGGTATAATCATGACCGTAATGTTATAAATGATGTGGAAAAAGTCCTCATTGGCCCATAGTGCATTGATGGACAGTTTTTGGTATGATTATGGCTATGGATTCTCTTCGGCCAAGGGAGCAAAGATGAATTATTTTATGGCATGATCAGGACCGTTGATGAATACACGAATATCCTTGGCCCGTAGTGCATGGATAATTTGTGGTCGTGATACTAATGAATATCCTTGGCCGTAGTGCATGGATGATGTGGATTATTTATTGTCGAGTCTCGGCCGATAAAAGTGATGAAAAACCTTTTTAAATCATAAAAGATAGTAAATTTATTCTCTACTTGACTCTTTTAATGGATTGCTTGTTCCAGTTGTAGTTAAACTTGATGTCTATTGTATTTTATCAGTTTAACATTGTTGAAGACTAATGATAATTTATTCTGCATTATCTTAGTCATAATATTTCTTACTGGGCTAGTTGAGCTCACCCTTTCCTTCACTGCTCTCTTTAGGAAATGAGAACGTAGCCGGGACTAGTCGGGGAATGGAGTGATGGTCCAGATGATAGTATTAGTAGTCCTCACTATTCTGTTAAATAGTGTGACAATAAATATAATGAGGACTTATTCTAAGAGTGGATATTGTCTAGAAGACAATATTTGTATTAAAACTCACAGCTTTCTTATTGTATATTAAAGATTGTATTTATATTCTGCACCATGTATTTGGCAACTCAAAATAGGTGATGTATACCTATTTTGGGGGTGTCACACTTTCTCTTCTTATGTTCTTGATTATATTTGGTTAAGGCATCGCTTTCACCTTTCGCGATAATTTCCTTTTCTAGTACAACCGTAAATGTGTTTAATTGGAATATTGAAACCTTGCTGTAAAGCCAAGGCTTCAACCCTTGTTTGAACCTTCTTGCCTTACGCTCATCGGTATTAACTTGATAAGTGGCAAACCTTGCCAACTCATTAAACTTCGCAACATATTCTGGCACAGTCATGGTTCCTTATTTTAACTCCAAAAATTGAACCTCTAACTTATTCTGAGAACTTGTTGGAAAGTACATCTCGAAAAAAATCTCTTTAAACTTATCGCGCGCTATTATTCCTTCTCCCCCACGAACCTTATTCGCATGCCACCAATAGCTAGCTTCAGACTTCAGCATGAATGTTATTAAAGTGGTCTTCTGATCCTCGTTGACTCTGGCAACATCGAACACCTTCTCCATTTCCATGATCCAAGTTTGGGCTTCAACAGGATCTATAGACCCTTAAAACTTCGGCGGTCCAACCGCTATGAAGTCCTTGAAGGTCGTGACTTAGGCTTGCGGTTGATTAGCAAGTGCTCTCGTTAACAAAGTCACCAACTGCTGAACCGGGTTAGCGTTGGCCTCGTTATTATTGTTAGTAGACCCCTCAGGAGGTGGTTGTTGACAGGGTTGTATTCTTCTAAGAGGCATTTTTTGTTAAAATATATGGTTATTAGTTCATTACTCAACTTCTTGAAAATTTAAAGTTTAACTTAAGCATTCTAAGATTAAAGCTATAACACATAACATTTTAATAAACTTTGATATTTTAATAATTCATAATCGTAATAAGGATATCATCTTTGCTATCAACATCCATTTTCCTGAACTAAACAAATTTTAGGATTACATCCTCATATTACACCTTTATTTATCTCATAATAAGGGATTCATAATTTATTCATTCACATACTTAATCATATATTATTATTATTATCCCTCCTATCTTGGCATATTAAGACGTCGCTAGGCTTCTCTACGCTCTTCCTTTATAATACGATATGTCATTCTATGATCCATCACGAACCACGACAAGTCTTCAAACTTAGGTGGGTAATAAAAGACTTTATCCCGAGCCCTATAAATTGCAAAATAAAAGGCATAATCCATTTCATTCATCTTGGCCTTCTTCATTTGGACATTAGCTTCAGCACGGTTTACACGTCGAGTCACCTTCATCCAAGCGTCTTCTGCCCTCGTACGCTTAGCTGACTCCTCCTTCAAGTCATCTTTCAGCTTCTCCACATAAGTCTTCATTTTCTCATTCTCAGCCAATATATCCTCTTGCTGACCCTTTGTATGAACTAGGTCCCACTCCGTGTTTCTAAGTCGTAAGTCAAGTTCTTAAATCTCGGCATCTTTCTGCTCTATAGTAACTTGACACATCTCAGCCAACTCTTTTAGCTCCTCAGCCTTATCCTATAATTCTATGTTTCGATCATACAGAGCATCATACATCTCAGCTGATATGGAGTTTGGTGGAAACTCCACGGGATCCTCTTCCTCATCCTCCTCCTCTATCTCCTTAGAGTTTTCCTCCTTAAGATCAGACAAAGGCTTATCCTCCTGCTCTTCCTTAGCGACCAACAGAGAAGACTCCCTCTAAATCAATTGTTCCCACACAACGCGGACATCTCGGGGTTCCTCATCTCTAGGTATCTGAGGTATCACTTCCCTTGCTTGATTGGATCCTCCATCTTTAGACATCCTGACAACAAAATACTTTTAAGTTTTATTTATTATGTGACATTCTTCGATACTTGCAAGAACATAAGTTATTAACACATAGCACATAATGTCATTTATTGTTTATCTTTAATGGATTCCTTAATCCATTTCTTAAAACTCGATAAGGGTTTGACACCACCATGTTTTCTGTCTCTTTAAAGGTTATTTCCTAAGGTTTCCCCACCTAAGGTTCATAACCTAAGGCTTTGATACCAACATGTGACACCCCCAAATATGGGTACTCCATTCCCACTGGATTTGGTGCTCACTATAGAAAAAAATTACATCTAACTACCCATAATAAAGGATAAAGATATAATTTAAATAATTTAAATAATAATCTTTCCCAATAAGGGTTACATCAGCTTAAAACAATTCCAAGTAATCTAACCTTAAATTATTACATAAGTCTGTGGAATACATCACAATTTAACATAAGTCTTATAACATAGTTCATTTAAGTAAATTCACATAAGTCTTCGTCACTTGGACATATTGCCCTTTCCTTTGCTAGAAGATGGTTCATTGACTTTCTTGACTTTAGCTGTAGTGTCAATTGCAAGAGTGACCAAACAATTACCCACTATTATAAATAATAATAAGAATAACAACTTGAGTTTGGACAACGAATGCTGAATAATGGCGAACTCGTTCTACGAATTAAAAATAGAAAACAAGTTCAAGATTTATATCTGAGGGTCTTAAGACCGCAAACTATGTCCCCGGTAATTAGGTATTATCACCTCAACCTTAATAGTCATTTAGACTATACAGACCCTTCCTTACGTACTTAGAGCGATTAGCCCTTTGTACCATGTATTGTGCACAAACATCTAAATGTTAACACGTACATAATCCCCTATATCAGGGTTGTTCATCTCAGTTTGAATTTAGGATTTTCACACTAAAGAAAGTTTAGTTTGGAACTAGCTTATCAGTGGTTCTAGAATTTTAGAACACTAGTCAATTGTAGATTAGTCCAACCAACAAGAGTTTGCTTTCTATTTGAAGGTTTAACACAATAATATAGAATTGAACAATGTTATTTAGGTCAAAGATTGAATAGCAACAATATACAATTAACTAGACATGGTATATATGCAAATTACTACATCCAAAAGAGTTAGGAAAATCTCATTTGGATCAATGAATTTAAACAATATATGCCTTGAATAACAAGAACAGGAGTCCGGTATGTGGAACTCGCTCGATGTAAAGAATTAGATTACAAGAACTTGCATGATTATAAACGAGATGGAATCAGTAATCTTGCTCAATTTATGTATAAGATTAAAGAACTTGCATAATGATAAATTAGGTTTATAAATCTTGTTTAACAACAAAGGATAAACATAATTATTAAACTTGCATTCATTATAAAGAGAATGAAGTTAGAGAACTTGCCTCGTGTGTAAGCTACACAAGTATAATAACGTTCACCAATTACCCTACACATACTATTGATATCGCAATACCGATTAGTTAAATTATCATTAGCTTTATAAATTCAATCCACCATCTAAGCTATTACCTTTAACTTTAATGTCTAACCATGTTAGTTAACCACTCTCACAAATCTGAATTCTCACTATCGCCTAATATAAGCTTCATTATTCACCACTAACTCTTGAAAACATCAATTTTCATTCATTACATAACTTATTTAAGTGATCATTTAAAATCTTCACTTTTTGGCATTACCACACATAACCATTTGTTATTTTATCTTATGTTATGATTTAACATCTTTTCATGCATACCAAACTAGATTAGATCTTAGTATTATAGCCTATAATTAATCAAAACTCATCGCCATCGATCGGGACACGGCCAGCCATTTCAAGCCTTGTACACGCTTGAAATGCGGTGCATTGCTATTTGTGTGCAGATCTCGAAGGCCAACAGTGTGACTACGTGAGTTTTCGCCATTTTTGTAACGCCCCAAAATTTGGTCTATTTTTACATCCGAATTCCGTACGTCACGATCCCATGTTCTTCCAAACATACATCATTATATAGCTGAATATAACAACATACATCCTCAAATCCCAGGTTCTAAATCCTTACAACCTCTTCCATTACAAATAATGATAATTACATTATTCTTTACATCTTTTACAAGCGACTTTTATCCTCCACCAAGGATACATAATCATTCATTAAACTATTCTATAGTTTAATTCTATCATTCTATATTACATGTCTTCGTTTGATCTTCATGCTCGTTCATATAATGAATGGTACTTCTTCTGGATACCGATCAGCTTGATCTTTATGGGATCCTTAAGTTCTTCTAACATCGTTCGCTGAAAATGTTTTTATTTAAAGCAAGTGTGACCATTCAATTGCCCAACAAGTCATAACAGTTGAACAAACAACTTTAAGAATTCAAACATTCTTTTAAGACTTCAATAACCGAACAAAGGTTATGAAGCAACTTGAATAATAAGAATAATCTCGATTCCTATCATTTTAAAACATTAGTCACATTCACTTTGAAATACTTTCATTCTTCTACCTCTTTCATACACATTCTGCCTGGCTAGAATCAATAGCACAGACTTAACAATAATGGTTCATATATAAACAAAACATTCTCATATTGAACAGTTCAATCACAGAATAGTTCATATCATAGAAACACCAAAGTGTTCAAATTATGGCACAAGGCCTCATATATTCTAACACCTTGTACAAATATCACACATTTGCACATAGACAGAATTTCTCAAGTTCAACATTTAAGAAGTTTTAGAAACTAGCATTCATTTAAAATATGAATAAAGTTAGGAAACTTGCCTTACGCACATCTATAGCTTATAGTTTATGCTAAACTACTCATTCCAATTCCTATGTAGCATATAAGGAAATAACACATACACCAATTAGTCATATATTTCACTTACACATTGGTTTACTTAACTTCACTTCTTAGGGTTCACGTTCTTACAAACTAAGTTTACGCGACCAACTTCCTTTACCGATTAACGGCTTCATGACATACGAAGATGTCTTACTCAATACGTTCATCATCTTTGATGATTTGCATTCTTATCTTCTTCTTATAACTTTTCTAGGACTCAGCACACATCGTGTCTCTACTAACAGTCCATATGGTACTCTGAGTGGTTTCCCACAAATAACCAACAAACAAGTTCTCGTCTCATCTACACTGCCCACAACTATAAGTTAGATCGGTTGCCAATTTTGTATATACCTTCGCTCTCTGAAGGAATTGTTTAGTCCAGCTCCCATATGTTAACCATCAAAGGTTACAATTGTACTACAACCTAAATTTATCTAACTTATTCGAACTATTAAACTATAATGTTCGTTAAGTTAATTTTATTATTCCTTCTGGCTTTTTGGCAACTAAATGTCATACCTTAAGGTTCATTCATCATCGTCTAAGTCATACAGTCTTTTGTATACTCAAAACGATCATTCAATATTCATTATACGCATTTATAGCATTAACCATTTTACGTTACCTTCTTATCTTACAACTTCCGATTCATTCAACTTGGAACGTCTTTTAAGTTATAAACATTAACTCGGCTTCTTTATGTTATACGTACTTGTCCTTAATTCAGCTTCTTCACCGTTCACATGTTTAATCATTGATTTTCATTACCTTACGGTCAAACCATGCACGCGGTGTAGGTTCTACCCATTTAATATCTGCGTACACTTAACCTTCATGTCGATTAAAGTGTTTGTTCAATGCTTACATTTCATTCTAACATTCTCCTCCGACTCATATTTGGCTTTCATTAATCTTATTACCGTTCACTACAGCTTTGTTGATAATTCATATCCTACTTACTACCTTCATCAACGCCTAAGTTATACAACCAATGTACACTTAGAACGTTCGCACGACGTGAATACGATTCACGAGGGTCATTTACGTATTCAACATTTACATTATTCATCCCTTAATCTCTCATTCAACCTTTACTTAAGGTTTTAATCTCTTTCATTCATTACTATCATCTGAACCCCATGTTCAATATTCTTTCTTAATGTCAAAGCCATACGGTTCGTTGTATGCTAAAACCGATAATTTATCGCAACAACATTGCATTCATAGCGTTTATACGCTTTACATTCATCTCTCATTACCACTTCATAACATCGAAATGGTATACATTACCCTCGTTACTCAACGTCTAAGGAATCGCCATCATAGCAATCCCTCACGTTCATTTATTGTGAATACGGTCCCCAGATATTGGTTCTGTAACCCGCGTCTGCATTCTTTATCTTTTAATCTCGTTTAATCTTTTCGTTCAACCTTCATCAAAGGATTAATACACTTAATTAGGTGTTACATTAGTTGAACTACATGTTCATATTTCTTTGTTGCACATCCCCCAGTAATTGATCAGTTCAAAACTCATCACTGGCAAATGACTTTTGTACCATGCCGCGGCCGCTGCGTCTCTCCTTCCTTACCTCGTACCGCAATGCCACTCTGCAAGAATGTCAAATCGCCGAGGCTGCGCATCTGTGGGCGCCACTCCTTTCTCTATTTCTCGCGTCGCGGCGCCACTCAAACTACCTGATGGCCCGGGCCTCGAGCTGGAGCGCCACCTCCTAAGGCTTGACTGGCGCTGCGGCGCCGAGCACAAAACCTAGAAAATTTTTCTAAGTCTTAGAATTTGCTTAAGACGCTTACTTCCTGATTCCATAATTTATTCGTTATAACTCAGAACGAGGTCATTCCAAAGCCATTCTTTTCCTTATCTTACGTACTTCGATTACCCATGGACAAAACTTCGTTCAGGATCCATTAACATGCCATTCAATTGGCTTAATCTTCGCTCTCTGTTCGTTTTACGTTTTTAACGCTCTTCGTTCGTTCGTCCATAATTCGGTCATCCGAACTTGGAATTCGTTCATTCTTGAGTCCACAACTCACGTTTTATACGTTCTCTTACATTCTTATGAAACCCTACACTTTCGGGTTCATTTATAACTTTCTAATTTTTATTCTTCTTTTACAAAATTTTTGCCATAACTTCTTTATAGCTCAGTTTTAATTCGTTCTTCATGATCATTTCTAACGCTCCTAACCAAGTAATAAGCAACTAACTTATACACGATGGTTTTAAACTTGTCCATCAACAACAATTATCCTACGATGGTTTTAAATTTGTCCATCAACAACGTTCTTCGCGTTCTTTGCGTGTTCTTCGCGTTCTTTGTTCGTTCTTCATTTTTAATCAATATTTTAGATTACGATTTCACTTTTTCTTGGAATTTGATGTTATAGAACACCATTCCTTACTTATTTCACCTACTCATTCATATAATCCACTCGGATCGTTCTAATTCATTACAAATCTTACATTTCCTTAAGAAATTTATTTACTAAACTTCTAATTTCTTATTTATCCATTTCTCATGATTTCAACCATATGAAATCATTTCTAACATCATTTACTTCTTATTCTCATTAAGTTATGTTTTTGACATATAAACTTAAAGAAAATTATCTAGAAGTTAGGTTTTTGGATTAGTTTTCTTCCTTAATCTCCTTCCATCCGATAAAGTTTGCTCACGAGAAATCTTTTCCTCCTTCTTCTCATTTTCATCTGATCCCTCTCTCTCTCTCTCTCAAGTGTTATAGGATTTTTCAAATCCTAAACAAATGAATTAAGCTTCTTATTTATAGAAAAATATGGTTAGGGGCATTTTAGTCATTTCACCCCAACCTCCTTACTATTCACACCTCCTCAATAGACCTCCTTACTATTCACGAAACTTTCGTTGGAAGCTTCGTGCTTCTGTCTTGTGGAATTCGTCCGACAGTTCGAAAACTGCGATTATCGGAATCCAAATAATTTTGGATATTTTGTCTTTCATTTACCGATTAACTTTTACGTTTTCTTTGGATTTCTGAAAAACTGAAAAACACTTTTTCACGATAAGTGTTTTCCTTCACATTTTCCCCTAACGTAGCTAAACGAATGAAAAGTACATAACAATACTCTTTGTCGTTTTTATTTTGTTTGATTTTTACACGTTTTTCGAGAAAAACTTGTATCGACTTACTTAACTTTTCACGATATATTATCGTCAAATCTTTCAACAGAATGTCATTTTAACATATCGAACTCTCGAAAAGGCTTAGGTTATTCAAACCCTAACCCTTAGGATTTTATCGGGTGAATAGTGCCTATTTTGTCTTTTTCCCCGAATATATTTTGTTCTCGAAAAAATTTTATTTTCGTCTTGAAAATTCTTACTCGTTCAGTATAGCTCGTAGCCAGAATCCTCTCGATTAATAATTATCCTAGGTTCTAGAACGATTAATAAACACATAGCACATAATAGTATTAATAAAAATTCATTTTATTAATAACTAATTCTTTAAATCTTAAATTCTGGACAATTCGATTTTCCAGGTTGTCACAATTTCTGCCTGAGGTACTGGTGCAGCTATGCCAGTACGCAGATAGAAACTACAGCAGAGCCCTGTTACACTTTCACACACCCAATTTTTCCAATTTCTACAGCAATTAACCAAACCCAAAAGTTATAAGTTTACTACAATAACTCAAGGCATAGACATAACACTTCTAATCACAAAAACACCCAAATTTATAAGGATTTAAATCATGTTTTTGTTATTTTCTCCACTTTCAACACATTTAGCGAATTCAATCACCAAATCCTTGTTTTTAACCAAATTACACCATTTCAGTTGTGTTATTTTCGTTTCTTGATATACTAACACAATCTACAATCATTTTACTGATTATATCAAGGATTGAACATTAAATTTTTGACTTAAACAAGCCATTTTCATATATATAACACTGTTACTTCAATTTCTACTTACAACCCAATTTCCATAAGTTTGATTACTAACAATTACTTATATATGATATTAAACACATTACAAAACCATACATACATAGATATATACATCAATCCAACGTGACTTTCAATTTATAGAGAATAAAACCACAAAAAAAACCAAAACTCAAATTTCTCTTCTTCAACACATTTACACGGAATTTATAATATATTATACATATATATTACCAACATTTAAACTCTAATTCAACAAGAATTCTAAATCATAGAAAATGGATATTAAAAAGAAAAATTGAAATTAGGGTATACTATAACTCAATCCTTTGTTAGCAAGATGATAACAAGGTTTTCCCCAACACTCCGTCTTTTCCTTGTTGACAAAATCACATAGAATGAATTTTCTCTCAATTTCTCTAACACTATGGTTTTCTTTAGCCTTAGAAATTATACGCGTAATATAAAATGCCTCCCTCTCCCCCGCGTACTCTTGAAGTAAGAACCCAAAAAGTTTACGCCAGTTAGATTAAGCCAAAGACCACAAGGCCTTGTTTAGCGACACACTAAAACCCTCCCCTTTTTAATTTATTTTAATAACATTTATATAATATAGTTTTACTTGTCACACATTTATTTAATCAATTTAAATAAATTACAATTGTAATTATAATAATTATAATTTTTATTATAATTATACTTATGATTAATAAATTATTATATATCTAATTTAATTATTAAATTAGATTAGAACATCATTTTATTTTATTTAATTATTTCTTAAATATTAAATAATTCATTTAATTTAATTATTTCTTTAAATTAAATCTTCAAATAATAAAATATCATTAATCAATTTAGTTAACATACACACTTAACTAAATTATTGCATCATAATTTCATCAATTATTTATTTATCTCAATAAATAAATTATTTAAAACATTTATTTAATTCAATAAATATTTAAATTTAAATACAAAATTTCTCGATCATTACATCATTCCCTCCTTAAAAGGATTCTGTCCCCAGAATCACGACTCGATAAATTTATTCGTTACAATAAATATATTAAATAAACAACAAGTCTTCATAACTTGTTAACCTTGCCCTTGCCTTTTCTAGAAGAAGGCTCGTTAGACCTTTTATTCTTAACTGTATTGTTATTATTACGCAAAAGTGAGCACGATTGCCAAAAAGTATAATAATATAACAACAATATAATAACATGCGAGTGAATCAAAGATTTCTAAAATAAGAAACTCGGCTTTTGAATCAAGAATGAATAACAAGAATCAAAAGAACTTCTGAGGGTCATAAGACCTTGAACTATGTCCTAGGTTGTCAAGTGTTTATACTTGAAACCTTTAACAATCATAAGACTATGGACTCTTCTTCTCATACTTAAGGGGATCAGCCCTTAGTAGCATAATGTGCACAATATGTAAACGCTAAAGCATAATTAATCCCCTATAATAGGGTTGTTCATCTCAGCTTGACATTAGAGTCCACACTAAAGGAAGTTTGGTTTGGATAAGCTTAGCAAGGTTTTTGAAATTTAGAACGTTCATCAACTATGGACTAGTCGAATCAATGGTTCGCTAGTCTTACAAGGTTCAACAATAAATGATATTCAATTCGAATAATAAACTCAAAAGGTATACAATCAAATAAGTATTGTATAACAGGAATCATGCTTTAAAAGAATGCTAACATCTAATATGAAATCTTGAACTTGATCAATAAATAACAAGAACTTGCTCGATATAGAATATAAGTTTAGAACTTGCTCAATCGAAGAAGTTAGAATTTAAAGAAACTTATTCCATAAAAGTAAAGTTTTGAGTAAGGAAACCTGCTCAAATAAATTTTAGAATTAGAAAACTTGCCTCGTGCGTAGATTACACGTTAACTATTCACGTTCCTCAATTTAATCCTGCATACCATTTACATTCACAATAATAGTTAATTATAACATAACTCGCATCATAAGTTTATTCTCTTTTGTCTAAACTCTGATTATGATTATACTAATCAAATAACAACACTTGTTTTCACATAATATTAGACTTTACGAACAATGAGCTAACTATGTGTTCGATAAATCAATTAAACATGTAAGTACATCATTGACATGTTAAGAATCTGTTTTAACATCACATGGTATGTTTAATAAATTTTTATGTTCATTAGATTAGGTTACAATTATATTTCCTAGACTTGAACAATTAAAAATCTCATTTCTGGGCAAAACTGTCAAATGGCGCTGTTGCTCCACCATTTGAACTAAATTTGGCGCTGCAGCTCCACCAAATTAAGCTAAGATTGACACTGTGGCATGGCTGGCATTGTAGCTCAAACTATAGGCTTAAGTCTGGCGCTACAGCTCAGATTTTAAGCTTGGATCTGGCGTTGCAGTGCGACACGCCAGTTGCAGAATTTGAAGTTCATGAAAAAACATAGAACAAGCCATAAACTTCCAATTTCTTTGTTCATCATCAATTTAAGCATACCTAGCTACCATAATTCATATATGATCATTACCCAGCCTTTCTAGCATGATTTTAACAACTTAAATGATACAATTACTAGAATCAAATCACATAATTTAACTGTTCTTGGTGTTTTTTGAAAGTTTTGAAGAAAAACATGAAATTTGACGTCACGGGTTCGTTATAACTTTGAATATGTCCATTCAAAGTTTGTTTTCTTCGTTTTAACATGTATTATCATAATCTACTATCAAATTTAAGTTAAAAAAAACAATTTATGGCATACAATTGCTCGTAAAGGTTATATATACAACTTTTATACTCTATAACTTCAAAAAAAATCTAATTACGACATATTTATATGAAATTGATGGTTTGAAAACATACATAGATGGTAGAAAGCATGTTATGATTACATATTATCATGTATAAACACATAAATCATTAATTCATGCATTGATCATACAATAGTTGTTTTACAGAGAACTCAAAACACCCATTAATGGAAAAACTCTGATTCTAGCATGTTTACTTGAAAATAAATTACTCTAATAACATGAATATATGATATAAATATATTGTAAACATATACTAACATATATAACATCATATACTCATCAATTATAAATCTCTTCAATCACAGAGGACTTTAAAATATTTTTTTACAAAATATAAAAACGTAAATTAAAGTTTGGGTTGAAGAGATTTCCTTGCTAGTTTGTGTAGATTAGTAGGAGATGATAGCAACTCTTTTGATCCTTCAATTTCTTCTTCAATCTCACAATTTTTCACAATTTTGTCTCTAAACTCTCTCTAAACTTATTTTCCAGACTTGCAAAATAATGAACTTAATAAAAGACGTATAATATAACTGACGTTGTTGTGGTCAGTTAATCCCTTAGTGGGTTAACCGGCCAACTCCTCTTAGGGCCATGTTTGGCTTGTTTTAAAATTCTCATTCTAACTTATTTTAATTAACTTATTTATTATATAGTTTATTTTCCACACTTTTAATTAATCAAATAATATTATTTAATTTCAATTAAATAAAAGATAATATTACTCATTAAATCACATCATTATATAATTAAAATTCTCATTTATTAAATATAACATATAATTTATATTCTCAATAAATCTTCAATTAATAAATCAATTAATTAGAAAAATATTAAAATTATGTGACAACCTATTTAATTTAATTATCTCAATTAAATTCTCACTTTGATCAATAAAATTATTCTACATTAATTTAATCAATATGGCATGCTTAATTAAATTAATCTACCACAATTCCATCAAATAATTATTTAACTCAATAAATAGATAAACAAAATATTTATTTAATTTAATAAATATTTAAAAATTATAATTACAAAATTCTCATTTGTCACATCTTTCCCGTCTTAAAAGGATTATGTCATCAAAATCACAATTCACTTAATTCGTCCCGTTACATCATATACCCAAACTCTAACAATAGAGAAAGTATTTTGAGAGAATATAACTAGAACTTGGAATTGGTTTAAGAATTATACCTCTGTGAAGTTGAATTCTAAACTTGTTGTCAATTCTAGATTGTTTCTCCAATGTTGCAGCGCTTACAATCTATTTTTAAACTTAATAGAAGTTTTCAGCAATCATCTGATGAAAAGGAGCTCCCATTTATGGGGAAGCTTTTGTCCAATCAATGGGCTTTGTCCAAGGAATTAACCTAACAGAAACAAGAAGGAGATCGTGGACAATAAGGATTTGGTATAATAGTTCCCTAAACACTATTGAGACCACTCCCCCTTTCATCATTGGAATCTTACTGAGTTTGAGAGTTGAAGAGGTAGGCTATTCCAATGGCTTTTTCACGTGATGAAGGAGATGAGACTCATAAAATGGGACAACCAATTTTGTTTCTCAGCATTAGCAAAATACGTATTTAAGACATCTATGTTTTCTTTCTTTTGGACTTACAAGCTTACATTTAATGACTTAATGTTATTACCATATGATAAATTAGGGGTACATATACCTATAATCATACAATCCATGTACATTTGGGTTAGTCCCAATACTATTTTAATTGGACTTAATATAATTCAATCATGTACTCTCAACCCATTATTCCTTATCACATATAAATATAACAATGATTAATTAATATCAATCATTTATTCCCTTACCATTAATTTTCTTTTAATAATTCCAGTTAAACCTTTAGTCTTGTTTAACTTTAATACTCATGCCACACAAGACTCAGTTATCTCACTTACTAGAGTTATATAACTCAATCTCGTAATCTCAAGTATTAGGGGTCTAGGTCACGTTTGGCTTTTCCCCAATTCCATGTTATTTTAATATTCATTTAATATGAAGTTTGTGTGACACACTTTACTTTAATACTAAATTATTTAACTTATCTTAAATAATTATACACTTATAAACTTATACTTATAATACCTTTATTGCAAAAACTAATCATTACCCTTAAAATAATTAACATTTACTCCATTATTTAAATTATACAATTATAAATATAATTATTCGATTGTCTTGAAACAATATCTTTAATATTTATATTTAACTGAATCTCAAATATTAATCTAATATATGTAGACACTCGAAATTTTTTGCACACCTGTTACTAACATTATAGGAGGATAGATTCGTCTTTCAGAGATAACCCTAGAAGACAGCTCACATCCATTCCGGATACTACCGGAAGTTAAGTCTCAACCCCGGAACACACACCAGAAGTATCAATTCCAAGCTCGGAGATAACCCCGAGTTTTGTCCTTGGAGATAACCCCAAGGAATGTCATTGTAGTTCCGGCGATAACCTCAAAAATGATTGTTTCAAATGCATGCAATCAGCTTCAATCTTAGACCTCCTGCCAAGACACTCATTCCAAAGACCCGGAGCTAACACCGGGAAGACAGGCACACTCAAAGATGACCCTGCGAAATTCAAACACTTGCAGCAGTCCAATCTCAGAGATAACCCTAAGCAACGTCTACTATCAGCCCAAACTGGAGATAACCCCGGTGAGGGACAAAATCATCATCTTGCAACCTCAAGCCCCAACGCGTCGTCTCAACATTTCATACATACATTTCTACACAGCAATGTCCCACAAGAGCCAAGGAGTTCCAATCCCGAGTGACTATTAGGTGTGGCAGCACACCAGATAGAATTTAAAGCTTGAAGACCATGGGCATGGTCCCCTTTTCCTGACTTCGTACAACCTCTAATCCCATGTCACTGCTTAACTCTTGACAAAAGCAGTCTGGAGAAGGTCTTGTAAACCTCGTTCGGATGCTCGGATTGAAGTTTTGTAAGTTCGAGCGGACATCACAAAGGCACGAAGTGCAAGACTTCAAGATTATGGGATCCATGAGAGGGCGGAAACCTCGGCAGCAAGAAAGATGCATCTCTGCTGTTGCTTGTGTACACACCATGCCACCAAATTTCTCTATAAATATAGATCTTGGGGTGGACATTTGTAAGAGACAAAGAGGCGAGGAAGCCCTATCAAATTTTCTTTGTACACACCCCATATTGAGTGTTGTCTCATTTTAAACACTTGTTAGCTCACATATAGCTAATTTTTATCTGCAGGAACTGAGTGTCCATCCATTTATAGTCATAGAAGTCTACTTTGGCAGCCCAATGTAAGCCTTCTTACACTCTATAAAGACTTTCTCTTCATCATTGCACACACTATTCTTCACATTGAGAGTCATGTTGTGTGCGTATGCCCGAACTTCGGTCCATAGTTTTCATTTCTGTCTGTATATATATACTTATATATGTATATATTTATATATGGACTAATGTTATCGAGTTATGCCACGATTTAGCCTAGACTTATGTTTGGAGTGTTTATTTGCTTATACATATATATATATATACACACACACTTATATATATAAACTATTGTCGGATTATATTCGATGAGCTTGGATTTTATATTTGGAGCGTTTACTGCTTATATATATATATATATATATATATATATTGGTCAGGCTTGGAGTTTACTTCGTGGCCTTATACTGCTTTATTTACATTTAGTCCTTTGAAGTTTACTTTTGTATGTTAATCGCATTTATTACTTTATTTACATTTCTGATCCCCCATGGAGGTGCTTCGTGGTGGTTGATCATATCTCTATATATATATATATATTTACCGATTTTATATATTTACACTTCTGATCCCCCATAGAGATACTTCGTGGTGGTTGATCATGTCTGTATATATATATATATATATATATATATATATATATATATATATAAATGATTATTGCTTTTTTATATAAACTGCGGCATCATGTGAGCCTAGGAATCATGTGATCACATATTCAGTCTACTGAGTCTAGATTCGGTTCTCGTGATGGACATTTTCAGCTATAAGCAGCTTGTAAATTATTCACGGTGTTTGAATTTTCTTAGATCGCTATCATGTCCATGAGAAGTTCGACATCAATATATATTATTTTCTCGAAGATGCTTCGCATCTCGAAAATAAAAGCAAACAAGATGAACTTTTAATAATAAAATAGAAGTATCAAAGGCCTCAATTACTATTGAGCACAGGATTTGAAAAACCTCTTTTATAAAACCTCATTGATATATCTTGTTTAAAACTGTATTTTTGTATAAATTCAAACCTTGTGTATATAGCTGCCAACGAGGCATAGCACTACTTCTAAATAATTGCACATTGATCCACACACACACACACACACACATTCATATAATAGTTTCTTAAAAAGTGGCGGTCACCGTGGCAACATGAATGTCGGGGGGTGCCTAACACCTTCCCTCCACATAATCAAGCACCCGAACCCAAATGAATCTCGGTTTCACAGACCCGTCTAGCAATGTCACATCACTGAGTTAATGTGCAAACATTTTCTCGGTTGTGTTGGTGTAACTAGTTAAAAACACCAACTAGCGACTCTTACAGTCAAATCGTTGACATTATACATGTCAGACCTTTTTCACTTGTTTTTCAAACAAATCTCACATAACATGAGAACACCAAAGAACAAGAAAAGAAAAGAGACAAATAAAAATCTCGACGTCAACAATATATAAATCTCTAACCAATATTCACTTATATATATTGGTTTTTCCTCTATTATCCAACACTTATCTTCCATTAACATCTTTCAAATATTAAACTCTTTCATATATTATCATACTATGTAATATCTTAAAATTACAATCTTAATTAACATATTCCTTTCATCCTCTTTATGCAAAATACATATATTAATTCACCATTTTATGCAAGTGAACTAAACCTTTTCATTCGATTTACTATCAAGTCGCTGCCACACAAGGCTTTAGCATTAAATTATAATATTACATAATATAACTTAATTAACCAATATTTATTTTGGGTTAATTAATTTCCATAATTAATTATCATTCAATTCATGCTTTGCTATCTCAATCCATTCATAAACACTATGAATATCAAATATGACCCATATGATAACATATTAGCCAATAATATATAATTCCTATAATTTAGATTACACAACTCATCATGAACCGTCTATAGACCGGCGCGACCGCGCTAGTCTTAGGCTTGAGAGTGGCCCAGTCGTGCCACCTCAAGTTCGTACTCAGACATGTTATGCTTCAATAGAAACATAACTTAACTCACAAATCCTTTAACATGCTCCATATATGCTAACTTATTATACTAACCAAAAAGCAATCTTCCATTTTGACTTTACAATATCAATTATTACATTCTTCAATAATTTGGAGATTAAAATTCAAGTTCAAACTCTTCTTTCTTTGATAGTTTAATTAACTATGAAATCTCATATACAATTTCTTCCCACATAATCCAAAATTCAAAATATATAACACATATATACATTCATATTTGAACCCAACATATCTCATAATAAGAATTTTATTTACTAAACTCTTATTTTTATAACTTCTGAAATTTCAGGTTATCATACATACCCTCAGCCATATGTGCCCTAAACTTGACAAGGTCAGTGTCATTCATAGATTTTTGTAGTAGTGTTGTCATTTCCTGTTCATGGTCCTCTATCCTCATCAATTGACCCGCAACAGGATCTTCCTTTCCTCAGCATCTAACAATTGTTGATCATGAAGTAACTCTTCCTCTTCTGCATCACTATCTTGAACTGACTCAATTCTTGGTGGATTATTTATTATTGGCATTTCCTCAGCACCAGAGTTGGCCATCCTACAACAAGAATTTCTTTATTACTTTATATTACAAAAAATTTACACAAAATATAAATTTTTAATGTTATTTTATGTGTAATTTAATATTTTTATGGACTCAAAGACTATATCCTAAGATACCTCTTCCTTAGATCTATAACTTATTTCTCTGATACCAAAATTATAATGCCCTCAAATCTATATGCCCAAGGTATCTGATCTGGTGTTCACAGCTAATCAATTAATATAAAGCATCCAAATCTATACACCCGTGGTATCTGATTTAGTGCTTATATCTAATCAAAATACTATACATATAAGATAAGATATAACTCCCATCTATCCAAGGTTCATAGTATCCTATAACAGATAATAATTCATTATATAACTATTGTTGTGTTTGGATACCCTTACTTGGATGTATAGACTGTATCTACGAATAGTATCTATCTATCTGAAATCCAGAGTATCAGCAATAACATGAACAGTCCATATAACTAATTCCATCACTCAGATGTATAATCTATATCTTGCAGATTACTCTATCGTATCGATATTACCTATCTATTTGAAATCCAGAGTATCAGTAATAATATGAATAGTCCATATTGCCAATACCCTCACTTAGATGTATAGTTCCCAAGGATCTTATAATAAATCAACAGACCTAATTACATCTAATTATGTAAAGGAAACATGGTTGCGAAAATAAATCATGGTATTATATCATATATAAAGGTTTGATTACATGGTTCTTCATAAAGAATTCCTTATTAAAAAAGTCTTACATTATGTTAGACGATAATTTAAACTAATCTAAGTATGGTCTATTCCCATTTTTTATTTCGGAAGTGTCAGGGTTACTATCTAATACTATAAAGGAAATGATTTACATGAATGAGCTATGACATGCTCAACAGGTTTACATTTATAAACATAATGTAGGATTTAAATAATATAACAGTTCAATAACTTTTCTCAACTGAGTGTTGATTAATTACCATTTCTGGATTTTTATTTCTATCAGTTACAAAGACTTAAAAATCTTGTTTGGATATGAGACAGAGGATTAACCTATTCAATATCCTAGGAGTATGAATCTCATCCTAATCCTACTCCTCTTGCATTAAGTGTCAGTTCCACTGGCACACATTTTTCCCTCATAGGGATATACAACTCAGTATAGGCTGTCTTACTACAACAATTTGGTTATACATAATAGTTTATGCTTGATAAACAATAATTCAATAACACATGAATAAATAATTCATTTTTTTAGTTATGCTGAAGCTATAACAATAATTTCCCAAAAATTGGTAACAAATTTGGTTCGGTATAAAATTTTGAGAAGCAATCAAGATTGAAATCTTGTTCAACGTATAAGTAGGGCTCAAGAACTTGTGTAAAGTAATAGATTAAGGTAATTGGATAGGTTAGAATACTTGCCTGAGTGAAGATTATCTAATTAACGCTACTCAATTCGATTAAAATACCTAATATGTTCAAACACATACATTTAACACATTAGTATTGATAACTATACTCATCTACACAAACTATTCACATTTGATCTATGTTTGATATAATTTCGGTGTCCTAAAACCTTACAGGATATTTAATAAGCTAATATCACGGTTAAACTTTAATTATAAGCTTTATTATAATTTTAGATAATTTATATCTTTTATAATAATTTCTAAAAGCTTATAATAATTTTTAGATATTTAATTATCCAAAGAAATGATTTCTAAATCATTTATTACTAATTTTACATAATTAATATTTACTCGTAATATTATTAAAACCTTGTTTATTATTTTTAAATAATTTATAACCATTTAATATAATTTTTAAATCATTAATATAATTTTTAAATAATTATTTATTACTTATAAATGATTTATCTAATTAAATTATTAATAACTTAATTATTAATAATATTTAAATAAATAAAATATGTATTGAATTTATACCAAAAATATTAAAAGTTCAATATTATAACTTAGAATATTTTTTAAAACTATTTTTATAATTATTTCTAATTTATTTAATTAATTTTATTTATTGTTTCTCGCTAAAGGTCTTTGTAACGCCCCCAAATTTAGGTACTTGAAACCCGAATTCAGTGTTTTACGATTCCATTTCTATGAGCAAAAATAATACTAATAATAATAACAATAATATAAATATCAAACTTAATTTACATATATCAGAGTCTAATCCCAAGTACGCAACCTTTACTACAACACATTACATGATAGATAATAAATATCATGGTCTAAATATTGTCTAACTATTAAAAAAGATACCATTAAACTTTATTCTGTTTGCTTTCCTTTTCTCTTGTTCTTGACCGAACCTTCTAGTTGATCACGCTTAACTGAAAACATTTAAATTTAAAGCAAGAATGAGCATTTGGGTACCCAGTAAATAATAGTAATTATAAATATAAGCTGAAAGAAGTAAATGTTTTTTTTGTACGACACTTCTACAACAAATCAACAGTTGTGAAGTAAGTTGAACCAATAATAACAATATATTAATTCTGTATCAAATTTTTGAATTACGTACTGATTATAATTGGAGATTAGTCGACAGACTATGAACATTGTTTTCTATTTGAAAAGGTTTAACAGAACTTCATTCGTAAACCGTCATAACTTACGAGCGCGAGGGTGATCATCCCAATGTGCCTCGTATTGATCAATACTACATGTAAGAACTATATTATCGTTCATCTTTTCCGCCTTGGGCGCATAAATTTTTTTCCATATTCGGGATGTTCATACTTAGTCAGAAATCCAAACCAAAGCAATTTGATTGGATACAATAGAGTTTTATCATATTCAATGATATTTCTGAATCTATGTCTAGCTGGGTCAAATAGCTTAGACGACTTTTAATTAATGTATACATACTGGAGATCAATATATATATATATATATATATATATATATATATATATTAACATGTGATTAAATATAATGATTATCCAAGTGGGGATACTTATATAACCATATTTAGAAATTAACGAACAGAATAAATATCTGAATTATATAATAATATTATACTAATGTCGACGTCGGGATTTTTTGATGTCCCTTTTCGTTACTTGTTCTTTGGTGTTCTCATGTTAATGTGAGATTTGTTTGAAAAAACAAGTGAAAAAGGTCCGACATGTGTATTGTCGACGATTTGACTTTAAGAGTCGCCAGTTGGTGTATTTAACTGGTTGCACCAACGTAACCGAAAAGGTTTGCACATTGACCTAGTGATGTGACACTGCTAAACGGGTATGTGAAACGGAGATTCATTAAGGGTTCGGGGGCTTGGTTATGCGGAGGGAAGGTGTTAGGCACCCCCCGACATCCATGTTGCCACGGTGACTGCCAATTCTCAAAGAAACTGTTATATGAATGTGTGTGTGTGTGTGTGTGTGTGGATCAATGTGCAATTATTTAGAAGTAATGTTGTATCTTGTTCGCACCTATATACAAGGGCTTGAGTTTACTTCATGACAGCCATCCAAGGAAATTCGTACACTTTAAATAATGTACAAGTTCGCTACAATTTGGAAAAAGTCCATCATGGGATCAATCTAGATTGATGAGATCAATCTGTGATCACATGACTCCTAGGCTCACATGATCTGCAGCTTGTATATAAAAATAGTAAGCGTTATATATATATAGTCAGAATATATATATATATATATATATATATATATATATATATATATATATCTACATATTGATCAACCACCACGTAAGTAACTCCATGGGGGGATCGGAAATATAAATATATAAAAGCGGTAAATATATATATATATATATATATATATATATATATATATATATATATATGAATATGATCAACCACCACTAAGTAAAATCTAGGTGGGACGAAATGTAAATAAAGTCGTAAAGTTTATCAATCAAGCGCCCATAAGTAAACTCAAGAGACGAAATGTAAATAAAGTCAAAAGCTATCAACCCGCCACGAAGTGAACTCAGTGCGTGACAAAATGTAAATATATACATATATATTCATATATATATATATATATATATATATATATATGATATTAAACGAACAGCATCAAGTTCAGGCTCATCGATGTAGAGTCGATAACAATTTATATATATATATATATATAAGCCAATAAACGCTCCAGACTGAAGTCTAGGCTCAATCGAGGCATAATTTGTTAGGTTTGTAATATTCATGAACGCAATCAAATTGCAAAAATAATTTAAACGTAAAATCGTAGTTTTAAAATTTTACAAACCATATACCCGGATCACCCTTTATGCACAATTATTAATTAAACGAAAAGATAAAGAATAAAATCATATCCTTGAAGATCGAGCTTCTCAGTACAAGTTCACCTCAAATCCTTTTCGCGTTCAACTTGAATTCACCGGGTTAGGTTCCTTCCTTTGATCAACGTTAGCCACCCAATTGTTTGGCCTCTAGAGGTGATCCACCAAGGAAGAAGAAGGATTCAAGAAGATGGGTGGTTGGCTAAACCCTAGTTTTTCTATCTCTATAGAAAAGGAGCGTACTGTCCAACCATTGGAATTATAACGTAGTCTCAATATCTGATATAAGACTCCTCTCATAAAGATATCAAGTAACCCTATTAAAAATAAGGTATTATTTAATTAAACCCTTTTTAATTAAAGGGGCTCCCTAATCTTATTAGGGATAATTAATTAAACTCCTTTAACTAATTTTCCTTCCTAATCCAATTAGGAATAAATGAGAGTACTTATATTAAATTAATTCCTAAACTCTTTTAGAAATTAAAATAATAATAATAATTGTAGTAATATTAATAAGACTTCTCTTATTAATTTATATTTAATATTTCTAAAATATTAAATAATAAATATTAAGCTATTTAATTTATTCTATCACCATAGATTAAATTAAATATACATAACATATTATTACGATTATGCCATTAACTTCTTAAATAATTATTCTTCCTTTTATGGTGTGACCCTTTAGGTTCTCCATATTAAATAGGTTGTGAATAAATCAATTAGAACAATTCTAATCTTATTTAAATAAATAAATTAAACAATTAATTTATTTAAATAAATAATATTTATTCTACAATAGGGATAAGCCTCCTAGCGATCAACGACTTTCCGGATAATATAGATTTCAACATTAATCATAAAAGAACCTTTGAGTAAATAGTTATCGACAATTCAATCCTTCCACCATACAATGTCCCAATTAAATATAAGACATGGAATTTCACAAGTCTTATTTTATTTAATTATATGTATTTCGACTCTTAAATGCATTAACACCAAATAATGCAAATTAGAAACTCCTTTCTAATTTCATTCGATCCTCGCCAAGGACTCTTTGGGTTGTCATTTATCGAATCACATAGGACATCTCTTCTTTTATTAGAAGTGGTAGATTCTTTATTGATCATATATTATCTCAATGTACAACTTATTATACCCAAGCATACCCTTTGATATACCCTAAGGGTCTTAAGGAATAAGTCAAAGTATAACTCATCATACACAAGATACTATGATGATCTCAAGTCCAAGGATTACTTGTATTACTATCACTACAGAATTCCTATTGATGAGCAAGTAAAACTTCATTAGGTATTCCTTAGCGAGCCATGTTCAAATTGAACTTATTCTCCAATAAGCACCTACATACTTGCTTTTAGTGTCTCCACACAAATGATCATGAGATCAATCATCCTCATCCAATGAAATAAAGAACGTATGTACCAATCTATCCGGATTCACTAATCCCAATTTAGTAATCCAACGATTGGGAACTATTTTAGTTTTAAGCTTTCTAAGAATTTAGATCTCATTAGAATGATCATCATCATTATTCTAAAAGCATTGCTTAAAACTATGGGTTTATCACATATTATAAAACAAAGATTATGTAGATAATTAAAAGCCTTTAATAAATTAATACTTTTAATTAATAAATGAATAAGATTGTTACAAAGTATATGCTTTATCATCAAACATGATTGGCTTGTGTGCATACTACTTTCAATCTCCCACTTGTACTAAAGCCAATCGTCATGGTATCTCATACTCTTCTTCTCTAAGTGACGATTATCCTGCTGTTGGATAAGCTTTAGTTAATGGATATGTAATGTTGTTCATGAGAGTCCACTATCTCGATAGTGATTTCCCATCTTTCAATGATTCTAAAATGAAAGTGCCACAACACATGTTTAGATCCAAGATGAGACTTAGGAACTATTCCTAGTTCTGTAATGAACTTTTAATCCAAACAATCAACTTAAAGCCTTCATTTATAGCTATATACTTTGTCTTTATATCACTAAACCAAAGAACTCTTTCATTGTTTGGAACCTTTCCAATTCAATCGCACTCATCTGCTCAAGATAACACTTTACCTTAAAGTGGATTTTTCACGTCATCTTAGTCCGTCTGAAAAACTTGAGTCTGTTAAGCCCTCTAGTTTTAATTTAGACCCACCATGAATATAATCACATCCTTAGTGCTTTGGGTTAAGCACTTTAAGATGTTTTTCACCGACTCATAGTGAACTTCTCCATAATATGATTTGATCAACATCGGGTCTCGATATTTCATTGCATACATGATTGTCACTCATGCGATCTCTCTTCTTTTAATAGTTTGTGGGGACTATTAAGAGAGATACACTCCACGGCTCATCAACATGAAACATCTCTTTGAGCTTGCCATGCTAAACGACTTTTAGCATCAAATGAATATACATTCCTTGGGTTAAGTCGAGCATCCTCTTGAATCTATCTATATAGATTTTATCCCCAATTAAGATACTCTTCCCAAATCATTCGTGGAGGAATTTTTAGACAACTTTATCTTTACTGATTGTAGCATTGGTATGTAATTCCTCATCCGTAGTATATCAACATATAATACTAGAAATTTCACGACGCTCCCACTGACCCTTTTGTACACACTAGAAGTCTTACCTCATCGAATGTAACTCACGGATCATCATCTTACATGATGTACCTCATCATCATCATCCATGATGAATCCATACCTCCTAGGTATCTTTGGTACTATTCCGATTTACGATTGATTTGCCAGGTACAATAGGTCTATCCACGAGGTTCCTCTTATTTGACTTATAGTGTTTTGTGGTTCTTGAACTCTTCAAGATCTATTATCCTCCCACTAGCCCTTTTTAATGATAAACACCTTTATCTTAGAAAGCTGCATGTTTCGCAACAAACACCTTTTGCTAAGTAGGATTATAGAACACATGCCCTAAACTTACTTTAGGATGTCCAACAAATCAGACTTGTCAAATCTTGTCCCAAGCTTATCCTTTGAAACTTTTTCACATAAGTTCGACAACCCTTATCTTAACATACTTAAGATTAGGAATCCTCCATGTCCATAACTATTATGGAGTCTTGGGGAAAATGGATTTCGAGGTTACCCTTTTCGTGAGATATACAGTACCATTTCTAGGGATTGACCAAGATTCATGACATGACCCTAGAAGGATACCGATGGACCCGATATCGTACATTCAAAGAGCTCTTTTCGATTCAGAACGGCCAACGCACTCCAGAAAGTACTAAAAAGTTCTTAAATAATCACTTGATGATCAATTAGGACAACCGTTTTGTCATGGATGGAGAATTGAGTCAAGATTTGATCTTCGCACTCCAATTCCTTGACTCCTTTCATAATTGTTGTGAATTTTCATATGAATGCTTGTTAAGATATTTCGCCCGACTGATTGGCTTAATATAGTGAAAAATGCTTGAGAGTCATTTTTCAAACAAAGAAAGACCATGCTTTATTGGTAGGGGCCAAAGGATCTCCTCAAAAGAAGAACGATTCAAAGAAGGTAAATAAAGGCATAAACAAAGGATATTAAGAGCAAAACTTGATAATGTAATAGCAAAGGATTCCAACGCATAAGCCCGGATAACCGAAAGAAATCATGAGAAGCATCTTGCAGAGCTGCAACCAAAGAAGCTTAGGAAGTTTACAATATACGCTTTGTTCATAATTGAAATAAATTTTTCTTGTCAAAGGTTCTACTTGGGTATTGGATCCTGACCTTGGCTATCATAAATATAGATTTATGAAGGGACCAAGCAGAGAAAGCTAAATAAATATAAGTAATCCTATGTGTGGGAAATAAGTAGGTTAACATTAGCCAGAGAAACTTATAGTTTAGAAGATCAATTTACTAGCAAATCCAATAATTGTTGTTATTAATTACCGTTGAAAACATTATTTGAATTTTATTGTTGGATAATGAAATCTTTGTATTATAATTAAGAACAATATGTTGTTCTATTTATAATAATAATGTTTTTATAGAATTGAATATTACTTAATGGATTTTATACTTGACTTACGTGAAAATATATTTTGCATATTGAACAAATTAGTATAAGAAAGGAGATGATCGTTTCAAAGAGAGTTGAATGTGTGCATTATCATTTTCTTCTTCCTCGTGGATCACCTCTAGAGGCCAAACATTTGGTGGCTAACGTTGACTAAAGGAAGGAACCAAACCGGTGGATTATTTATCTTTTTCGTTTAATTAATAATTATGTATGCATAAAGGGTGGGATCCGGTTTATGGTTTTAGATGTCCAACAAGGTACGATATTTTCCTTTCGTATACATCAATCAATTATTACGATCGTGTAGGAGGCGTCCATTATGAGAAAACCATTTGAGATGATCTAGAAGCGATTATTGCTCAAGTATTTATTCCTTGATCTAATCAAAGAATCTTAATACTTTGTCAATTTGTTTCTTACGAATTCTTTGAACCTTTCAAATAATTCACACTTGTATTTCAACAAATACATACATTCAACTCTTTGAATGATCATCTCCTTTTCTTATACTAGTTTGTTCAATTTACAAAATAATTTTTCACGTAAGTCAAGTATACAAAATCCATTAAGTAATCTTTTAGGTTCTATCTGAAACATTATTATTATAAATAGAACAACAATTGTTCTTAATTATAATACCAAAAATTTTATTGTCCAACAATAAAATGGAAATAATGTTTCTAACAAGAATTGGAATACAATAACAACTTATTAACTTAATAGATTTGTTCGTGGCGAGTGTGCTAAACTATAAGTTTCTATAGCTAATGCGTGCAACCTTTGCTTCATTTTCCACACATAGGATTACTTATCTTTGTTTAACTTTCTATTTTTTTCGTCTAAGTCCTTCATAAATCTATATTTATGATAACCAAAGTCGATATCCAATATCCAAGTAGAACCTTGACTTAAAAAAAAATTTATTTTAAATCTTGAACAAAATTATATTTGATAACCAAAGTCGATATCCAATATCAAGTAAACTTCATTAAGAAAAATTTATTTTAAATCTTCAAAATTATATTTGGTTAGCTTTGGTTAGCGTAAAGGTGCTTCTCATGATTTCTTTCCGGTGTCCATGCTTATTGCGGTGGAAGCAAACTCCTTTGCTATCCGTGACGCTTTTGTTCTTATTATCCTTTGTTTTGCCTTTTCATTTACCTTCTTTGAATCGTTCTTCTTTTTAGAAGATCCTTTGGCCCCTACCAGTAAGACTTGGTTTTTCTTGTTTGGAAAGTGACTCTCAACATTTTTCAACACATTAAGCAAATCAGCGAGGCTGATATCTAGCTTGTCCATATGAAAAATTCACAACAATTGTGAAAGGAGTCCAAGAGTGAGTGCAAGATCAAATCTTGGCTCAACTCTCCATCCATGACAAAACATGTTGTCCTAATTGATCAATCAAATTGATTATGTTAAGAACTTTTTATCTGTACTATAGTGCCATTGGCCATTCTAGATCGGAAGAGCTCCTTAGATATCTGATATCTATCAGTCCTACTTTCCTCACCATCAACTACTTGATGTGCAGGAATATAGTAGGAGCATCCATAATTTCATCATGCCGACGTATTTGAAGCTCGTTATTCGTGGATGCGAGCATGATGCATTGAGCCAACTATGCATCATCTTGACACTTTCTAAAAGTAGCAATCTCTTCCTCAGAGGCATTGTCTGCAACCATTGCAGGGATAGAAGTATTAAGGACATAAGATAACTTTTCAGCCATGAGAACTATTCTCAAATTCCTTAACCAATCCGTTTAATACGGTTTGGTTAAATAACATCAAATATGTTTCGCAGTGATAGTAATTTAGACATTGTAAAATTCTGTAAATGAATTTGTAATTAACAACATTTTAACATACATTCTTTTATTAATTACCAAAATAAATTAGGTCTTGTTTTAAATTGGTATCTCCCACTATTTTCTTCAAACTATATTACCCTCACTTATATAGTTTGGCAAAATCTAATTAAAGATTTGCTAGTGAGAATAAGGATCCCATTTCAAATGTATATAGCCTTGTGGTGACACAACAAACTATATATAAATAAATAGGTAGACAACTTTTGTCAATTACATCAACTATGCAACTCCTTTTCTTTTGCCTCTTAGATTATTTTGATCAAGTGGTGGCACATCCAGAATCAAAATTATCCAAGTTAAGTCCGACCTAGCACTCCATATATTCAAAAAAAGAAAATATCATCCTTGTGGTGACACAACAAAACAATATTGTTCAATTTTCTTTATAAGCGTCAAATGTGATAAATTAACATCTTAAATACTTAATACTTGCCTTGTGGTGACACAACAAACTCCTATTAAATATTTAATACTCTATTAATTTTATCATGTTAGAAAGCTGACGTTCGATATTCCAAATATCTTTGAACGCTTAGGACTTAATATAAAAATTGAGGGGTTTGTTATTAATTTGTCTCATCTTGTTTAGCGGCGCATGCACATATATATATAAAATTAGCGTTATATTAATGAACATGCAAGCATGTTTGCATAATATATAATATATATAGTATAAGCATGCACATATAGAATACTATATTCTATCCGGATTGATTATGGACTTTTATTCTAGTTTGGTTCACTAGAGCCACCAAGTGAACCAAAAGGTCAAACCTAGGGTGCAAGAAATAATATTAAAATATAACTATTACATTTAAACCGGGCTCCATTACAAAGCGGGTCTTCAAGCGCTCCTGTTTCCTTGATCTCCAATTTTCAAAATTAATTCTAACTATTCCTATTACAAAACTATTTAAAATAAATGGAAACCTTGATCGTGATCGAGGGAAGTACATAGGAGGAGATAAAATTTACATTCAGGAAAAATTAGAGAAGGCAGTCTGTGAGACCCCATTTAATAAAACTCATACATTCATGCATCCAACTAAAATAAAATCCAATCACATTGGTCAATTGTCCATAATCAATCTCATTTATTATCATACATATCACCATATGCATCAATACATAATATTCATCGATGAATAATAAACATTCAATATATATATTGATATCATTTAATGGGAAAATTTAGTTAGTATAAAATCTATTTTTGAATCAAAATAAACTCCTTTATTTAAATCCAAATTTAAATCAAAATAAAACTATTTTATTTTAATTTATCTAATTTTGAATAAAATAAACTATTTTATTTTAATCAAAATAAACTCCTTTATTTTAATTAATTATGGAATCCAATTCTATATATAAAAAAAAACTTTATTAAAAGAAAACACGGATTCTCTTTCCTATTCACAAATAAACTCCTTTATTTAAGGAAACATGGATTCACTTTTCTATTCACAAATAAAATCCTTTATTTTAGGAAACATGGAATCCAATTTCAACTCCAATTAGTTATCATGGAATCCAATTACAACTCTAATTAGTTAGCATAAAATTCAATTTTAAAATTAAAATAAACTCTTTTATTTTAATATTAAAATAAACCTTTTATTTTGAAATTAAAATAAACTTTTATTTTAATTATAAAATTATTAAGAATAATATTATTATTATTATATATATATATACACTAGCAGTGTATTCTTTATATATATATATATAAAATATACTGTTATCTATTATATGTATATATAACTATTATATATATATGATAATAGGCACTATATAACTCCGTTGCTATCAAATCACGGAAAAACGAAATCATACAGCTGCAAATAATTATAACTATATATTATATCATATATAATATAACTATTATAACTAAACATATGAGCATGTACATGATTATAGCTTTTGAAAAATTATTCACAAATCCCCTTTATTTGCGTGATTTCGCAATTTTTATTTTATTTTTTATTTTTTATTTTTAATTTTATACAACAAAATTATGCCCAATTAAATTGTTCTAAACACATATCAATATACATATCAAATTAAAATAATTAATAATTAGCATAAAAGTTTGGCTCGATGCCTTTGTTAGGTTTGTAATATTCATTAACGCAATCAAATTGCAAAAATGTTTAAAGCGATGTAAAAATCGAGTTTTAAAATTTTACAAACCATATACCCGGATCACCCTTTATGCACAATTATTAATTAAACGAAAAGATAAAGATTAAAATCATACCCTTGAAGATCGAGCTTCCTCAGGTACAAGTTCACCTCCAAATCCTTTCGCGTTCAACTTGAATTCACTAGGGTTAGGTTCCTTCCTTTGATCGGCGTTAGCCACCCAATTGTTTGGCCTCTCAGAGGTGATCCACCAAGGAAGAAGAAGGATTCAAGAAGATGGGTGGTTGGCTAAACCCTAGTTTTTCTATCTCTATAGAAAAGGAGCGTACTGTCCAACCATTGGAATTATAACGTAGTCTCAATATCTGATATAAGACTCCTCTCATAAAGATATCAAGTAACCCTATTAAAAATAAGGTATTATTTAATTAAACCCTTTTTAATTAAAGGGCTCCCTAATCTTATTAGGGATAATTAATTAAACTCCTTTAACTAATTTTCCTTCCTAATCCAATTAGGAATAAATGAGAATACTTATATTAAATTAATTCCTAAACTCTTTTAGAAATTAAAATAATAATAATAATTGTAGTAATATTAATAAGACTTCTCTTATTAATTTATATTTAATATTTCTAAAATATTAAATAATAAATATTAAGCTATTTAATTTATTCTATCACCATAGATTAAATTAAATATACATAAATATATTATTACGATTATGCCATTAACTTCTTAAATAATTATTCTTCCTTTTATGGTGTGACCCTTTAGGTTCTCCATATTAAACCGGTTGTGAATAAATCAATTAGAACAATTCTAATCTTATTTAAATAAATAAATTAAACAATTAATTTATTTAAATAAATAATATTTATTCTACAATAGGGATAAGCTTCGCCTAGCGATCAACGACTTTCCGGATAATATAGATTTCAACATTAATCATAAAAGATCCTTTGAGTAAATAGTTACCGTACAATTCAATCCTTCCACCATACAATGTCCCAATTAAATATAAGACATGGAATTTCTATCAAGTTTTATTTTATTTAATTATATGTATTTCGACTCTTAAATGCACAACACCAAATAATGCAAATTAGAAACTCCTTTCTAATTTCATTACGCTTAACGCCAAGGACTCTTTGGGTTGTCATTTATCGAATCACATAGGACATTTCTCTTCTTTTATTAGAAGTGGTAGATTCTTTATTGATCATATATTATCTCCATGTATAACTTGTTATACCCAAGCATACCCTTTGATATACCCTAAGGGTCTTAAGGAATAAGTCAAAGTATAACTCATCATACACAAGATACTATGATGATCTCAAGTCCAAGGATTACTTGTGACTACTATCACTACATGAATTCCTATTGACATGCGGTAAAACTCCATTAGGTATTCCTTAGCGAGCCACGTTCGGTGAACTTATTCTCCAATAAGCACCTACATACTTGCTTTAGTGTCTCCACACAAATGATCATGAGATCAATCATCCTCATCCAATGAGGAAGTAACGCGTATGTACCCAATCTATCCAGGATTCACTAATCCCAATTTAGTAATCCAACGATTGGGAACTATTTTAGTTTTAAGCTTTCTAAGAATTTAGATCTCATTAGAATGATCATCATCATTATTCTAAAAGCATTGCTTAAAACTATGGGTTTATCACATATTATAAAACAAAGACATCATGTAGATAATTAAAAGCCTTTAATAAATTAATACTTTTTATTAATAAATGAATAAGATTGTTACAAAGTATATTCTTTATCATCAAACATGATTGGCTTGTGTGCATACTACTTTCATAACTCGATAATGTTAGTCCCTATAAAAATATATACATATATATAAGTATATATATACAGATAGAAATGAAAACCACGGACTAAAATCTGGGCAAACACACTCACACGACTCTCAACATGTACAATAGTGTGTGATAATATGAGAAGAAAGCTTTATAGAATGTAAGAAGGCTTACAGTGGGCTGCCAAAGTAGACTTCTATGACTCTATATGGACAAACACTCAGCTCCTGCAGGAAAATTTATAACTGGATGTGGGCTAACATGTGTTTAAAAAGAGCAATCACTCAATATGGGGTGTGTATAAAGAAAATTGGGCAGGGCTTCCTCCCATTTTTTCTTGCAAATATGGCTGGCCCAAGCCTCATATATATAGAACTGATGGCCGTTGGTGTACCTGCGGTAGCCTCTAATACACCTGCGGCTGGTCGTGGTGCATCTGGGCCTCGCGGGTCCCGCCATCTCGAAGTACGTGCACTCATGCAATGTAATGTCTGCTCGAACTTACAGAACTTCAATCCGAGCATTCGAACGAGGTGTACAAGACCATCTTCAGACTGATTTTGTTGAGAGTTATGCAATGACATGGGATTTGCCCTTTTTGATTACAGGAAGATGGGTCCATGACCAAAATAGCATTCCCGGGTTCCCGTTAGGCAATCCGGTGAGCTATTTCGTGTAGTTTTCACTCCGAAGTTAAGATATGAGCCTTGTGGGACCAATTTTGAATAAATTTGAGTTGACATGAGTGTATTTGATTTGAAGTGAAGTTGAGTTGGCAAAATGACCATTTTGCCCCTCTCGGGGTTATCTTCGGTGTTCGCACAGTTTTAGCGGGTTTTTCCCAGGGTTATCTCTGAGATGGTCATGCTGTTGACTCTGAATGTACTCAGGGTTATCTGTGAGGTTGGCTTGACCTCCCGGGGTTAATTTCGGGGTCAGGAAATGATGTTGTAGTCCTCCAGGGTTAACTCTGGAGTATGAAAAAGACAATTTTGCCCTCCTGCATAGTTAGTAACAGGAAAAGAAAATTTTGAGTGTCTACAGATGCCCCTCTTTTTCATGTTCATGCAATGCAGTGGAATGGACATGATAAAGATTAGTAGACACTTGAAATATGACAAGGTTTTATTAATGATGCAAATCGCAATGTAATGAATGTTAAAATGTTTTCACAATTCGTAGTTCGCAAATCGCACATCGCATTTCACACTTCGCATTTTGCTTTTCGCATTTGGCCAATCGCACTTCGCAAATCGCACATCGCATTTTGCATATCGCAGATCGCAAATCGCAAATAACAATGTAATGAATGTTATGATGCATGTTTAAAATGTTTTTACAAATCGCTTTACCTTTACCGATTATTGCTGATGCCTTTGTTGGTGTTGGCTCCAATGGTTTGGCATTTAATCGTTGATGCTTATTTGATGAAGATAAGTTGAGATGTTTTCCACATCTCTGATGGGGATGACGTTCTGAAATCACCAAACCTTACTAATGTATACGCTGGTAGTTTACAACGGTGCCTACCCTGCTGGTAGTTGAACACGCTGTTATCGCCCAATTGTTACGGTTCTCACTCGAACGGTGGTATTCAAAACTTTCATCACTGAACTGTCTTGATGTCGCGCTGAATTTGAAGATAATTGTTTTGAATACCGGATCTTCCGATACCTTCATTGAAGTAATATTCAAAGGTTCGCTTCGCGAGACTCTGCCTGATGTTACACTTGATACAAATGTACGTTGATGTAGCGCTTAACCCTTTTTGAGGTGATTTGGAGTTTCCTTTCGCTGTTAGGTGCTAGTGCCCCATTTCCTTGAATATTTGATTCGCAACCCAGCTGAACTGATGACCTGAATGCCGTTGATATCCCTGGAGGGTGCAGCTCGCTCTTTTGTTGTCAAACCTTTGAACTTCAGTGTAGAGGCCTCAATTTATGAGGATTTGATGCAAATTAACACATTTATCGGTGTAGATTTCATTCTCCAGACCTTTTGTCGTTGGCCTTGAGTTAAGAACTTTTTGAGAATTTTCCCCTTCTTTTGTAGGGGCACGCTAATGTCACCATGATTTCTTTCAGGAGTTTTCCTTCTTTTGATGAGAGGCCTGATCCTGCCTTAAAATCCTTCGCTTTCCTGGAATCAGAAAATGCCCCAGTCCTTTCGCATACTAATGTCTGGGATTTATACGAGAAACTCTCTTTGTTGATGAAGTCGAAAGTGAGTAATATCCAAATCGTTAATGAGCTGATGTGAGGGAAGCTTTGATGATGATGGACCATGTTAATGGTGTTGACTGGGGCATTTTCCTCTTTAAGATGTTTGATAAATGCCCTAGTGTTGAGTTGTCGTTGCTTCCGAGATTACCCAAGTCTTGTTGTAGTGGTCGCAATATCGGGTTGTCGTTGATTTTGAAATGCCCCCACCTTGCTTGCTTGTTATGCAGGATAGTCACTTTGATGAGATGGGTACGATAAGATCTTTGAGATCAAGAGACTTTTTCCTCTGTACCAGATGGTGAACAAGTATAGGACTTGGGTTTTGATGCCTTTAATCATTATTCTTGCCTTGTTAATGCAATCGGTTTTGATTTTCTTCTGATTTGATGAAGACTCGTGATTAAGGGTGTCGAATCTTTGAAGGTCCTCGCTGCTGGTTGTCTTGGCATATCGTTGTTTCTTCTTTTCTGGGATTTGTGCCAGATTTGATGGAATGACATTGCAGTGTTGTTGGGTCTTCTCCACATAGGTCGCTAACTTGGAGGGTCATTCTTAGGATCGATGTTTGGATTTGGACGTTTCTGTTGAAGGTCAGACCGTACCACTGGTTGTTGCCTACATACTCCCGTGAGTGTGGGAGTTCAGGTATGCGTAGTTCCTACTTGATAAGATAAACGATTTGACAAATGTTTGTTTGAGAAGCGTTTATTTGAGAAGTGTTTAGTTTGAGAAGTGTTTGGTTTGGGTTTTTTGGGTTTTTATTTGGTTTAACCACACCATAATTGCTGCCTACGTACTCCCATTGAAGAGGGGAGATCAGGTCTTTCGTAGTTCAGGCCTAATGAGCTGAAACCTGAAAGATTTAATTTTTGATTTCTTTTTTCTTTTTCTTTTTTTTTTCTTTTTTTTTCTTTTTTTTTTTTTTTTTTTCTTTTTTTTTTTTTTTTTTCTTCTTTTTTTTATACATGCATAGAAAATAAAAAGCATACTGCGAAGGAAGTGATACCATCCCAACATCTTCTGGAACTCGCAACTTTATCCCCTGGATCTACATCTTTTTGGCTAGTTGAGGCTTGATAGTCCAGTCGTCAGTGACTGTGTTTCCTTCAAGGCTCGCGATAGAGGTTACTTCTTGGTTTTGAATGTCTTCACTTATGGCCATAACTTGATCGCTTCCTGGTTCAGTACATTCCTCAGGAATGCTTAAGCTGGACCCATCACAAAAAGGTATGAACTCTTAATTCTTTGATGGGTTGGTTTCCCCAATAACCTCACCACCTTTTCCCTCATCTGTTCCTTCACGCTTTTCCTAGGCTTGAGAGGATTCGACCATGAAATCTGCCTCGAACTGTCTTCGTATTTCTTGTAAGGAATTTTCCTTTTTATCTTTTTCTTCCTTGGAAAGAATCAGTATTTCCTCCACATCATCCAAGGTGATAAAATCAGGAACGTGGTTGATATCTTTGGACCAGAAGATGTTTGATGTTAGCGGAAGAATATCCTTCGGGAATTCCCTTGTCTCTTCTATCATTTCCTACATTAGGATCACTACATCTTATGTTCTGCCAGGATTATCACTCATAGCCTTCACCTTATTTGAACTACCTGTCTCGAGTGGACATCTTAAGCTTTTTATTGCCTTTTCGCCTTTTTTGGTCATGGTAATTTCTATCTCCATCTCTCCATTTTCAATGAGATCCTGGATTTTATGTCGCAAAGCCTAGTATTCCTCAGTCGTATGTCCAAGTGAGTTAGAATGGTAGAGACATATCTTATTGGAATCATAGCTCTTTATCTTGGGATTTGTAGGAGGCAGCAACTCAATAATCCTTCCTTCGCTTATCAGAAAGTGTAGCATTTCTTCATTGGATTTGCTTAGAGGGGTGAATTTTTGGAAACTTGTGGAGGTTGTTTGATCTTTTTTCTTTGAGAGTTCGCATTCCCCCAAGCAATTTTTCTGATGGCGAGGTTTGCTAACAATTTTATCATCCCCCTTTTCTTTGCCTTCTGATAGTTGAGTGAAGAAATGCCTCGTATCCTGATGTTGGCGCACTATCAGCTTAGCTAGCAGGTTTACTTGGTTCTAGAGTGTCTCTAACTTTTGCATTACTATCATTCCCTCCTCCGAGTTTTCCCATTTTAGGACATCTACTCTGTGCCTTTGGGGGTAGTCTTTTATCCTTCGTATGCACTTACGAATTGGATATATTTCAGTGCTTCCTGACCCTATCATGTTAACTTCTTTCGTATCATGCTGCAACAGAAGGTTGGTGTTGACATTTTGTTGGTCAGGTTGTTGGACAACAATACTACCACTTTCGATCAGATTTTGAATTTTATGCTTTAAGGACCAACAATCTTGTCTATCGTGTCCTGGAGATCCTGAGTGGTAAGCACATCTCTGGCTTGGATTGTATCTTTTGCTCCCTGGTTCTAGAGGTGGAGCCAATTCGGTAATTTGCTTATGATCCATCAATATCGCCAACACATTTTCAAGAGAATCGCATAGTGAGTAGATTGGTGTAGTTCTTTGAGCATAACAGCCAACTCTGTCATTTGATAGCTTAATCTTTCGAACTCCTCGCGAGAGACAGGAGTAGGATCAGGTTGGGCACTTTTATCCATGTCTAACCGTGGACTTAATACCTTTGTGTACTTTGAATGAGAAACATGATCAATTGTTTCCCTACAAAAACTTATGTAGTTTAGTCTTAGGGAAATGTATAAAATTTTTACAAGCTATCATAACATGTCCATTTTAGGAATATTATCCTGCAAAATGGGTGTCATTTGATAGCATGTCAAGCCTTAATATGCATTCACATATTCTTCATATTTTCCATTATATTGAGATTGACAAGTAATTTAAGTGGGAAAGTATGAAGAGACTTCCCTTTGCATTTGGTTTATCAGAGGCTGACCTATCTTAGGTTACTCTCGCGGCTTTTTGGCATGAAGGTTCCCAGATCATCGCAATCTACTTGATGGGAAGTTAATCCGGTCGTTCAACTAGAGCGAATCTGAGTGGTGCCTTTCCTGAGCCCCGAGGAATTATTCTTCCCACGAGTCCAGTAATCAAACACCGACATGATAGCTTCCTGGTGGAGGGACCACACAACATACATTCACATACAACGTGTCTCACCGTTTATGCAAAATGATGACTTGTACGAAGCACTAATATCACAAATAGATATTTAGCAGTGCAGTAATTAAGAAGCATTCGTACACATTCATCATAAATGTAAATGCAACATTCACACACAAGCATATAACAATTTTGAAAAGATTGTAATAGCGGCTTAAGCCATTTTACTGGAGTCCCCAGCAGAGTCGCTGTGACGCACCCAAAATAGGTATACATCACCCATCTTGAGTCGCTAAATACATGGTACAAAATTCAAGTACAACTTAATTATATAACAGTCGTGTAAAATACGACAAAATATAATCTAAGAGTTTTAATAAGAATATTGTCATTTAAACAATATCCACACTCAATGGAGTCCTCGTTACATTTATTGTCACACTATTTAATAGAATAGTGACGACTACTAATGCTATCATCTGGACTGTCATTCCGTTTCCCGACTAGTCCCGGCTACGTTCTCATTTCCTGAAGAGAACAGTGAAAGAAAGGGTGAGCTTAATTAGCCCAGTAAGAAATATTATGACTAAGATAATGCAGAATAAATTATCATTAGCTTTCAACAATGTTAAACTGATAAAATACAATAGACATCAAGTTTAACTGCAGCAGAACAAATAATCTATTAAAAGAGTCAAGTAGAAAATAAAATCTACTATCTTTTATGATTTAAAAAGTTTTTCATCACTTTTATCATTTGAGACTCAAACAATAAATAATCCACATCATCAAATCATCTACGCACTACATGCCAAGGATATTATTTAGTATCACGACCACGAATTATCCATGCACTACGGGCCAAAGATAATCGTGTTTTCATCAAACTATCCGATCATGCCATAAAAAAAATTCATCTTTGCTCCCTTGGCCGAAGAGAATCCATAGCCATAATCATACAAAAAACTATCCATCAATGCACTACGGGCCAATGAGGACTTTTTCCACATCATTTGTAACATTACAGTCATGATTATACCGAATAATCCCTGGTCATAATCATACCAAGTCCATCTATGCAATACAGGCCACAGATGACTTTCAACATAATATAAACATGATGATGATGATAATGACATAATAATTCAATAAAACAAGTTCAAGAATTAATTTATTCAAGAACCAATAATGTCAAAATTGTCAACATGATATTGCTTTGTATTGTAAAATTCAAGAATGCTCAGAAGAATATTTCCACGAAAAGATACTGGATGAAATGCAAACATCCAGGATATTCTACTAATTTCAAGGAATATAGAAGCCAAAGCTTTAACCAACTGAGTATAATAAAATATATGAAACTGCAAATGGATTTTCACCCGCCATGCGGTAATCCACGACATCTGATCATTTCCATAATTTAATAAGGAATGAATATAAAGGATCATTCACCATGCATGTGGTAATCCCACGAGACAAAGTTATTCCAATAGAATAATAAAGAATGGACTAATGAAGGATTCACCATAAATGCGATAGATCGCATGCATAAAGTTATTCCCAATAGAATAATAAATAATGGAACCGGTCCCAGTGAAATTACGAGACGTGATATTCGGATGAATAATAAATAATGGAGCCAGTCGAAGCGTAAACGCACGCAGACGCATGGATATTCCAGCGTAATAATAAAGAATGGAATAACAACAGAAATCACCACGCATGCGATAGGCATCGCATGATAGGTTATTCCAATGTAATAATAATTAATGGAACGGTGAGGTAGTAATATGCACCGCAAGCAGGATATTCCAATGTAATAATAAAGAATAGAATAATGAAGAATTTCACCATGTATATGCGATTACTTAGCATATACTGAGTTATTCCAACATAATAATAAAGAATGGAACAACAACGGAAGAATTTCACCAAGTATAGGGGTGGCAGCACATGATACAAAAGTTATTCCAATGAATAATAAAGAATGAAATAACAAAAGATCTCTTCATGAATACGAAAGAATAATACCCTTACGATTACAAAAATAATATCCCTTACCTTAGAAGCGAATATAGGAGTAGTGAAGTAGCGAGAATACTTTTATTCTTTTCTCTATAGTTTCTCTCTCTAGAGTTTCTTGAATTAAGTAAGAAATAATGGAGGAATGAGCTTCTATTTATAGGAGAATGGACTGAATAGTAACTAATTCATGAACGGTCCAGATTGATTTACTTTTAAACGGACGGTCCATATTGATTTACTATGCAATATTAATAAAATATTCTAATAAAATAAAATCTTTTAAATGAAATATAATATATTTTATTTATAGTCTAATAAAACAAATAACTTTATAAAAGTATTCTATTTTATATAAAAATATTTTACTATGCAAATACTATACGAGCACTTATGCAAAACACTATGCATAATAAAATATATTATATTCTAATTATTGTACTAATAAAAAAATAACTTTTTAAAAGTATTACATTTTTATATAAAAGATTTTACTATGCAAAATACTATATCTGTACTATGCATAATAAAATATATTATATTCTAATTATTGTCTAATAAAACAAATAACTTTATAAAAGTATTCTATTTTATATAAAAAGATTTTACTATGCAAAATACTATGCATAATAAAATATAATATATTCAAATTATTGTCTAATAAAACAAATAACTTTATAAAAGTATTACATTTTATATAAAAGCTTTTCTTTTTTATTACATTAATAATACTAATAAAACAAAATTTATTATATATATATATATATATATATATATATATAAACTTCCATGACTTCATAAAAAGACACCTCAATATATTTAATAACATTTATCATCATTATTATAATTCACAATATTAAACAACCAGGTCGTTCTCAGGAAAGAGGGGGCTTTCCAATAAGGATTTCTCCATATTGGCGCGCAATTAGGTGACCAAACCTCTCCTTGGCAGAACTTCTAGACATCATTAATATTGCAAATAATAATATTAATAACTCTCTCATCTCAATTATTGATTTAATAATATATAAAATATCGACAATTATTGAATCAAATAATGTGAGATATTATGCAACAATTACTGTAGCAATAATTGAACAAAACTGAGTGTTTTCTCACGTAAGCATCAATAATCAATATCGTGTGCTACTATGCAACCACGCAGACATCTTTGTACTTTTTACTACCGAGTAGTTCAACAGTATTAATGGTAAAACTTCCGCCGTTATTTTCATAAAAAAATTTTTGTCGTTTTCTCAATCCGATAATAATTTTGTTGTGGGGTCCACCAATGATTGCGACGTCGTACAAATATTCCTTGTTAAAACGAATATTCCCCGACCAATCGAATATTATATAACAACTTGCATACTTTGCAAAATTTATAAATATTACTCACAACTATAACATTATATCAAGTCCACACCATAATATATATATATATATATATATATATATATATATATATATCGAGAAAAATTAAATCCTTATTCATAAAATTTGGGATTTTACAATCTCCCCTCCTTATGAAATTTCGCCCTCGAAATTTACGTACATACCTGGTATGCCGAACAGATGAGGACACTTCGTCAGATTCTAACTCTTGAGGTATAACCTTTAAGCGTAGAATATATTCCAGGATTTTAACAGGTACATCTTCATACGTTAAATTATCCGCTATCTCGTCCGGTTCTAAATCAATATTGTGGTTCGGGTCATCCACATATTTACGTAACATCGATACGTGAAAAATGTTATGAACACACGACATACTTGGCGGTAAAACGAGTCTAGAGGCCACAGTTCCTACTCGATCGAGGATTTCAAATGGGCCAATAAAATCGAGGGTTGAGATTTCCTCTCTTCATTGACTCTTGCTTCTAGAATAACGCCCTTTTAAACTTTCTTTTTCATGTTCATCAGCTCCGGGTCTATAGCTTGAGCGGCTTTAACTTTATCAACTAAAGTTGGTTCTAATCATATATTCATTATCTTCATATAGGTTCGTATATTCGCACTCGTAAACACATACGATCTTCTACTTAACGCGTCAGCTACCACGTTCTCTCTTCCACAATGATATTGAATGGTATTATTATAATCTTCAACAGCTCGAGCCAACGTCTTTGGCGCATGTTACATTCATTTTAGTTGAAGAAATATTTAAGGGTTTTAGAAATGGGGTTTTGTACTGGGGTCAGTACAAAATTCGATTTCACGCTCTGGGGTAGGCCAAGAAGTCTTCAGGAATACGTCAGTCAATTTATTAACAATAGAAATATCATTTAAAACTCTGGCCCTCATCCAAGACTTGGATAACACGTCACATTGATACCTATCAACTTGCCACCATCATTCACGACGTCCCCTATGGAAAGTCTAGCTTAGGTGCATTCCACACAAAGAAGTCACCAACGAAAAGTTCGGGGCTCTTTACTTATGGCTTGATATGACAATGATTGACTTTAGTAGTTTGGTTGCTTGAATTCGTATAACAGGTTGGTTAGGAATATGAAAGCTAACAACCTTACGAAAAGCATGATTAGTAGTTAACCAATCGATTCCTAAAATTACATCAAAGGCAAGTATTTTCAAAGAGATAAGATCGACAGGTAACGTGAAAGTGTTGATTTGAATCAAACAAGATTTATAAACAGTGGAGGTAACGAAGGTTTCTACTAACGAAGTTTAAATTGATAAGTCAAAGTCTAATCTCTTCGGAGTCAAATTTAAACGTTGAGCGCAAGTAAGAGAGATAAAAGAATGGGTAGAACCGGTATCTAATAAGGTATAAACTTCGCAAAAATTTATAATTAACTAACCCATGCTAACTTCATTTGGGTTACTCGCTTTTTGAGAACTCACAAAAAACGCTATTCCTGAAACCATCGACTTTGTTTTGTCCGTATCCGCCTTTGGTGCCACCGTCTCAGCTGGACTTGACTTCACTATAGGACAAAATCGAGCTAAATGACCTTCTCATCTTGAAATTTCCACTTCTATTATCTTGGCCATGATTACCACCGAAGTGGTTACAATTCTTGGCATGATAATATCCCCCACGATGGTCATCATTGTTCCGATGGTCGTTGCCACCAGTACGATTATTATCGTGTTGTTGGTTGTTACCTTTTAGTTGTGCTAACTCATTATCGCGCTCCAATAACTGAGCCCTATTCACAACATCTGAATATAAACAAAGTTTATGAGAAATGAGGTATTGACGTATATCGAGTTTCAAACCTCTTGGAAACATTCGCGTCATTCGCTCCTCATTATCGACCAAATGGGATGTAAACTGGGATAACTCCACAAACTTAGCCTCATACTGCGATACGATTATATTATTTTGCTCCATTGCTTATCTCAATATTTTCAGATGCCATTTTCAAACATAGTCACAAAATAAAGGTTAATTAACATACCATATATTATCCCTATACTCTGACCGATCAATTAAATACCAAATAAACTTAGGTAGGTCATACTAGAGAAAGAATTCCCCGTCTCACCCCTCCTAATTCTTGTCTCACATCTCAGCCAGGGATCATATCCCTAAGCTTTGATACCAACTGTGATGCCCCCAAAATAGGTATACATCGCCCATCTTGAGTCGTCAAATACATGGTACAAAATTCAAATACAACTTAATTATACAACAGTCGTGTAAAATACGACAAAATATAATCTAAGAGTTTTAATAAGAATATTGTCATCTAGACAATATCCACACTCAATGGAGTCCTCATTACATTTATTGTCACACTATTTAACAGAATAGTGAGGACTACTAATGCTATCATCTGGTGTCACTCCGCTTCCCCGACTAGTCCGCCACGTTCTCATTTCAAGAGAGAACGGTGAAAGAAAGGGTGAGCTCAACTAGCCCAAGAAGAAATATTATGACTAAGATAATGCAGAATAAATTATCATTAGCCTTCAACAATGTTAAAGCGATAAAATACAATAGACATCAAGTTTAATCAAGAAGCGGAACAAATAATTCATTAAAAGAGTCAAGTAGAGAATAAAATCTACTATCTTTTATGATTTAAAAGTTTTTTCATCTTTGTTATCGCCGAGACTCAATTTTAATAAATAATCCACATCATCAAATCATCCCGTACTACTGTGCCAAGGATATTATTTAGTATCACGACCACGAATTATCCATGCACTACGGGCCAAAGATAATCGTGTTTTCATCAACAGTCCGATCATGCCATAAAAAAATTCATCTTTGCTCCTCGTCCGAAGAGAATCCATAGCCATAATCATACAAAAAACTGTCCATCAATGCACTACAGGCCAATGAGGACTTTTTCCACATCATTTATAACATTACAGTCATGATTATACCGAATAATCCCTGGAAATAATCATACCAAGTCCATCTATGCAATACAGGCCACAGATGACTTTCAACATAATATAAACATGAGGATGATGACAATAACATAATAATTCAATAAAACAAGTTCAAGAATTAATTTATTCAAGAACCAATAATGTCCAAATTGTCAACATGATACTGTTTTGTAGAGTAAAATTCAAGAATGCTCAGAAGAATATTTCCACGAAAAGATACTGGATGAAACGTAAACATCCAGGATATTCCACTAATTTCAAGGAATATAGAAGCTAAAGCTTTAACCAACTGAGTATAATAAAATATATGAAACTGCAAATGGATTTTCACCCGCTATGCGGTAATCCACGTATACAGATCATTTCCATAATTTAATTAGGAATGAATATAAAGGATCATTCACCATGCATGTGGTAATCCACGTAGACAGGTTATTTCAATAGAATAATAAAGAATGGAATAACAGAAGGATTCACCATACGTGCGATAGACTGCATAGACAAGTTATTCCCAACCGAATAATAAATAATGGAACCAGGTCCGGCGAAAATACACAGACATGATATTCCGAAAGAATAATAAAGAATGGAATAACAACAAAAATCACCATGCATGCGATAGACCGCACAGATAGGTTATTCCAACAGAATAATAATTAATGGAACTTGGTCAAGCGTAATATGCACCGACAGGATATTCTAATAGAATAATAAAGAATGGAATAACAGAAGAATTTCACCATGTATGCAGATTTCAGATATACAAAGTTATTCCAACATAATAATAAAGAATGGAATAATGTAAGAATTTCACCAAGCATAGGGTAGCTCACGATATAAAAGTTATTCCAACAGAATAATAAAGAATGAAATAACAGAAGATCTCTTCATGAATACGAAAGAATAATACCCCTTATGAGTACAGAAAATAATATCCCTTACCTTAGAAGAAACTGGATATAGGAGTAGTGAAGTAGCAGAATACTTTTATTCTTTCTCTCCATAGTTTCTCTCTCTAGACTTTTACTGAATTCGTAAGAAATAATGAAGGAATGAGCTTCTATTTATAGGAGAATGGACTGAATAGTAACTAATTCATGAACGGTCCAGATTGATTTACTTTTAAACTAGACTATCCATATTGATTTACTATGCAAAGATTAATAAAATATTCTAATAAAACAAAATCTTTTAAATAAAATATAATGTATTTTATTTATAGTCTAATAAAACAAATAACTTTATAAAAGTATTCATTTTATATAAAAGATTTTACTATGCAAAACACTATGCAGCACAATGCAAATATTATGCATAATAAAATATATTATATTCTAATTATTATCTAATAAAATACATAACTTTATAAAAGTATTCGCTTTTATATAAAAAGATTTTACTATGCAAAATACTATGTAGGCACTATGCAAACACTATGCATAATAAAATATATTATATTCTAATTATTGTCTAATAAAATAAATAACTTTATAAAAGTATTCATTTTATATAAAAAGATTTTACTATGCAAAACACTATGCATAATAAAATATACTATATTCAAATTATTGTCTAATAAAACAAATAACTTTATAAAAGTATTCATTTTATATAAAAAGCTTTTCTATTTTATTACATTAATAATACTAATAAAACAAAATTTAAATTATATATATAATAACATTTATATATATATATATATATATATATATATATATATAAACTTCCGTGACTTCATAAAAAGACACCTCAATATATTTAATAACATTTATCATCATTATTATAATTCACAATATTAATCGACCAAGTCGCTCCTCAGAAAGAGGGGCTTTTCAATAAGGATTTCTCCCTATTAGCCGTTAATTAAGTGACCAAACCTCTCTCATTGGCGTAACTTCTAGACATCGTTAATATTGCAAATAATAATATTAATAATCGTGTCATCTCAATTATTGATTTAATAATATATAAAATATCGACAATAATTGAATCAAATAACGTGAGATACTATAAAACAACACATGAGCAATAATTGAACAAAACCGAGTGTTTTCTCACGTAAGCATCAATAATCAATAACGTGCTACTACGCAACCACGCCAGACATCGTACTTTTACTACCGAGTAGTTCAACAGTATTAATGGTAAAACTTCCGCCGTTATTTTCATAAAACTATTTTTGTCGTTTTCTCAATCCGACAATATTTTCGTTGTGGGGTCCACCAATGATTCTGCCGTCGTACAAATATTCCTCGTTAAAACAAATATTCCACGACCAATTGAATATTATATAACAACTTGCATACTTTGCAAAATTTATAAATATTACTTACAACTATAACATTATATCAAATCCACACCATAAACATATATATATATATATATACATATATATATTTCGAGAAAAATTAAATCTTTATTCGTAAAATTTGGGATTTTATAGTCGCCACCTGTCGACGTCGGGATTTTTTGATGTCCCTTTTTGTTACTTGTTCTTTGGTGTTCTCATGTTAATGTGAGATTTGTTTGAAAAAACAAGTGAAAAAGGTCCGACATGTGTAATGTCGACGATTTGACTTTAAGAGTCGCCAGTTGGTGTATTTAACTGGATGCACCAACGCAACCGAAAAGGATTTCACATTGACCCGATGATGTGACATCGCTAAAACATGGTCAGTAAATCGAGATTCATTAAGGTTTAGGGGCTTGGTTATGCGGAGGGAAGGTGTTAGGCACCCTCGAGCATCCGTGTTGCCACAGTGACCGCCACTTCTCAAAGAAACCGTTATATGGATGTGTGTGTGTGTGTGTGGATCAATGTGCAATTATTTGGAAGTAGTGTTACACCTCGTTACTTATATATACAAGGGTTTGAATTTATAGAAAAATTCAGTTTTAACCAGATATAGCAATGAGGTTTTATAAAAAAGGGTTTTCTAACCCTGTGCACAATAGTAATTGAGGCCTTTGATACTTCTATTTTATTATCTAAATGTTTGACTTGTTTTCTTTTATTTTTGAGATGCGCCTATCTACGAGAAAATAATATACAGCAGTGCCGAACTCCTTATGGGCATGACAACCATCCAAGGAAATTCAGACACTATAAATAATGTACAAGCTGCTTATAGCTGGAAAAAGTCCATCACGGGAACCAAATCTAGATTCAGTAGATTGAATCTGTGATCACATGATTCGTAGGCTCACATGATACTGCAGTTTGTATAGAAAGCAGTAAGCAGGTATATATATAAAAGCTGTAAATATATATATACAGACATGATCAACCACCACGAAGCAACTCCATAAGGGATCGAAAATGTAAATATATAAAGGCGGTATATATATATATATATATATATATATATATATATATATATATATGAACATGATCAACCACCACGAAGTAAACTCCATGTGGGACGGAATGTAAATAAAGCTGTAAAAGCGATCAACTACCACGAAGTAAACTCCAGGCAGGACGAAATATAAATAAAGCTGTAAAAAGCTATCAACTGCCACGAAGTGAACTCCAAGCAGGACAAAATATAAATATATACATATATATAAAAGCAGTAAATGCACCGGATGTAAAATCCAGTCTCATTAGACAGAGTCTGACCACAGTTTATATATGTAAGTATATATATGTATAAGCAATTAAACGCACCAGACTGAAGTTTAGGCTCATCAGATAGAGTCTGACAACATTTTATATATATATATATATATATATATATATATATAAGCCAATAAACGCTCCAGACCGAAGTCTAGGCTCAATCGATGCATAACTCAATAATGTTAGTCCGTATAAAAATATATACATATATATATAATTATATATATACAGATAAAAATGAAAACCATGGACCGAATTCTGGGCAAACACACTCACAAAACTCTCAACGTGTACAATAGTGTGTGATAATATGAGAATAAAGCTTTATAGAATGTAAGAAGGATTACAGTGGGCTATCAAAGTAGACTTCTATGACTCTATATGGACAAACACTTAGCTCTTGCAGGTAAATTTATAACAGGATGTGGGCTAACAGGTGCTTAAAAAGAGCAAGCACTCAATATGGGGTGTGTATAAAGCAAATTGGACAGGGCTTCCTTGCCTTTTTTCTTGCAAATATGGCTGGCCCAAGCCCCATATATATAGAACTGATGGCCGCAGGTGTACCTGTGGCAGCCTCTGATACATCTGCGGCTGGTCGTGGTGCATCCGGGCCTCGCGGGTCCCGTCATCTTGAAGTACGTGCACTCGTGCAATGTAATATCCGCTCGAACTTGCAGAACCTTAATCCGAGCATCCGAACGAGGTGTACAAGACCATCTTCGAACTGCTTTTGTCTAGAGTTACGCAATGACATGAGATTTGCCATTTTTGATTCCAGGAAGATGGGTTCATGACCGAAATAGCATTCCCGGGTTCTCGTCAGGCAATCCGGTAAGTTGTTTCGCGTAGTTTTCGCTCCGATGTTAAGTTATGAGTCTTGTGGGACCAATTTTGAATCAATTTTAGTTGACATGAGTGTATTTAATTTTAAGTGAAGTTGAGTTGGCAAAATGACTATTTTGCCCCTCCCGGGGTTATCTCCGATTTTCGCACAGTTGTAGCGGGTTTTTCCCAAGGTTATCTCTGAGATTTGCTTGACCTCTCGAGGTTAATTCCAGGGTTGGGAAATGATGTTGTAGTCCTCCAGGGTTACCTCTAGAATGTGAAAAAGATGCTTTTTCCCTCTTGCATAGTTAGTAACAGGAAAAGAAAATTTCGAGTGTCTATAACTAATAAATAATGTTTGGATACATAATCGATAACAATAGGGTTAATATTATGGCATAATGGTAATATAATTCTGAAACTTTCTTACTTATATACATTGCATAAAGTAAATGCAAAGGTAGGATATTTGCCTGGTCTACTGCTTACTGTTACGAAACTTAATTTTATCTTTTATATCATAACATATCATTAATAAGATCATTCTATCAATTAGAATCACATATCATAACACATAGTACTGCTATTTGCAGTCAGCACATAACCTAATCACATTGTCACGCATATTTAACAGTCATTGGATCATAAACAAACACGTATACAAACAAATTATATAAGTCCAGATCAATTTCTGAAATATGTTGGCGTACCGACGGCTTTATCGGGTAATTATCGAGTTTAAAACTCTATTATATACACTTAACATTATTCTGGACAACTTAAGTATCAGTTATATTATTTTTTCATAGCCTTATAATAATTTTCAAATAATTATTATAATTTATCATGATTTTTCAAACACCAAAATCATTATTAAATGATTTAAATATTAAATAATTCTATTATCATTAATATTTAACTAATATTAAACTATTAATCAAACCATTGTCAAAATATTGAAGTTATTTATAATAACTCAAAATATTTTTAAAGTACTTATATTACCCTTAAATGATTTTTAAAACATTTAAAATCATTTGTCAATAACTACCATTAATATTTAAAATTAATGCATTACGTATCAAAATATTAAAAGTTATTAATTATAACTTTAAAAAATATTTTTAATTCATTTATATCCTTTTAAATGATTTTTAAATTAATAAAACTATTTTAAACTATTTATTTAATATAATTATTAAATAATTTAAATATCATTAAATTATAATGAAAATGACCTTTAAATATTAAAAGTTATATTTATAACTTAAAATATTTTTAAACACCTTATTTTCATTTAAAATATTTTTATAATATTAAAATCATTTTTAAATTAATTTATTTAATATAATTATTAAATAAACTTAATATCATTAATATTAAATTAATAGTAAAATTATCCTTTATATTATAAAAGTTATATTTTATAACTTAAAATATTCTTAAACACTTTATTTTCATTTGAAATAATTTTAAAATATTAAAATCATTTTTAAACTAATTCATTTAATATAAATATTAAATAAATCTAATATCATTAATATTAAAATATTAATATTTTTTCATGACAAAATATCAAAAGTTATATTTTATAACTTGAAATATTTTAATAACCTTTAAATGATTTTTAAATCATTAATTCCATTTTTCATAATTTATTAATTACATTTATTAAATAACTTAATTATCATTAATATTAATTTATTAATGAAATTCATCACAAAATATTAAAAGTCATTAAAATAACTTAAAATATTTTCTTATACCATAATATAATTTTAAATTATTTTTCAAGTATTAAAATCATTTTAAATAATTTATTAAATATAATAATTAAATAAATTAAATACCTTTAATATTCCAAAATATTAAATATTTATGAAATATATTAAAAAGTATTAAAAACTAATTTTCAGACTTTAAAATAATTTTTAATAATTTATTTTATATTTTTAATAATTAAAAACTATTTTTATCTATTTATTAAATAAAATAATTCATTTCTAATTTATCTGTCGCTAAAGGGCCCTATAGCAACGAAATTGTCGCTATAGGTGTTCTTGAGCTGTTCTTGAGCCTACCCAGAAACTCTTGTCAGAGTTCGAGGTGCTCACTTTGACCAATTACCAAATCATGATCTTGAGGTTATTTGGGATGGTTATGGTGTTAATACTGTAGTATTAGTGTAACACTGCAACTAGAATCCAATTTCATGGCAATACAACAACAGATCATAGAGGTATTAGCTCTTACAAATCATTTCAGAAGCTGTTCTTCATTTCTGGGTCTTCCAGAAATGAAAAACAGTTCGAGTATTCTACTTTGTATCGTTATATCTTGAGTTCTGGGTTTGCTTTGTAAGATCTAACAACAAAACATCATCATATCATCATCACACCAGAAAGATCAAGGCTGGTCAAACCTTGTTAGGGAGCTAGTTCATACAATTTCTAGAAATTCCAGAAAATGAAAAATGTTACCAGATGGTCTATTTTGACCATCAACTACATCAATCCTGTTGATTTATTAAGGAACTTAGAGGCATGGATCTAAAGTGTATACAATATACAACAATCTAGTTACAACAACACCAACAAATCGTACAAAACCTGACAGATCAAAGCAATTGAAAACGTTGTCAGACTCGGATAATGAGTTTTTGGGTTACCCAGAAACTCCTTGGTCATGCTTAGTCAACGAAGTTTGACCATTAATAACTTACAATATACAATGGATCTGACTCTAAATCAAGTTTTAGAGTAAAGCCTTTATATCATACAACAAATACTAACATTTAAACAAACAAAAATATAAAACAGGCTGAGATTTATGGGACCTAACATTTGGTTGTCAGACCATATTTCTCAGTTTTCCAGATTTTAGAAATCTTTTTTTTTGAGCATCTAGATATTATAGATCCACTTTCTACCAACCCAGATCATTGTTTAACACTATATACTACATATTTAAACACTCAAACATAACATTTAACAAAGGATCAAAGATCAAGTTTTTGGTTTAGGTTTTATACCTCACTTTGATTATTGCTTGAATCTGACTTTTGATTTACTACAGGTGTTAGTAGGGCTTTATTTTGGGATTGATATGCTATACAAATTCGTGGGTTTGGAGAGAGATGGTCTTGGTGAAATGTATGAGCACAAATGAGCAAATATAAGCACTTTTCTCTCTCTTAGATCTTATATATAATACATGTATGCAATGGATTTGGTTGGGAATTAGCTGATTTGTAGAGTTTGTAGCACATGACTATACATAGGGTTGGCCAACAACTATATATCTTGGCTAGATTTACAAGCAAGCTAATAAAAAAGTACAAAAGGGTAATTTGGTCATTGGCCTTAATAATTTAATGGCTCATTTGTAACTTGTCCAACCCTTAGGGTTTAACCCTAAGGTTTGGCACAAAGATTTGTAGGATTTTAATTTAGGGTTTAAAATGAAAATTTTAGTTTCAAAAATTATAATTAAGGTTTCTTAAAATAGTTTAGGTTTTTAATTACATAGAACTTGCTAATTAGGTTTAGATCCACTAATTAACATTAAACATTTTAATTTTGCAATTAGGGTTTCCCCACCTAACAATTAGGGTCCCAGATATAGAAATTAGGGTTTATAAATATTAATTAGGGTTTCAAAAATTAGGGTTTCTTAATTAGGATAAAAATTTATAATTTCGATCGTTAATCACATTATCACTATTACATAACAATCCTGTACTCTAATTTTTGTTTCAAAATAGGGTTTAGCACAGTACTACAAGATTTTTCTACTGTCACACTATAATTTACCAATTATCAGTCTACGCACATACAATACTCATTTATAGCACTAAAATTTAATATTATAATAATTATCCTTAATCACATAACATAATTACTAGACAGATTTTAAAGTCTCGTTTGACTTTAAAACTAAGGTTTATTCGTAACATTAGGGTTTTGCAGATTATAATAAAACTGCTCCACAGATTAACCTTACACACATGGCACACATATTTATAACACTAACAAATAATAATATAATAATATTATTCTCCTTCTTTGATCAAAAATCTAAAATTAGGGTTTGGATTCCATATCGATTTATCTTTCATATATAACATTATTAATTAAGTTAAAATAATTAACTTAATTAAAGCTGAAATAAATTCATATAATAAAATAGTTATTATAATAATTTATAATCATTTCATATATTATTTAAATAATATAAAATCATATTTTCATGGAAAATAATTAATAAAAAACATTTCTACTATAAAATTAATTATAAAAAAAGAATATAATTTATAATGATCAACAATTCTAAAATAAAATTATTTGTAATCATTCATGTAATAAATATATTTTATATTCATCACATAAATACATACGCTTTATCTTGTACATATCTTTACCTTTAAAATAAATAAAAAAATTATACGCAAAATTTTTGATTTAATTATATAGAAAATTTCAGGTTATTACAGTCTTTAGCGACAGAAATTTAGCGACAGAAAGTGTGGCTAAAGGTGTTCTTCATTTCTGGGGAACAGTTTGGTCAAGACTTAGAGGTCACTTTGAACTTGATCCAACTCCCTACTAGTTATGATTCTGGGTTTATAAGTGTATAGGTTTTGTAGTACTAATGTAGCAGTACAAAAACATACCAAGTTGAGTCTCTAACCATCATATAACAAGAAGATATAGAGGCTCAAAGTCACTGTCAGAGTTGTTTTTGGGTTTCTGGGTAACCCAAAATAATGGCCATGGTCGGTCAACGCTTTTGTGACTCTAATAATTTTCAATCCGTGTAATAGATAGGTGTTTTGATTGATGTAGTTTGTGACACCCCCAAAGTAGGTATACATCACCCATTTTGAGTCGCCAAATACATGGTACAGAATTCAAATACAAACTTAATTATATAAATGTCGTGTAAAATACGACAAAACATAGATTAGAGTTTTAACATGAATATTGTCTCGTAGACAATATCCAAACTCAAATGGAGTTCTCATTACAACTATTTTCATACAATTTTATAAAATAGTGAGGACTACTATAACCACCATCTCGGACCATCACTCTGTTCCCCGACTAGTCCCAACTATATTCTCATTTCCTTAAGAGAACAATTAAAGCAAAGGGAGAGCTCAACTAGCCCAATAAAGAATATTATGACTAAGATAATGCAGAATAAATTATTGTTAGCCTTAATTTGTAACATTATAGGTCATGATTATACCGATACATAGTCATAATCATACCGATCAACAGTCAATCTATGCATGAGGATGATGACAATGATATAAGAATTCAATTAAATGAGAGAAATGATAAATTTTAAAGATTTATAATTTAATTAATCTAGAATTCAATAATGTCCAAATTGTCAACATGATACTGCTTTGTGTAGTAAAATTCAAGAATAATATTGTATCAAAAATGATTTGGATCGAAAAAAAATCAATTTTATCATGAATAGTACCCCGGGTGAATAGTACTCGAGTGAATAGTACCCCATGTATAGTACTTCGGGAATAGTTCCCCGACATGAAAAAATTAAAAATTATCAAGAATATTCAAAATAATATTTCCATGAAAAGATACTAGATGAAGCGCAAATTTCAAGGATATTCTACTAATTTAAAGGAGTATAGAAGCAATACTTTAACAAAATGAGTGTAGAATTAAAAATATGAAACGAAATAATATTACTTACATACTACAGAGTATGGAAGAAAATAATAATTCTTACGAATATTGAACAAAAATAATATCCATTACCTTAAAAGGAGAGTACTTCTGACTAGTTGGGCAGGGATATTCTTGAAGAAAACTTATACTATTTTCTACGCTCAAAACTTCCTTAAACTCAAAAGAAATATGCTCAATATTATAAAAGAAGAATTCTTTGATTATGGTGTGATTTTCTATTCTAAACTAAACATCCTATTTATAGGAGGATGGCATGATACTATTTGAATTTAGAAAATCACGGACGCACAATGCTTCTTCACGGGCGCGTAGAAATTCTGTAGAGAATTTTTTTTTTTTACTATGCAAACACTATGCAGACATTATGCAAACATTATGCATAATAAAATATAATATATTCTATTTTTTATAAAAAAACAAAACTTATACAATATATATATATATATATATATATATATATATATATATATATAAACAAAACTTAGATAACTTTCTCCTGACGATTTTAAAAAAATGAGTAAGTGGGAGTTCATATAATAAGCCAAACTTACAACAAATATTAAATAAAATACCCCTCTATTTATCTCAATTCACTTGGCTTTACAAAACACATTTTTAATAACATTCATCATTAATATTATAACTCACAATATCAACAACCAAATCATTCCCAGGAAAGAGTGGGCATTCTGATAAGGATTTCTCCTTATTAGCGCGCAATTAGGTGACCAAACCCCTTTTCTCGACAGAACTTTTTAAACATTGTCAATAATGCAAATAATAATATGAATAACTTTTTTGACTCAATTATTGATTTAATAATGTAAAATATTGTGATAATAATTGAATTAATAAAGTGAGATACTATGTAGCAATTACTGTGGTAATAATTGAATAAAACTGAGTGACTTCTCACGTAAGCACCAATAATCAAAAATACTGTACAATACCGTGTGCTACTATGCAACCACGCGTATTACTATACTTTTACCATCGGGTATTTCAACAGTTAACGGTAAAACTATTGCCGTTATTTTTATAAAAAGTTATTTCTGTCGTTTTCTAACTCTGACAATAATTTTGTTGTGGGGTCCACCAATGATTGTGCCGTTGTACGAATTCCCTGATAAAACGAATATTTTTAATCGAATATTTTATAACAACTTGCTTACTTTGTAAAATTTATAAATATTATCCACAACTATAACATTATATCAAATCCATAACATAATATTCAAATGATATTTAGAGAAAAAAATTTATCTTTATTAATAAAAGTTGGGTCTTACAACCTCCCCTTCTTATGAAATTTCATCCTCAAAATTGGTGTACGTACCTGGTATGTCGAAGAGGTGAGGACACCTTGATTTCAATTCAGATTCTAACTCCTAGGTCATTTTCTCAACATCATGGTTTCTCCACAAAACTTTGACTTAAGGTATAACCTTGGAGCGTAGAATATGTTCCTTCTTATCCAAGATTTTAACAAGTACCTCTTCATACGTTAAATCTTCCACTATCTCATCTGGTTCTAATTCAATAATGTGGTTTGGGTCTTCCACATATTTACGTAACATAGATATATGAAACACGTTATGAACACGAGACATATTTGGCGGTAAGGCGAGTCTATATGCCACAGTTCCTACTCGATCAAGGATTTCAAATGGGCTAATGAATCAAGGATTGAGCTTTCCTCTCTTTTAAAATTTTGTAACTCCTTTTCATGGAACAACACGTAACAACACATGATCTCCAACATTGAATTGCACGTCTCTTTGATGAAGATTAGCATAACTCTTTTGTCGATCTTGTGAGGTTTTTATACATTTTCAGATCATTTGAATCTTTTTCATAGTCATGCATACCAATTCTGATCCTAATAATGTTGTTTCACCTACCTCGTCCCAGCATACTAGGGAACGACACTTTCTTCCATACAATGCCTCGAATGGAGCCATGCCTATGCTTGCTTGATAACTGTTATTGTAGGAGAATTCCACCAATGGCAAGAACTTGTCCCAACATCCTTTGAAGTCTAAGACACAGAGTTTTAATAGATCTTCAAGAGTTTGAATAGTCCTCTCCAACTGCCAGTCCGTCTGAGGATGATATGCCGAACTGAATCATAAATTCGTGCACATAGATTTCTGTAAAATGACCCAAAATTGTGAAGTGAATCTTGGGTCTCGATCAGAAACTATGGATACTGGCATACCATGCAGTCTTACAATCTCACTTATATATATACGAGCGACATTCAAGTGAATAAGTTTCTCGTATAGGTAAGAAATGAGCAGACTTGGTTAATCTATTAACAATGACCCAAATTTCATCTATTCCTTAAGAAACCTTGAGAAGACCAGTAACGAAATCCATGTTAATATGCTCCCACTTCCATTCTAGAATTTCAAGTGGTTGCAATGGACCTTTTGGCTCTTGATGCTCCGCCTTGACACCTTAAGATAAACTCCATGATCTTTCTTTTCATATTGCTCCACCAAAATGTATGTCGAAGATCACGATACATTTTGGTACTTCTAGGATGGATTGCAAACAGTGTGTTGTACGCCTCCATCATGATTTTATAGTTCAAATCAGAGTCGTTAGGAACACAAAGTCTGGACTTGACTCGAAGTATTCCTTATTCATCGATTCTTGCTTCCGAAATAACACCTTCTTGCACTTTCTTCTTTATACTCATCAGCTCTAGGTCCGTAGCTTGAGCAGCTTTAACTTTATTGATCAAAGTCGGTTTTACTCATATATTTGACATCATCACATGGGTCCCTGGAGTCTTTAACTCTATCTCCATCCTTTGTGAGTCATATAAAATGGGCATTTACGTTGACAATATCACACTCGTACCCGCATATGATCTTGTACTCAACACGTCAGCTACCATGTTCATTTTTTTAGGATGGTATGATCGTAATCCTTTAAAAGCTTGAGCCAACGTCGTTGCCGCATGTTAAGTTGCTTTTGGGTGAAGAAAAATTTGAGGCTTTTATGATCCATATAGATCTCCACATTCTCCTTATACAGGTAATGCCTCCAGATTTTAAGCGCAAAAATGACTGATGCCAACTCTAGATCATGAGTAGGATAATTCCTCTCATATTCTTTGAGTTATCGTGAAGCATAGGCTATAACTTTCCCATGTTGCATGAGAACACATCCTAACCCTCTTCCTAAAGCATCGTTGTAGATGACAAATCCCTCTGAACTAGATGGTATCGTCAGAACAGGTGCTGAAATGAGTTTACTTTTGAGTTCTTCAAAACTCTTCTCACAATCCTCGCTCCAACCAAATTTTGTATCTTTTCTAGTCAGCTGAGTTAATGGAGTAGCGATTCGAGAAAATCCTTCCACGAATCTCCGATAATAACCAGCTAAGCCCAAAAAGCTACGTACTTCGGTTACTGACTTAGGTTTCTCCCAACTTTGGATTTCTTCAATCTTTGCCTGGTCAACAGATATTCCCTGATTTGATATCACGTGCCCAAGGAATGATACTTCCTCAAGCCAGAACTCGTATTTCTTTAACTTGGCACACTAAAAAAAAGGGCATTGTCGACGGACTATGCCGTCGCCAATGATCTTCTTGTAGTTGGAAATGAGGTCATTGGCGACGGTATAGTCTGTCGCCCCCTCTTGTCGCCCCAAAGGTCATCGCCCCTGGCTCCTATCGCTCACCATCGGGAATTAAGTCATTGCCGATGGGTCATTCCCGACGGCGTGCCGTCAACTATGAGGTATTAGCGACGACACTAGTGAAAGACATGTCGTTGTCAATACGAATTCTAAAATTTTAATTTTACTGTCATTCTCGATGGCAATACCGTCGCCAATAAGTGCATATCCTCGTCGCCAAAAACCTATAGGTCATTTCCGACGACCCCATCACCAATGACATGCTTAAAAAAAATTAAAAATTGCAAAATTGCCCTATTCATTTACATATACATAATTGTACATGTTATAAATTAAAGAAAAACAAATAATGACAATGCACGCATATCAATAAAAATCATATCTTTTACCATCAACAATCAATATAGTTAGATACAAAACTTTAGTCTGTACAACTCAAAATCTATATAAATACATACATGAAAGTCAAATATAAACTTAAACTAACTACAGCCCAAGATTAGAAATGTCAGTGTCATCATCACCGCCATCTATCGTACGACTGCCGGTCCCATCGCCTGTCCCACCTTTGGTCCCGCCCTTCATAGTCTCATTAACATCAACTTGGCGGTCATCACCATCTCTGCCATGGGTATTGCCTGTGTTGCAGCCTCCACCCCATGAGTCTCATCAACAAGACCCTACAAAAGTAAAATTTTAATAACGAAGTAAAAAAAAAAGAGTATTTAAATTATTTTAGTTTGTGTTCTACAAGTGTAGAAAATGGGCTGATAACTCGACATCCGTATATCAAAATTGAGTCCTATAAGTTGCAACGCGTGCCTAATACTTATGTGGTGCTATGTGTGTGTTTGTGTGTTATTTGGACGACCGAGGCGGGTTTTGGCCTCTTTTTCGGCTTTTTGCCTAAGTGTTGGTAAGTTTGGCAAACTGGGCGATAACTTGGCCTCCGTATATCAAAATTAAGTCCCATAAGTTACAATGCGTGCCTAATACATATGCGGTGCTATGTGTGTGTTTGCATGTTGTTTGGACGACCGAGGTGGATTTTGGCCTCTTTTTTGACTTTTTGCCTAAGTATTGGTAAGTTCGGTAAACGGGTTGATAACTCGGCATTCATATATTAGAATTGAGTCACGTAAGTTGCAACGCGTGCCTAATACCTATGCAATTCTATGTGTGTGTTTGCGTGTTGTTTGGACAACTGAGGCGGGTTTTGGCCTCTTTTTTGGCTTTTTGCCTAAGTGTTGGTAAGTTTGGAAAACGGGCTGATAACTTGACATCCGTATATCGGAATCGAGTCCCATAAATTGAAACATGTGCCTAATACATATGAATTGCTATGTGTGTGTTTGGGTGTCGTTTAGATGACTGAGGGGGGTTTTGGACTCTTTTACGACTTTTTACCTAAGTGTTGGCAAGTTTGGCAAACTGGGTGATAACTCGGCCTCTGTATATCGGAATCGAGGCCCGTAAGTTGCGTGCCTAATACCAATGTGGTGCTATGTGTGTGTTTACGTGTCATTTGGACGACCGAGGCAGGTTTTGGCTTCTTTTTCAGCTTTTTGCCTAAGTGTTGGCAAGTTTGGTAAACTGGACGATAACCCGGCCTCCGTATATCGGAATCGAGTCCCGTAAGTTGTAACGCGTGCTTAATACCTATGCGGTGCTATATGTGTTTTTACATGTCATTTGGATGACCGAGGTAGGTTTTGACCTCTTTTTTGACTTTTTGCCTAATTGTTGGCAAGTTTGGCAAACTGGACGATAATAGATGATACGCAAAATATAAAACAAAAAAAATACAAAAGAATGTCCGAATTTTAAATACATACTAAATAAGAGAATTAAATAACTTACAACAATAGGTTCTGCCTCAGGTGAGATCTAACCACCTTCACCTTTCTTCTGGTTCACGTGCCACCAAAACTCCAAGGGGTAGAGTGCATGCTTTAGACTCACCTCGAGTTTCTCCCCAGAGGAAATGAATGATTTGTGACCCGTGACAGTCTTGGAGACGACTTACTATCGAGGCGACTATCGCCAGCCGACATCTTCTTGAAGGCCTCATCATCCCAAATGCTCCACATTTGGTTCCACACAGCATCAGAGATGAAATCTGGCCGGACATCCTTAAGTGTCTGTCCATCAGCCATCTTCGTTTGGGCCTTCTTCTTCTAGTCGTGGACCCACTTGTGCCAATTCATCTCCAAGTATTTATAGAAATCATGCCATGGGCTTCCTGCCCGTCCTCAAAGTGGTAATATCTCTGCACATTACACATTAAGAAGCTTAGTAAAGAACATAAATCAAAGAGTTCAAAACATATTCAAATGGAATATAAAACTAACATATGAATGAATGACATCTTACCATAAACTCAACAATAATTAGCTGGCGTGTAAGGTTATCCACATCTACCCACCTCATCCACGGGCTTGAGAATCGATTGCAGACGATCCCAAGCAACATGTTCCTTGGCGTCGCGTCAAGGATACTGTAATTGAAATTAATACATTTGCCAATTAGAAAGAATATATAAGAACTAAATACTTATGTCAATATTATATAGGACTATGAAATTACCTATTAGTCCCAACATGACAAATAATCGGTGCCTGGGGGATGATTTCCTAACAAGCCACGTGCTAGTCCCCGCGGAGGCCTACATCGATCACCTATGTAGTGAAATACATCATTATTTATATAAACGAATATAATGCATGTCAATACTATATTAAATAAAAAATAATATAATTTATCCCAACAAAACATGTAATTATACCTGACGATCCAGCCTGATCATCATCCCTACTACCTCCACAGCCCCCACGACCTGCACGCCCACCACGATCGTCGTGTGGTGTACGCGCCATATGTATATATACTATCAAATCATAAAAAAATATTATTAGAGATTCGTAAGCACAATATTTTTGAACAGTAACAAAGAGGATAACATATAGATACAACTAAAAGAAAACAACATAAATAGTCATCCTAAAATGATACAACATAAATAGTAACCTAAAATAACTTACACTAGATTAAGTAGATTAATATAAGTTAAAAATAATGATTGCACTACTACAAACTATTACATTTGAATACAACTGAAAGGACACAAAGAGTACATACTCCTAATCATTTATATCGTCAAAGCCATCAATATCAGAATCGTTATCTTCGAGTTCTTCAATATCGTTGTCATCACCATCTTCATCACCCTCAACGATTTCTTCAATTATACCTACCTCCTGAAGAACGTCGTCTTCACTTTCGACAACGACGACATCATCCTCTTCGTCACTAAACTCACTAATAATTGTCACATCATCAGGTGTGACACTAGTATACTCGACTTGTAAAGGTTCATCGTCTGGACGAGGATTTGTGCCTTGAAAACCATGGGATTTAGTGGTTATAACAGCATACCATGGGCTTGCAGGAGTCTTAACACTCCGCGCGTAGTACACATGTGTTGCTTGACTTGCTAAAATAAAAGGGTCGTTTGAGTTTAGTTTTGACTTAACATTAACAGTCACCAGTTCTGGATTTGTATCTACTCTAACTCCTTTCTCAACATCAAATGAATGACAATTGAAGCAAACTAACTCTTTATGACCCCAATATTTAAGAACGACAACTTCTAGAAGTCGTCCATACCAGTCATCCAAAAGATTATCGTAGCAACTACCTTTAACCACAACACCATAATCAGAAGAAGCGACTTCCCCAATATCGTAGCACTTAAATCTGTAATCGTTGACAATGTAGCATGTATAAGTATTTACAGATCTTTCAGGGCCGTCGGCTATAAGCTTTAGCCGAATGTCAGCTAACTCATCTGTGAGGACCTAATGTACATGAACACAACATATATTAAGTTAATTACGCTATAAGATTATGTTTATGATGGTAGATTTATTGAACTACAAATCGGTTAGACTTACATGATCTTTAAACCAATGCATAAATTCTCTATTCCTCAAATTTTGCAAATCCCCGTCCGATATAATCGGATTCGCTTCACGTATCTCAGCATCATATTGACTGCAATACAGTTATATACTTAATGTGTATGGAAGGAACTTATAGGCGCAGTAACACAAGACATATATAGTTATGGCTACTTACTTAATGTATGTCGCTACTTCATTTATGTTGACAAGTTCATACAATGTGGCAGCTGCATACTCACTATCGGTTAAGAATCACTTTTTTTCCCGCTAAATGGTTGTATAGGATGACTAAAGGCCGTTAATTCTCCATTTTCCTCGTGCGTTACATCCTCATTCCAACGTAAGCGATTGTGCCTCGTCTGAACATTCAACTCAAAGTACAATGAGCTGTAATTAACAAGTTCCTCTATAACATAACTCTCAGCAATTGACCCCTCTATACGAGATATGTTCTTCACCTTTTGTTTTAGACATCGCATATACCTATGTGTTATATATGCATGTATAAATTAGTAAACAAGAATGCACATTTCAACGTATTAAAAAAATTAATGTCATTACCTCTCGAATGGATACATGGCCATCTATATTGCACGGGACTGCCAAACTTAGCTTCGTACGACAAGTGAATATGCAAATGCTCCATTGAATCAAAAAATGATGGAGGGAAGATCATTTCTAACTTGCACATTATTTCCACTATCTGTATTTCCATTTTATCTGTGTCTTTGAGTTGGAGCTCCGTTAAGCATAGATCTCTGAAGAAATTAGAAAGCTCTGTCAGTGCTTCAACCACACATTTCGGTAACAAGTCAATAAATGCCATGGGGATCATCTTCTGCATAAATACAAGACAATCATGACTTTTAAGACCCCGAAACTTCAGCTCTTTGACTTTACAACACCTTGCTATATTCGAAGAATATCCATCTGAGAGCTTCATTCCACTAATCCAATTATATATCAATGGCAATTGTTCCCTTGTCAAAGTATAATCAGCTTTAGGCATTCCCGTCTTACTACCCTCCTGATATAGCCAAAGATGTTCCCTAATGTTCATTTCTACCAAATCAAGCATCAACTTGTTGTTGTCCTTTGTTCTACCACTTGCATCTAGGACTATATAAAAATATTATCAAATACGTTCTTCTCAGTATGCATCGGATCTAAACAATGACGGATGCATAGTGTAACCCAATAAGGAAGATCAAAGAACATGGATTTGTGTGTCCAGTTGTGAACCTTGCAGTAACCATAAGCTCGATCGAATTTGTGATTCTTCCCTGGAGGTGGAAATTTCAAGTGATTAATCCAACTTAACACTATTATCCCAGAAAGACGTCCAGGCACTTGATGTTTCTTTATTTTTTGATTGAATTGTCTACTCATGTGTCGATTATGATGTTCAATCGGTAAAAACTATCCGGATGTTGCGAAGAAACTCATTTTCCCCCATGTTTAAGCCACATACCTTTAACTGACCCCATGCACATGGGACATGACAAGGCCCCGTGAGTTGACCATCCACTGATCATTCCTAACGCCGGGAAGTCATTTATAGTCCACAGTAAAGCTGCCCTCATCTCAAAGTTCTGTTTAAGAGATACATCATAAGTTTGAACCTCTTTATCCCACAACATCTTTAATTTATCAACTAACAGACTGAGGTATACATTGATGTCTTTACTCAGACTCTTATCACCTGGAATCAGTAAAGGCATGAACATGTAGGGATCTTTCATGCACATCAAAGGCAAGAGGTTATACACAACAATAATCACCAGCCAAGTTGAGTAGGGCTTGGTGTCAGGCCCATTAAACGGATTAAACCCATTCGTAGCAAGTCCAAGCCTAACATTGCAAACCTCTTCAGTAAACGAGGGGTGATTTTTATCAAAATTTTTCCACTCAAGCCCATCTTCCGGGTGTGTCACTTTACCTTCAACTATGTCCCGTGTAGATTTCAATCTTATATACTCTGTGGTATGTGTTGACATAAACAACCGCTGAAGCCTCAACGCAATGGGAAAGTAATGTAAGATCTTTCTCGGAACGTTTTTTCCCTTTTTCTTACGCTATTCACAGTATCTACTTGTACCACAAATATCACATGATCTCTTATCTTTATTGACATCACTGTAATATAACATACAATCATTCTCACAAGCATCAATCTTCTCATACCCTAGATTGAGCCTTTTTACCATTTTCTTCACATCATAGTACGACTCCGATAACTTATTTCCTGCAGGTAAGCACTCCTTCACAATGTTTAGCAGTTCATTAAAACATCTCTCGCTACAGTCATGCTCGTTCTTGAAGTGTAAAAACTTAGTCATGGCAGATAAGACAGTGTGCTTTTCATGCCCGTCATACAGTGGTGTCGCTACTTCATGCAATAACTCATAGAAACTCTCAGCCCCGTCATTTGGCTCTTGCTTGACACTACTGCCATCCCTGTCTGTATTCCACTAGAAGTATAAACCAGCAGCTTTGACTATCATGTTAGTACAGTTAAAGGTTTCGTCACCTCTAGATTTCGGTTCTGATTCATGTTCATCCAACCAGGATTCCCCGTGATAGGTCCATGTCGTATAACCTTGATTGAACCCATACGCAAATAAGTCGCACATGACATCACTCATTTCCTTCCACACTTTATTCACACACCTCTTACAAGGACATCTGATCTCATCGCCGCTGACTTGCTCAAACGCAAATTTGAGAAACTGTTCAACCCCACTATGGTAATCAGAGCTAAGCCCACTCTTATCAGTGGCTACCTTACGTTCCATCCGACTTCGATTAACAGACATCTTGGACAACTGTCTGCTATATATATGGAAAGTTAGACAAACACAATCAAGTCTCCAAGTTAATGTATATGCAATTAAAATTATGAGTTTCCTAACTTCATCTTCCACTCTAATGGGTCAGGCTTCTATCCCATTCCCAGATGTGTCGCCTCACTGACGCCAACAACTTGAACTCATCTTTAAATTTTTTAGAAATTTCGGCAGCACCTCCCCATGGTCTTCAAGTACACGAAATAGACTAACACATCGTAGTCTAAATATGCACCCGAAGAACATCAAGAGATATATACTGACCAAAAATTCAAAAAAATATAAAGACGTGCTCATGTCGTTAACACCGACCTAAGTGAGATCAAAACATACAAGAACAGTCCCAAAATGGGGACTATTTGAGATTCACTCATACTAAGTGAATCTCAAACGGGTTTCTAAGCTTCCTAAACTATATAAAAATATGCACATGTGAAAGTATAATGAGCTGGTAAATTTCTTAACCCACCCTCAAATAGGAAAAAAACAAATAAATTGAGAATTTGAATATGCTTGTAGTTTAATGGACCATCTATATATTACATGTTAAATATAAATCAGTTAAACTCAAATCAAATCTCTCTACAACAAACTAATATTTGTTTGTATGTCAAGAGAGGGCATGCAGATATAGATGCAAAAACATATTTCAACTTCAACAAAAAAAGATACAGTTTTTAGCCAAAACAATAAAGTTGATCATTTCGATGTTTTCCCCTTAGTCAACTACTATTACCTTTCTTCAGCTATCATGTTAGTCCAAGAATATACCTCTCAAGCCATGACCAAAGATCTAGTTAAGGCAATATCGAATCAACTAGGAAAAGGAAAACAAACAACAGATCTTAAAATAAGTTTACAGCTAGTCAAACACTACAGAAAAAAGGCAAATCAGATGCAATAGAAATAACCTGGATATTGTAACTCTACAATTGAAAGATACTAAATCACCTTCTCAAACATGAATATGATACAAAGAAAAGAAAATAAACAACTCAAATTTATTTCTAAACACTTGTTCAACCTTGTTTGTGTTTTTCCCAGTCATCTTGATTAATTAAGTGTAATTTGAATTGAAACTTAATTTTATGCTATGATCTTCTAGATCCCCTGTATTAGCTGGTGATTATTTTACTGAATTAATAATTTGTTGATTCACACATCAGACAATGATCATCATTCTGTAACTGAGTTATACTATTTATATAGATATAACTCAAAAATAGTATACTAGAGTGTTTAAGTGTTTGTTGCAAACATGCATTCCATATTCATGAAAGATACTTACCAAAATTAATTTTTCATGAAAAGTCCCAATAATTTTACCATGTTGGACTTTCATGTTTTGGGACTTAGAGTATCTTGCCAAATTACTTGTCTAAATGCTAATGATTTATGAACAGGGTCACCAAGTTTAGATGCAATTGCGGCATTTGCCACCACAAAATGTTTTACAGGTTATGTAGTAGTAACAATGAGCATAATTACTTTTTCTTTGTGTTTGGGCTTTCATATTGTTTCATGTTTTTTTATTTATAATATATTTTCAAATTACAAAGGCTCCAAACACTATAATAAAAATAGTGGACCAAGTGTGGATGCAATAGAGGCATTTGCCAGCACGAAAAGGTATACATACTCACATATTCTGGTTAGTACATAGAGCAACAAAGACATTACAAATTACAGAACCATTTTACACAACACAAATACATAATTTTTACACTAGTACTGTAAGCTAACATATAATAGAGATGGATAAGGCTAAAAAAAGGGTAGAATATATACTACTTAGCAGCAAAGACAATAGAAGCCAGATAACATAAATAAATTGAAGACCCAAATTAAACCCTAACATAAATAAATTGGAACTTATAAATTAAAACCTAAGAATAAAAAAAATTAACTTACTAATTGATCTTTGAGAAATGGAGAACTAGCAGAACCAAGAGGGACGAAAAGAGGTGGAGGCATGTCTCTTGTAATAGAATAGGCCAAGCAAAGGGGAGCAAGAAAGGGGAAGACTAGTGGGTGGGATAGAAAGTAAGATGGAGAGGAGGACGACAACGTTGATGGAGATGGCGAAGACAGAGGTGTAGAGGCGACGACAGAGGTGTAGAGGCGACGACAGAGGTGCAGTGGGAAAGAGCAGATCGAGTGGGAGGAAGAGAATAGAAAGAAAAAAAAGAAAACTAAATTTTAGGGATTAAATAGAACCTCATTCTTGACGGCAATAAGGATGTGACTCAATAGTGATGTCAAGGCCGTCGCCTATGACCTTTTCCCAGGCCCGCGAAAAAATTCCAACCAAATTTAGGCCAGGGAAGGGTCATTCTCAACGTGACACCTAGGAGACAGCTTCGATAATGAGGTTATTCTTGACGGTAATATTATCGTCGCTAATGAGGCCGTCTCCAATGACCTATTTCTATGTAGTGGCATATAGCTTGTTTTCACGATGCTTTTGGAGTATCAGTCTTAAGTGTTGCTCATGATCTTCACAGCTTTTGGAGTATATGAGGATGTCATCAATAAAGACAACCACAAAATGATCCAAATATTCCTTGGATACTCAGTTCATCATATCTATGAAGGCAGCAGGAGCATTACTCAATCCAAAAGACATGACTAGGAATTTGTAATGCCCATACCGAGTTTTGAAAGTAGTCTTTGGAATGTCATCAGTTTTAATCTTTAACTGGTGATATCTGGAACGGAGATCAATCTTTGAAAAGAATTTAGCACCTTGCAACTGGTCAAATAGGTCATCAATACGAGGTAATAGATACCTATTTTTTACGGTGACATGATTCAACTCCCGATCGTCAATAAAAAAGTTGCATACTCCCATCTTTCTTCTTTACGAATAGAACATGAGCAACCCGAGGAGATGTACTAGGACAAATGAAACCGATGTCTAACAATTCCTTCAGTTGGGTTTTTAACTCCTAAAGTTCAATAGGAGCCATTCGATATGGGGCTTTAGAAATGGGTTTTGTACTGGGTTCAAGGTCAATACCAAACTCGATTTCACGCTCTTGGGGGGCCAAGAAGTTCTTCAGGGAATACGTCTGGAAATTTATTAACAATATAAATATCATTCAAATCTGATGTATTTTTGTTTAAATTTGTGACATGGGCTAAGTCAAAGTCTAATTTCTCTGGAGTTAAATTTAAACGTTGAGCGCAAGTAGGAGAAATAAAGGAATGGGTAGAATTGGTATTAAATAAGGTATAGACTTCGCAAGAGTTTATGATTAGCTTACCCGTGATAACCTTCTTAGGGTTCATCACTTTTTGGGAGGTCACAACAAATGCTCTCCCTTGAACTACCGGCTTTAACTTGTCAAGGATGGCATTTGGTGTCACCATCCCAGCTGGACTTGTCTTCACTATACAATAAAATCGCGCTAGGTGACCTTCTCTTTCGTAATTGTAACACGCTTTAGATTGTTGCGTACAGTTTGGACTGATGTGTCCTTCCCCTTCGCATTTGTAACATACGATCGATGGTCGTTCTCCTTCCTTAACAACAGGTGTTGGTGCTGATGTCTTTCCATCATTATTGAATCTCCTCTTCTTGAAATTTCCATTTTTTATTATTGTGACGCCCCCAAAATAGGTATACATCAACCATTTTGAGTCGCCACTATAAAAATCAATTACAAACTTCATTTATACAACTGTTAAACTGTCGTACAAAATACGACCACGGTTAAACTGTGAGTTTTAATACAAATATATGTAACTCTCATGGTGCCTCGACCACAAACTTACAATGGTACTTTACATAAAAGTACAGTCAAAAACTATTTTAGAAATTAAAATCTTTGGGAAGTGCTCAAGGAAACCTTCGTACATGGGAGGTCATGCGTCTAGGTTATGATAGATATACTATGTCCACAGAATTATCCTTGCTTGACCCAATAGACCCCAAAGAAAAACGAGAAGATTACTATCATCTTCTTTCCAATGGTGAGTCTTCTCTTGACATATAACTATCTCCACTATCTCCAAGTGAAAATTATATTTCAAATAATCTCCAAGATCATATAGGTAGTGCTCGTAGATATACTCAGCAAGTGGATGTGCACAACTGTAACGCCCCGAAATCCGGTCTATTTTTACATCCTGATTTCGTACGTCACAATCCCATCTTCTTCCAAACATACACCATTATATAACTAAATATAACAACATACATCCTCAAATCCCAGGTTCTAAAACCTTAAAACCTCTTTCATTACAAATAATGATAATTACATTATTCTTTACATCTTGTCCAAGTGACTTTTATCCACCACCAAGGATACATAAATGTTCATTAAACTATTCTATAGTTTAATTCTATCGTTCTATATTACAAGTCTTCACTTGGTCTTCATGCACATTCATATAATGAATGGCATTCCTTCTGTATACCAATCAACTTGATCTTTATGGGATCCTTAAGTTCTTTCTAACATCGTTCGCTGAAAATGTTTTTATTTAAAGCAAGTGTGAGCATTCAATTGCTCAACAAGTCAAAGCAGTTGAACAAACAACTTTAAAAATTTAAACATTCTTTTAAGACTTCAATAACCGAACAAAGGTTACGAAGCAGCTTGAATAATAGGAGTAATCTCGATTCCTATCATTTTAAAACATTAATCACATTCACTTTGAAATATTTTCATTCTCTACTTTCTTTCATTCACATTCTGTCTGGCTAGAATCAATAGCACAGACTTAACAATAACGGTTCATGTATAAACAGAACATGCTTATATTGAACAGTTCAATCACAGAACAGTTCATATCATAGAAACACAGAAGCGTTCACATTGTGGCACAAGGCCTCATATATTCTAACACCTTGTACAAATATCACACATTTGCACATAGACAGAAGTTCTCAAGTTCAACATCTGAGAAGTTTAGAAACTAGCATTCATTTAAAATATGAATGAAGTTAGGAAACTTGCCTTACGCACAGCTATAGCTTATGCTGAACTGCTCATTCCAATTCCTATGTAGCACATAAGAAAATAACACGTGTACCAATTAGTCATATACTTGACTTACGCATTGGTTTACTTTACTTTACTTCTTAAGGTTTACATTCTTATAAACTAAGTTTACGCGACCAACTTCTTTTACCGGTTAACGGCTTCATGACATACAGAGATGTCTTACTCAATACATTTATCATCTTTGATGATTTACATTCATATCTACTTCTTATACTTTCCTAGGACTCAGCACACATCGTGTCTCTGCTAGTAGTCCATATGGTACTCTGAGTGGTTTCCCACAAACAACCAACAAACAAGTTCCTGTCTCATCTCAACTGCCCATAACAGTGAGTTAGATCGGTTGCCAGTTTTATATATACCTTCGCTCTCTGAAGGAATTGTTTAGCCCAGCTCCCATATGTCAACCATCAAAGGTTACGATTGTACTACAACCTAACTCATCTTAACTTATCCGAACTATTAAACTATAATGTTCGTTAAGTCAAATTCTTATTCCTTATGGCTTTCTGGCAAATAAATGCCATATCTCAGGATTAATTCTTATCATCCAAGTCATACAATCTTTTGTATACTTAGAACGATCATTCCTTATTCATTCTACGCATTAATAGCGTTAAGCATTTTACGTTAACTTATTCTTAACTTACAACGTCCGATTAATTCGACTCGGAACGTCATCCAAGTTATAAACATTAACTCGGCTTCTTTTACGTATACGTACTTATCTTTAATTAAGCTTCTTCATCGTTCACATCTTTAATCATTAGTCTCCATTACCTTACAGTCAAACCATACACGGAGTGTAGGTTTTATCCGTTTAATATATGCGTACACTCAACCTTCACGACAGTTCAAGTGTTCAACGCTTACATTTCATTCTAACATTCTCATCCGACTTACATTCGGCTTTTAGTAATCTTATTACCGTTCGCTACGGTTCTCTTGATACCATTCGTATCTTATTTACTACCTTCGTCAACGTCTAAGTCATACAACCAGGGTATACTTAGAACGTTCGTCCACCGTGAATACGATTCACGAGAATCGTTTATATATTCAACGTTTACGTTACTCGTATCTTAATCTCCCAATCAACCTTTACTCAAGGTTTTAATAACTTTTGATCGTTATCCATCCCATGAACCCCATGTTCATTATAATTTCTTAATGTCAAAGTCATACAGTTCGCTGTATGCTAAGATCAATCGTTCATCACAACAACGTTGCGTTCACAGCGTCTATACGCTAGACATTCGTCTCGCATTACTATGACATAACATCGAAATGTTATTCATTACCATCATCACTCAACGTCTAAGGAATCACTATCATAGCAATCCCTTACGTTCGCTTATTGCAACTACGGTCCACGGATATCGGTTACGTAACCCTCGTTTACATTCTTCATCTTTTAATCTTGTTTAATCTTTTTGTTCCACCTTTATTAAAGGTTTAATACACTTGATTAAGTGTTAAAATATTTGAACTTTATGTTCATGTTTCTTTCTTGCACGTCCCCCGAGAAATTGAGCAATAAAAATCTCATTTCTGGGCATTGTTGTGCACTGGCACTGCAGCGTCGTGCCCCTTCATAAAACACACGCCGCGGTGCCAATTAGTAGTAGCTAATGTCCCAGCTTTCGAGCTCATGCGCGGCCCTAAGGTACAACTTCAACGCGGCAAGACCGAGTAAGAAACCTAAATTTTTTTTTCTAAGTCTTTTACAAGCTTGAGACGCTAACTTCGCAATCTCATAACTTCTTCGTTATAACTCGAAATGAGGTCATTCCAAAGCCATTTTCTTCCTTATCAAACGTACTTCGATTACCTTTAGATAGAACTTTGTTCTGAATCCGTTAATATGCCATTCAATTGGCTTAATCTTCGCTCTTCATTTGTTTTACGTTATTAACGTTCTTCGTTCATTCGTCCGTAATTCGGTCATCCGAACTCGGAATTCATTGGTTCTTGAGTCCACGACTCATGTTTTCTACATTTTCTTACATTCTTATGAAACCCTACACGTTTGGGTTTATTTACTAACATTCAAATTCTCATTCGTCTTTTACAAAAATTTTTCCATAACTTCGTTATAGCTAATTTTAATCCATTCTTTATGAACGTTTCTACCGTTCCTAACCAAGAAATAAGCAACTAACTTATACACGATGGTTTTAAACTTGTCCATCAACAACAATTATACTACGATGGTTTTAAATTTGTCCATCAACAACATTCTTTGTGTTCTTCGCGTTCTTCGCATGTTCTTCATTTTAATTGATATTTTGGATTATGATTTTTACTTTTTCTTGGAATTTGATGTTATAGAACATCATTCCTTACTTATTTACCCTACTCATTCATAAGATTCAGTCGGATCGCTCAAAATCCTTACGAATCTTATACTTCCTTAAGAAATTTATAAACTAAATTTCTAATTCTTAATTCTTTGTTTTCTCATGAATTCAACCATATGAATTCATTATTAACTTAATCTACTAGTGATCTTCATCAAGTTATGTGTTAAACATAAAAACTTAAAAAAAATTTAGAAGAAACTAGGGTTCGAATTACCGTTCATCCTTAATTTCCTTCCGTCGAACAAAGCATGCAATCGAGCTAGTTTTTCCTCATTCCTCTTCCTCTCTTCTTCCATCCGAAACCTCTCTCTCTCTCTCTCTCAAAGAGTAGGATTTTCAAAAGCTCAAAATAATGAACTTAAGCTTTCTATTTATAGAAAACCAAGATTAGGGGCATTTTAGTCATTTCCCCTCCACCTCCTTACTATTCCAAACTTAACAACCAAGTTTACTTGATCACCACCCTTACTTGGTGACCAAGTGGCTGCCCCTTATGCCCATGGGTCATCCCCATGGGTTGCCCCATGGGTTTTACCCATCCGGTGACCCATCGGTTCGATCCGCGGTTAATTTCTTGGATCGGGCTTAATTAAATCTAACACTGGGCCTTACATTAATTCTTACTGGGCCTTCTCTGGGCTTGATTACACATTCCATTGGGCTTGACATAATCCAAGTCCAATTGAATTCTACAAAGTCCATGAACTCGAAGTCCATTAAGACTAATCATATTCTATGCATTCCATTCTCGTATTCTCTTCGTATATTGTTCGTACGATATTCATATTATACGTCGTATTAATCTTCGCACTATACTCGTATAATAACTAATATTATACTCGTATTTCTCATGCATAATAACTCTAATTATTATATGAAATCATAAAATTCTCGGAACTCACTTTTCCTAACCCTTAGGTTTTAAGTCCGCAAGCGAAAACTTTATTTTTTCCATAACTAAAATATTATTAAATATTCCATCTCGCCTCATAATTCTATCATTACGCATTTTTCAAAAATTCAAAATAAATCTCTGAGCAGAAACGGATGAATAGTGCCTATTTCGTCTTTTTCTCCGAAAAATATTTTATTCCCGGAAAAATTTTATTTTCGTCCTGAAAATTCTTACTCGTTCAGTCTAGCTCGTAGCCAGAATCCTCCCGATTAATAATCATTATAGGTTATAGAACGATTAATAAACATATAGCACATAATATTATTAATAAAAATTCCTTTTATTAATAATTAATTCTTTAAACCTAAATTCTGGAAAAATCCAAAATTCCGAGTTGTTATAACAACCCTGTCTTATGATAATACGAGGTTGTATGTCATTAGACATCTTATATGATAGTGGCAAAACACCCTTCCAAAGTTGGGTTCACCTCACCCTATTCGGTTTACCAAAATTAAATATCAAATGACGTATACAATACGTCACACTTATCTAAAGTTCTCAATAAAATTATTTTTATACTATTTAGGGAGAACCTCAACAGCTATAGACCACCGTTCTATTCCCCTGTTATCCCCGCTCGACTCGGCAACACTCTTATTACTTGAAAGAAATTGTGAAACAAAAGGGTGAGCACAACTAGCCCAGTAAAGAATATCATAACTAAAGATAATTAAATTATCAATAGCTTTCGACAATAATAAATCAGAGATTTAGAACATATGAGCTCATTTTTGGACAGGAGGTACTTTATACCATATATTTTCATGTCCTAAAAGGTCAGAATTTTTCTCACAAATTAAGTGGCCGAAAATGAACTTTTAAATTTTTGGGCAGTAACTTTTTCATAATTTGCAGCTTTTGACTCCTTCGCTAAAATTAGTCCACACGAAAATCTACAACACCTTTTCCATTGATTCCACTTGGATAAGTTAGAAAACTCATAGATCTAACTCTAGAACTTGACCACACTCAAATAATCGAAATATAATAGGAGATATGGTCAAATGAATTTCATATTCCATTTTCACCAATATTTGATTTCAACCCTTTGTGATTTCTAAGAAACTTTCATGTTTTCACATAATAACCAACATAACTTATCATAACACTTACTAATACTACATATACCAATGATTTTCATCAGTCCAATGCTTTTATTATGACTTTCATCATAATCAACAGTCCAATACTTATATTATGACTTTTATCATAATCCACGTAAACAGATCATTTCCACAATTTAATAAGAAATGAATATAAAGGATCATTCAACATGCATGTGGTAATCAACATATATTAAAGAACGAAACTAGGTCAGGCGTAATTCACATCGACGGGATATTCCAACAGAATAGTAAATAATGGAATAAGAACAGAATTCACCATGCATGTGATAGACCGCATAGACAGGTTATTCTAACAGAATAATAAATAATAGAACCAGGTCATGCGTAAACGCACAGACAGGATATTCCGACAGAATAATAAAGAATAGAATAATAGAAGAATTTCACCACGTATGCGGTACTTTGCATAGACAGGTTATTCCAACATAATAATAAAGAATGGAATAACAGAAGAATTTCACCATGTATACGGTAGTTCGCGTATACAGATTATTCCAACAGAATAATAAGGAATGGAATAACAGAAGTTCTCTTCATGAATACAAAAGAAATAATACCCCTTACGGTATAACAAATAATATCCCTTACGAGTAAAACAAATAATATCTCTTACGAGTACAACAAATAATATCCCTTACGAGTATAACAAATAATATCCCTTACCTTAGAACAAACTGGATATAGGAGTAGTGAAGTAGCAGCATACTTTTCTTCTTTCTCTCTATAGTTTCTCTCTCTAGAGTTTCAGTGAATTCGTAAGAAATAATGAAGGAATGAACTTCTATTTATAGGAGAATGGACTGAATAGTAACTAATTCTGAGCGGTCCAGATTGATTTACTTTTTAAGCAGACGGTCGTATTGGTTTACTATAAAATATTCTAATAAAACAACATCTTTTAAATAAAATACAATATATTCTATGTATAATCTAATAAAACAAATAACTTTATAAAAGTATTCTGTTTTATATAAAAAGATTTTACTATGCAAAACACTATGCATAATAGATTATAATATATTCTATTTATAGTCGATAAAACGAATAACTTTATAAAAGTATTACATTTTATATAAAAGCTTTTCTTGTTTTATTACATTAATAATACTAATAAAACAAAACTTCATCATCATTATTATAATTCACACTATTAATCGTAGGTTTCGTTTTCGAGGAAAGAGGGGGCTTTCCAATAAGGATCTCCATATTGGCGCGCAATTAGGTGATCAAACCTCTCATTGGCAGAACTTCTAGACATCGTTAATATTGCAAATAATAATATTAATAACTTTGTTATCTCAATTATTGATTTAATAATATATAAAATATCTACAATAATTAAATCAAACTGAGTGACTTCTCACGTAAGCATTAATAATCAATACCGTGAGCTACTATGCAACCACACGTATTTTACCATCAATTATTTTACGACAACTTGCTTACTTTGAAAAATTTTCAGATGTCACCCTTAACTTTAAACTTTTATCAATTTAACTATTCACCAAAATAGAAAAATTGAATACTTTTATTTCATAAAATTCGAGGTCTCACAATCTCCCCTCCTTATGAAATTTCGCCCTCGAAATTTACGTACGTACCTTGTATTTCGAAGAGATGAAAATACCTTACTTTCTTTTTGGATTGTACCTTCCCGGTTATTTTCTCTGTATCATGATTTTCCCATTGCTTCTCTCCTGTGTTTCAGATATCCTTCTAGAATATACTTCAAAACAAGGTTAATTGACATATCAAAATTTGTCAACTTATCAAGTAAACAATTTCAGCTTAGGTAAGTCACACACTAGCAAAGTATATTACTCTTCTCTCCCCTCATAGTTCTAGACTCATATCTCCACGAGCGACCATATCCCTAAGCTCTAATACCAAATGTGATGCCCCCAAAATAGGTATACATCACCCATTCTGAGTCACCAGATATCACACTATAAAAATCAATTACAAACTTCATTTATACAATCATTGAAGCGTAAATGCGAGAATCGACCATAGTTAAACTGTGAGTTTTAATTCAAATGTATGTAACTCTCTGGTGCCTCGACCACAACCTTACAATGATACTTTATATAAAAAAATGCAAAAGCTATTTTAGAAATTAAAATCTTTGGGAAGTGCTCGGAAACCTTCGTACATGGGAGGCCATGCATTCAGGTTCGATAGATATCATATGTCCAAAGAATTATCCTTGGTTGACCTAATAGACCCCTAAAGAAAAAACGAGAAGATTACTATCATCTTCTTTCCAATGGTGAGTCTTCTCTTGACATATAACTATCTCCACTATCTCCAAGTGAAAATTATATTTCAAATAATCTCCAATATCATGTAGGTAGTGCTCGTAGATATACTCAACAAGTGGATGTGCAGAACCCTGTCTTATGATAACACGAGGTTGTATGTCATTAGACATCTTATATGATAGTGGCAAAACACCCTTCTAAAGTTGGATTCACCTCACCCTATTAGGTTCACCAAAATTAAATATCAAATGACGTATACAATACGACACACTAATCTAAAGTTCTCAAAAAAATTATTTCCATACTATTTAGGGAGAACCTCAACAGCTATAGACCACCGTCCTATTCCCCTGTTATCCCCGCTCGACTCGACAACACTCTTATTACCTGAAAGGAATTGTGAAGCAAAAGGGTGAGCACAACTAGCCCAAATAAAAAGAATATCATAACTAAAGATAATTAAATTATCAATAGCTTTTTCATCAATAATAAATCGTAGATTTAGAACATATGGTAGATGATAAAACTTTTCAACCATAGTTGCGATTGGAACGAGCAATCCATTAAAGAGTTAAATAGACCATCGTGTCTATTATCTTCTCCATGTTAAAAGTCCACCAATAATGTTTTATCTCTGTAACATCAATCAACAATTCCTGTCCACAATCATATGAATATCTCATAATCATAATTGTGATTCTGAATTTCTTTTCGCACCCAGGATGAAGATAATTTTCATCACCTATCTTCACCTGAAACATCAAAAATTATGGTAATACCAAATCATAATTCCTTGTCATAATCATACTAATAAATTCCTCTTTGCACTACGACCAATGATATACAACTGTATAACCAATAACCAACCGTTAATCTTTGCACTACAGGCCAAAAATATACAACTGCAAAACCAATAATGCTGAGACTCGGCTTAATAGTATCAAGACCACGAATTATCCATGCAACACGGGCCAAGGATATTCGTGTTTTCAATTACGGTCATGATTATACCGAATAATCCCTGGTCATAATCATACCAAGTCCATCTATGCACTACGGGCCAAAGATGACTTTACCACATCATTTGTAACATTACGGCCATGATTATCTTAGAATAATCCTCGGTCATAATCATACCAATTCCATCTATGCACGTAAGTCACAGATGACTATCAACACAATATAAGCATGAGGATCATGACAACGATATAAAGAATCAATCAAATGAGATAAAGGATAAATATTAAACATTTATAATATAAATTATCCAGGGTTCAAGAATATCCCAATGTTATCAATCACTTAATAATCTCATAATCTAATATCATTAATATTATAACAATATTTTAATTATTTCTTTAACTTATAAATAATTTATTTTAATTATTTACACTTTACCAAATAATGCATTTAATCATTCAAAAATGCCATACTCATAAGATTTCATCACCAATGATCAAATTCCTTATCAAAAATATGCATATACCCTATATAGGATTCCCAAGCCATATAATCCTATTTACCAATTTTCAACTTCACATAACATATTTAACTCATATACTCATAACTAGTGCATTTTCATGAAAAATACCAAATCAGACCCAAAAATATTTCTTTTCTGGGATTTAGCAAAATATAGTCCCATATTGAACATATATTTTTTCTCGAAATTTTTAAAATTCATTTACTATTTTTCATAAATAAATTTCTAATTAATTCCTTAAGAAATTAGCTACCTCAAGTTTAACTCCAGAAATTCCCAAATCCTGGCAGGATCTTACACATGTTAACGTGATCTTCCAGTTTAAATTTCATGGTCATCGGAGTTATGAAACTCCGGTTATAGCATTTTTTGTCGGAAAAACCTAAATATTGAAATGGTCATAACTTGCTCATTTTAAATCGAAATGAGTTCATTTTTGGACAGGAGGTACTTTATATCATATATTTTCATGTCCCAAAAGGCCAGAATTCTTCTCACAAACTAAGTGGCCAAAAATGCCCTTTTAAATTTTTGGGCAGTAGCTTTTTCATAATTTGCAGCTTTTAATTCTTTTGCTAAAATTAGTCCACATGAAAATCTACAACACCTTTTCCAGTGATTCCACTTGGATAAGTTAGAAAACTCATAGATCTAACTCTAAAACTTGACCACACTCAAAAATTCAAAATATAATAGGAGATATGGTCAATTGAATTTCATATTCCATTTTCACCAAAATCTGATTTTCAACCCTTTGTGATTTCTAAGAAACTTTCATGTTTTCACATAATAACCAACATAACTTATCATAACACTTACTAATACTACATATACCCATGATTTTCATCAGTCCAATGCTTTTATTATGACTTTCATCATAATCAACAGTCCAATGCTTATATTATGACTTTCATCATAAAACACGTAAACAGATCATTTCCATAATTTAATAAGAAATGAATATAAAGGATCATTCACCATGCATGTGGTAATCCACATATACAGGTTATTCCAATAGAATAATAAATAATATAATAACAACAGAATTCACCATGTATGCGATAGACCGCATAGACAGGTTATTCTTAACAGGATAATAAAGAACGGAACTAGGTCATGCGTAATTCGCACCGACAGATTATTCCAACAGAATAGTAAATAATGGAATAACAACAAAATTCACCATTCATGTGATAGACCGCACGGATAGGTTATTCTAACAGAATAATAAATAATGGAACCAGGTCATGTGTAAACGCACAGACAGGATATCCCAACAGAATAATAAAGAATAGAAGAATAGAAGAATTTTACCACGTATGCGGTACTTTGCATTGACAGGTTATTCTAACATAATAATAAAGGATGGAATAACAGAAGAATTTCACCATGTATACGGTAGTCCACGTATACAGATTATTCCAACAGAATAATAAGGAATGGAATAACAGAAGTTCTCTTCATGGATACGAAAGAAATAATACCCCTTACGGTACAACAAATAATATCCTTTAGGAGTACAACAAATAATATCACTTACGGGTACAACAAATAATATCCCTTACGAGTACAACAAATAATATCCCTTACCTTAGAACAAAGTGGATATAGGAGTAGTAAAATAGCAAAATACTTTTCTTCTTTCTCTCTATAGTTTCTCTCTCTAGAGTTTCAGTGAATTCGTAAGAAATAATAAAAGAATGAGCTTCTATTTATAAGAGAATGGACTGAATAGTAACTAATTCCTGAACAGTCCAGATTGATTTACTTTTAAACAGACGGTCCAAATTGGTTTACTATAAAATATTGTAATAAAACAAAATCTTTTAAATAAAATATAATATATTCTATTTATAATCTAATAAAACGAATAACTTTATAAAAGTATTTTGTTTTATATAAAAAGATTTTACTATGCAAACACTATGTAGGCACTATATAAATACTATGCATAAAAAAATATAATATATTCTAATTATTGTCTAATAAAATAAATAATTTTATAAAAATATTCTGTTTTATATAAAAAGATTTTACTATGCAAAACACTATGCATAATAGAATATAATATATTCTATTTATAGTCTAATAAAATGAATAACTTTATAAAAGTATTTTGTTTTATATAAAAAGCTTTTCTGTTTTATTACATTAATAATACTAATAAAACAAAACATCATCATCATTATTATAATTCACACTATTAATCGACCAGGTCGTTCCCAGGAAAGATGGAGCTTTCCAATAAGGATTTCTCCATATTGGCGCACAATTAGGTGACCAAACCTCTCATTGGCAAAACTTCTAGACATCGTTAATATTGCAAATAATAATATTAATAACTTTGTTATCTCAATTATTGATTTAATAATATATAAAATATCGACAATAATTGAATCAAACTGAGTGACTTCTCTCGTAAGCATTAATAGTCAATATCGTGTGCTACTATGCAACCACGCATATTTTACCACCGATTATTTTATAACAACTTGCTTACTTTGAAAATTTTTCAAATGTCACCCTTAACTTTAAACTTTTATCAATTTAACTATTCACCAAAATAGAAAAATTGAATACTTTTATTTCATACAATTCGAGGTCTCACAATTATCTTGGCCATGATTACCGCCGAAGTGGTTACCATTTCTGGCATGTTGATTTCATCCACATTTGTTGTCACTACTTTAATGACTGCTACCACTGGTATTATCGATTTGCCAGCTGCTCTCTCTTAGTTGGGTTGACTCATTATCGCGCTCCAATAACTAAGTCCTATTCACAACATCTGAATACAAGCAAAGTTTGTGAGAAATGAGGTATTGACGTATTTCGGGTTTCAAACCTCGTAGAAAAATTCGTGTCATTTGCTCCTCATTATCTACAAAATGGGATGCAAACCAGGATAACTCAACAAATTTAGCCTCATATTGCGATACGGTCATATTGTTTTGTTCCAACTTGATAAATTCTACCTCTTTCATGTGACGAATTGTGACACCCCCAAATTCAGACAATACTAGAATAAATTGAACATCTCATATAGCGAAATAATAGAATAAATTATGTTGATATAACATAATTAGTCTTGTCCTGAGGGTTCGTAACTTAAACATCTCTTACATAACATAATCATAATTAAACACCGTTTGAAGATAACTGATACATAATACAATACCATTTAACTTAAACATGGCTTAATAAGTTTTTCTATCACCAAATAATAGTACATCACTAGCATCATATAAATAACTATTTCAAAGACTTCTTTTTACCATTGTCCTTGCCAGAGGGTTCACCAAGTTCTGCCTTCACTGAAAGTTTTATGGAAAGCAAGGATAAACAACAATTTTGCCTAGCACGTAAGATAGTAAAAAGGATAATCATTATGTTTTAAATTTCTCTAGGGTATATGATAGTTCAAGATAACAAGAAGTATCGATGATTGTCAACAATAATCGCTATGGATAATAATATCGATAATATTCAATGAATAAATTAATTCAAGATTTCAAAGAAATAAATACTGAGCAGACACCAAGGACTATGAACTTCTCCTAGAATTAATAGTAATAGACTGATAATTCTACAAAATGAGTACAACATGTGATTAGCCTAAAGTACCCTATGTTATGCATAACATTTGGTCTTTCTCATGTGCGCACGTCGGTTCCCCGACAATATATAATTTCCCCTACTAATAGGGTTGTTCTTCTTAGTTATAAGAGCCCACACCAAGTTAATTTGGTTTGGATAGTGAAAGGTCAATAATAATCTAGAAGGGGGGTTGAATAGATTATTACCAGTTAAAAAAATTTCTGTAGACCCTTTTTGAATTTTTTAGTTATTAATTAGCAGTTCATGCAAAATAATAAAAATTCAATCACAATGCACGTAGATTTATCTGGTTCACAACATACACCCTTTGGTATGTTGCTACGCCCAGTCTCAAGTCCCTACTTGTAACTTGAGATCCTATTACTATCAATTATAATTAACTCCTTCAACAGGCGGAGAAGCCTTTAAAAAGTTTTGAAGATAAACTTCCAACTAATCTATCTTGGAAAGCAAGCTCCCTGCTTCTTCCTCAAGTTTAGTTGTAACACCTTTTGAGTTCAGTTCTTATTCTATGATCTGGTCTTGAAACAACAGCCTCTTCCTCACCTCACAAGTACACTAGAGACCCAACTTCCCGCTGACCTCTCTAAGACTATGGTCTTGGTCGAAGAATTACTCGTCTTTCTCACAGGTACATAAAATAAACTAACTCTGACCTTTTCTCTTTTTAATTAACAACAATGTGCTTCTCAAATAAGCAGATATGAATTTTAGTACAGATTGATGCTTCTCAAATAAGCAGATATCAGTTAAAGAGCAAATATATTTATAAAAGTTCAAAGACTTTTATACTTGAGAAAATATGCTTCTTAGTAAGCAGATAAGTTATTAAAGTACTTTATGAAGAATTAGCAATTCTATAAAATAAAGAGTGTTTTTCTATGGATAATATAGAATTTTTTCTTAATTAATCTTGATTAAATAATTTATGAGTTGTAGATAAATCAATAATAAATCAATTCAAATAATAAGTATAATGTCAGATAAGCACAATTTGATATAACAAATATTATTTGTTTAACTCAAATAATATATAAGAATATTTTATCTATTATGTGAACTTTTATAGATAATGTCACTTAGTACTATAAGGAATCATACGGTTCGAATTCCTCTTGGTAGAGGTGTATCTCCGTAGCCTTGCGACGTCTAAGTGTGACAAAATTTATAATTTTCACAATTAATATTTATATAAATATTTTAAATAGATCACTACGATTCTCAAATCTGGTTCGGATGACTACTCTTTTTGTAGCAGTATCTCAGTGTTGTTTTGAGCTATCAAGTGTCGTATCTATTTTATAATATTTATATAAATAATATCAATAAAAGATTATCAAGACTATAAGGAATAAATGCGGTTGGATTCCTCTCCATGAGGTTTATCTAAAGTAGCCTTGCTACGCCCAAGTATCCTTTTATTTGATAAATAGATGAAATATAAATATATATAAATTGTGTAGAACAATATGTATTTGTATATCTAGATAAAATACAAGTAAGAAATAATTCAACAGAAATTAAACTTATCTCAATACTTGGACCAATTTTTCTCTTCAAAAATTAATCAGAACTTTTGTATGAAGAGATATAAAATTTATAGAGAATGTAGGTAAGGAGAGTATGATTTTCTTTTCACTGAATTGGTAAAAATCAAATGAATGAAATACTCCCTATTTATAGAATTTTTGGAAGTTGGGGCAAAATTGTAATTTCAAAAACTAATTTTTGAGTGTGCGGTTATGATCAAGTAATTTTTGAATGAAGGGTCCAGATTAAAAAAATTTGAGCGCGGAGGAAGAGAGAACTGCCTAGGCCTTTTTCAAGCTTTTGATCATTTAATTTTTTGACCAACACATGTCATCCAAACATCAAGCCTTACACGGCTAGCACACACACACACGGTTTCACAACACATGCACATTAATCACACACACACACTTTATATAGTATATATATATATATATATATATATATATATATATATATATATATATATAAGTATATTATATAATATATATATATATTATTATTAGTGTTTTTAAAAATATTTTGCCCAACTTTAATTTTGGAAAAGAAATAGGGTATCCTTGCCTTGAATAATATATGAATTAATTTATTTAACACTTGACATATAATTTATCAAGGTTAATAACAAATTAATTCAAGTAAAAGCAGAAAATAATTAAATAATTAAATATTTATTTAAATCATAATTGTTATCATCGAAATATAAAAAGATTATACCTATCAGATAGCTTTCGATCAATTATCAATAGTCTAGCCGAATCAATGGCTTAGATAACTCTTTCACAATATATATATATATATATATATATATATATATATATAAACAATTATCGTTCGAATCAAAGTTTTAAATTTCATTACGAAATATTGTTTCTTCAAAGTTCTACTTGTACGATCAATAATTGCACAAGTTCAATAATGCTCAATAAAGAGTAAGGATCGAGTACTTGCATTCAATATACGAATCAAATGAAATTTGAGAACTTTCAAAAAATCTAAAGTTGTGTAATTTAGGAAACTAGCCTCAAGCGTAGTTTACCAAAGTCAAGCTTAATACCCTCTTTCGGATCCTAACATAATATATTTACATGTATAATATTTTCATTAGTTACATAAACTCATATATGTAAGTTTAAACATACACTTAAACATCTAACTTAGTTGTAATTTCATACATACTACATCACATATCCTACATCTTCATAGCACAAATCAGAGTGTATAACACCACAAAGTCCAAGAACACCTTTTTAATTCTTTGCTTGTAAATACCTTTTCGAACTTCATTCTTGAAATTGATAATTATTCGTTAAATATTTAGCTCTAGCATCTAGCATGTTTCTTAACACATTGGTAACACACTGGTCACATAAGGTAAGTTAGCTTATCCCTACAAGTATGCTTTGAAAATTAGATTAGAAACATAATCTAGACTTGATCATAGGATGGTAAATTGCAAGCCTGCCTTCAGAAAAGCTTAGGAAAGCGCAGCCTACTCGTTGTCCCCTGGCCATTCCAAGGTTGAGCTTTGCATTTCCTGTTTCTGTCCCATTCTTTAGTATACTCAAATAATCACATTTAACATGTATACAAGCTTAAGTACTTTATATAAGTGTATGATCATCTTGAGTTTACTTTTACATGGTTTTAGTTTACGATTTCAATGGAAAAAAAATATAAAAGGTTATGTATTCATCATGCTTTATAACTTTGGCCATAGGTCTACATAGAGAGGTCACACAATCTGTTAATACACATGCTCATGGTGTTCATATCGTTTATTCATAACTAGCATTGTTTAGCACTTCGAAACATGCTTTAAACTCATGTTTGATTAAATTATCATTATGTCCATCACATACGAATCATGTTTAGAGACATAATAAACATAACATGACATCTTAAGCCTTTTGAATCTAAATACTCATATGATGCAACTAAATTTTGAAAACATGATCAAGATTGCTTTTGAAATCACTTTAACGTGAATGTTGCAATATAACACATATAAATCAACTTTTAAGTATTATCATAAGTAATTAAGACATGATGACTTCTTTTTAAGATCAGAACCTACATCTTGTAGCATTCATGTTCATTAGCTTTATTATACTAAGTTTTTCTTGAAAACTTTTCTAACACAAGGTCAAACAAGTTCGATCATGAACAAAGATACTATAAAAACCATATAATGCTTATTTATATTTAAACTCAATCATGTATATAAACCACTAAGTTCAGAACTTGTAAAACATAAGTTTCCACAAGGTTTATTTTCAAAACCTTAAGTTTTGTTACAAATTTCCTACTAAAATCATATTAGACACTTCATAATTCATAAAGAAACTTTACATCTCATGGTATACCCCTTTCTAGGTATATATTTAAGTCATAACACCAATTTCACAACACATAGCATAACAAAAATCGGTAACTAATTTTGGGGTATGCAGTCTTGCAATCGCTACCGCACCTTATTATAAATAAGTAGCAATTTGCACCATGCACGGAATCACAGATGATAACAAACTATGTTTTGCATAGTGTTGGTCGATTTCACAACCGATAAACACGCGCAAGTATACGCGTTCAACAAGTAATATAATGAAAGTAGAGTGTCGAACCAACGAGGACGAAGTCTTAAGAGAAAAAATTACTAAGGCAAAGTCATTACTAATCTTATCTAAACAAGTAAAAACAAGTGGTTTTTTAAGCTATTTCAATAAGACTATAAGAATAAGAGAAGTAGTTATGTTAGGAAGTCAAGATAGGATTACAACTCCCTTAATGCATCGCCTAATCTCCTAACTCTCCAAATTATAAACGAATCAAGGAATGGTCAACCGAGAACAGTAAATACGCATAAGCTTCTGTCGAAGGTCAAATGCACATCCCTAACCAGCTAAATCACAATATGTCTATTGGTGACAATAACTAGGTCAATGTCATTAAGCTAAATCTCAAGGCCACACAAGGCAAATAGGGATATGTCTGTCCTATTAGCATATTATGCACACATTCCATTGGCATGGTCATAACAAGTGTTGTTGTATTTAAAGATAGATAATAACATCCATTTGTCAATATCCATTACTATCAATACCAATTTCTTTATCAAGCAATCAGTCATTAAAAAAGAAATACAACAACCCATTCCAAAATGATTCATTATATAAAATAGGAGAGAAAGTTAATTAAGCTAATCAAAAGGTTACATTACAATCCTAAAAATGGAGTTAGTTCATAACTATGGTACTAACACGCATTTTCAATAAATTACACATTATCAGATAAACACAAATAAATGGGAGATTTGGAATAAGAAAACCTTGTTTTGAAGTGTTCTACCTCCAAATCTTTTCTTCACGTGTAAAGCTCTGAGTTATGTGTCAGTTGCAATAATTGTCATTCCATTGCATAGCTTCTTTCTCTTCTAGAAATTAAAAGACAGAAAATAAAACCTAGTCTACTCTATCTCTGTAATAAGTTCTCTTTGAATATCTCTGATATTCTTCGATGATTTTATTTCATGTGGCATCTCTTTCTATATATATTGGACCCTTCTTTCTTCTAGGTCATTAAAGACTCTTTCTTTGTTTGAGCACGGAGCTCATACTGTGCGATAGCATAAGCTTGACAAGTGGTATTTGTGCGCCACGTATAACTAGAAAAAACCAGAGTCGTCTTGCTTGCTGCTTTACATCTGAAAATAGCGGCGTTGGGCACCGTATATATGGCACCGGGCGCGAGTCTTTGGGTTGGGCGCTAACCGTGGGGCAGGCGCGATTTCTAGTAGCTCTTAGCTACATCCGATGTTGCAGCGCGGATCATTATACTACCTTTGGCGCCGGGGCGCCACTTTATAGTAGGCTCGAGTAATGGCGTGGCAGGCGCTAAGTATGGAGTCAGGCGCCACTTTCGATGCTTACCAAAGTTGCAGCGGTGACTGTGATGCGGGCTCTAAATTATGACCTTTGGCATTTGCTGCGGCTGAGTCTGAAAAAATGACTAAGAAAGCTAGAAATAATCTGCAGAGCCTGCCTGAAGAGAACTTAAACGAAATAACAATAAAATATATATTAAAGCTAACTACAAGATTGAAAATAGGTAACAACTTAAGCCACAAAGGGTCTAATTCACGGGTATAAATCCCACTCACCATAGAGCCCTACTTAACTTTGATCCTTTTTGATTTAAACAGGTTCCAATTCATCATTAAAAGTTTCATACATGTAAACCTACTTCCTAAACACATTATAGCCTGTTAATTCATATCAATTGACATAGAATTCTAAAGAATTTCAAGAATTTAGAAAGACCCAATTCAAGAACAAAAGTTAAGATTTTGATACCTCTTAGAGCATAGTAACTTAGTTTCGTCCTTTTGAGATATCTAGCCTCTTCTTTGAACAACAACTCACTCAATCTCAATTACCAAAGTTTTAGCAGACAAAAGCAAACAACGTAAAAACAAAAAATTGGTTTGCTATTTATAGAAGAAACTTGGACTTGGCATTTGCATTACACTGGGGTTGGAGTCCATGGTGCATTAGAAGAAAACATTAGTTAATTAAGAGTGGTTTAACAACCCAACACCAACCATCTCCATAGCCATTGACTTAGCAATGATCACCTATGCTTAGCCACTAATCTTAGCTTAGAAGTTACGTAAATAGGTCATATGTTACTATTTTCTCAACTGATGAATTTTATTTCTCAGTAATGTGCTTAAATTTTACTCAGTTAGTTCATTTAACTCCCAAAATGAAATTTTAATGTACAGTTGTTACCATATTAGGAAAATTTAGGGATTATTTATTTACTCACATCATATAATCCATGTACATTAAATACACGTAATAAAATAACGGAGTTAGGTATTATTTCCCAGGTATCTCCCATAATTATTCTTACTATTCACATAACCACATTATATCATTATTTAATATTAACTGTTTAGTTTACACACGTAATTTCCTTCCCAATTTCTGGAATACACAGATATTTAATTATTTCAGTATTAAAATTACATATGATTTTATTGTACTACTTGATACTTTATATCATTAAAATGTATTCTTATCATGTGATTTTATTCATTGAACACTTTACAATAATGTTCCATTTCATTTCTCTGATGAAAACTAATTTTTCCCCAGATTATTGTACACAATTGCGCCATTTTGTATCTTTGAGGGCGCAATTGCTTTGGGTCCCAACGATGCTGCAAAATGATTTAGCTTCAAGCCAGTTCCAATTTTTATCACCACACTAGTTTTACATGATATTGATTAACTTCTATATTAGTGATAATACTAGTTTAAGAGTGTATTTATTCCTTCTATGGAATCACATAATCATACACAATTAATCTTCCTCTTAGTTTAATCGCTTAAATTTACCTTCTCACGCCACACAAGGCATTTCTCAATTCTCATCACAACTTCCCACTTATAAATTCAACTTGAATTAATTGAACTATTCATCTTACTACACATCAATATTTATATTCAAATAAATATTCATTTTCTTATTATATTGAAATAATTATTTATTCCTAAAATTCTCGGTTCTTACATCCTCCCCCTTATAAAAATTCAGTCCTCAAAATTGTACAAGGTTACACAAATAAATGAGGATAATCCCTTCGCATCTTATCTTTTAATTCCCACATGGCCTCTTCGGCGTCGTGGTTTCGCCAAAGTACTTTTACAGAAGAGATAATTTTATTCCTTAATGTTTGTTATTTCTTATCTAATATTTGGACAAGAATTTCATCATATATTAGATTCTTTTCTACTTAGATGGGCTCGTAAGAAATCACGTGTTTGTAGTCAGGCTTGTATGGCCGCAACACGGAGATGTGAAACACGTTATGGATGTGCTCCAACTCAGGTGGTAATGCAACTTTATACACCACTTTGCCCACTCGCTTCAGTATCTCGAATGGTCCTATGAACCTCGGACTCAATTTTCTCTTCTTTCTGAATCGTATTTTTCCTTTCCAAGGAGATACTTTTAATATAATTGAGTTAACTCATCTCGTAGTACAAAAATCTTTTATACACAAATAAATATTCATTTCCATTAATATTTATATATTAAGACATGGAAATTCTCGGGTATTAAATCCTCCCCCTTGTAAACATTCCGTCCCGGAATTGCTACCGGGTTACACAAATAGATGGGGATAATCCCTCATCATCCTATCTTCTAACTCCCACGTTGCCTCCTCGACATCGTGGTTACTCCAAAGCACTTTTACAGAGGAAATAACCTTATTCCTTAAAGTTTGCTCTTTCCTATCTAGAATTTGGATGGGAATTTCTTCGTACGCTAAGTTCTTCTTCACTTGAATGAGTTCATAAGAAATCACGTGTTTGTAGTCAGGCTTGTACGGACACAATATAGATATGTGAAACACGTTATGGATGTGCTCCAACTCAGGTGGTAGTGCAACTTTGTACGCTACTTTGCCCACTCGCTTTAGTATCTCAAACGGTCCTATGAATCTTGGACTCAGTTTTCCTTTCTTGCCGAAACGGATCTTTCCCTTCCATGGAGATACTTTCAAGAATACAAAACTGCTAACTTCAAAACCTTGGTCTTACCGATGCAAGTCTGCATACTTCTTCTGGCGATCTTGAGTTGCTACTAGTCTAGCTCGTATTACTGCAACCACGTCTATGGTTTGTTGTACTAACTCTGGTTTGAGTATTCCTCGTTCTCTGACTCTTTCCCAACATAATGGTGTTCTGCACTTCCTTCCATAAAGAGCTTTATATGGTGGCATACCGATACTCGCATGGTAACTATTATTATACGCAAATTCGACTAAAGGTAGGTGGTCATCCAAATTTCCCTTGAAGTCCATCACGCAAGTCCTAAGTATGTCCTCTAGAATTTGTATTTTTCGCTCACTTTGTCCATCTGTCTAAGGGTGATAAGCAATACTTAACCGTAACTGTGTTCCCATTTTCTCTTGCAAGCTTTTCCAGAATTTTGACGTGGAACGTGGGTCTTGATCAGAAACAATCGATACCGGCACTCCATGTCATGAAACGATTTCCTTTACATACAGACTCGCTAACTGATTTAAACTGTAGCTGATCTGATCGGTAGTAAATGTGCGGTCTTCGTAAGTCGATCCATGATAACTTAAATGGAATCAAAACCTTTCTGCGTGACTGGAAGTCCTACCACAAAATCTATCATAATATGCTCCCATTTCCACTCTGGTATTTCTAACGATTGTAATAAACAACTCGGTCGCTGAGGCTCTGCTTTTACGCGTTGACACATTAGACATCTACCAACATACTCCGCAATTTCTCGTTTTAAATTTGGCCACCAAAAATGTTGCCTCACATCCTAGTACATCTTTGTGCCTCCTGGATGAACGGAATATGTCGTATTGTGTGCTTCGTGCAAAATCTCCTCTCTTAATTCGACTACCATTGGTACACATACTCTACCTTCAAATCTTAAAATACCGTCTTTACCCATTCAAAATTTCTCTTCCTCATTTTCTAGAATCCTTTTCCTAATCTTCTCACATTCTCCATCTTTCTCCTATGCTTCCTTTACTTTATCCAACAATGTCAGACAAGCTTCCAATATAAATAACTTCTCTTTAGACCTCTCGGGTCCCTTCACCTCTATTTCCAACTTCTCCATATCTCTTATTAACTCCTCCTGAGTTGTCAGTTGAAACAATTTCTCCCTTCCTTTCTTGCTCAGAGCGTCGGCAACTACATTTGCCTTCCCCGGGTGATAAAGAATCTCATAGTCATAATCTTTGATTAATTCTAACCACCTCCTCTGACGCATATTCAAATCCTTCTGTGTGAAGATATATTTTAGACTTTTGTGGTCCATGTATATCTCACATTTTTCTCCGTACAAATAATTTCTCCATATCTTTAACGCAAAAACTATTGCCGCTAACTTTAAGTCATGAGTAGGGTATCATTTTTTGTAATCCTTCAATTGTCGCGATGCATATGCAATGACTTTGTCATACTGCATAAGCACACAACCAAGTCCTCTATGCGACGCATCACTATACACCACAAATCCTCCCGTATCATCAAGTAATGATAATACAAGTGCCTCGCTTAATCTCTTCTTTAACTCTTGGAAACTTTCTTTGCATTTATCGGTCCATACAAATTTTACCGTCTTCTTCGTCAGATTAGTCAATGGGGTCGCTATCTTAGAAAAATCTTGGATGAATCTTTGATAGTACCCAGCCAAGCCTAAGAAACTTCTCACCTCCGTCAGAGTTCTTGGTTGTTCCCAATTACTTACTGCTTCGACCTTCTCGGGGTCTATTGAGATTCCATTCTTATCTACCACGTGGCCTAAGAATTGAACCTTCTTCATCCAAAATTCGCACTTAGAAAATTTCACATACATCTTCTCCTCTCGTAGTGCCTCCAAAACAATCTTCAGATGTTCGGTGTGTTCTTCCTATGTCTTCGAGTAGATCAAAATGTCATTGATGAAAACCACTACAAATTTATCCATGTATGGCTTGAAAACTCGATTCATCAAGTCCACGAATGCTGCCAGAGCATTAGTTAAACTGAATGACACTACCAAAAACTCGTAATGTCCATAACGGGTTTGAAACGCATTCTTTGGTATGTCCTCATCTCGCACTTTTAGTTAGTGATATCCCGTCCATAGGTCGATCTTCAAGAAACACTTCGCTCCTTTCAGTTGATCAAATAAGTCGTCTATCCTCGGTAGTGGATATTTGTTCTTGATCGTTACTTTGTTCAATTCTCGATAATCGATACAAAGCCTCATCGATCCGTCCTTTTTCTTAACGAACAATACTGGTGCTCCCCAAGGAGATACACTCGGTCGAATGTAACCCTTATCCAAAAACTCTTGAAGTTGTATCATTAATTCCTTCATTTCTACTGGCGCCATACGATATAGGACTTTTGAAATTGGTGCCATTCTCGGTGCTAAGTCTATTACGAATTCGATTTTTCTGTCTAGCGGAAGACCAGACAGATTGTCTAGAAACACATCCTGAAATTCACTTACTACGGTTATATCTTTAATCTCTACCCCCTATTTTCTAGTATCCACGATGTGAGCTAAATAACCTACACATCCTTTCTTTAACAATTTCTTGGCCTGCATCATCGTAACGCAACACAATTGCCTAAGCGATGAGCTACTATAAAACACTACCTTAGACTTATCCGGAGTCTAAAGGTTTACACATTTGTTTTGACAGTTAATTACTGCAGCATGGTTATATAACCAATCCATCCCCAGTATTACGTCGAATTCTCCTAATTTAATAGGAATCAAGTCTATGCTCAGTACATGTTCTCTAATGTTTACGCGACAATTTCGATAGACGTATTCTACATGGATTATTTCCTTATTCACAATTTCTATGATCAAAAGATTTTCTAATCATTCTTGGGGTGTACTAAGTTTACAAGCAAATTCTTCGGACACAAATGAATAGGTGGCACCCGAATCAAATAATACATATGCATTTATATTATTAATTGGGATTATACCTGACACCACGTCCCTTGCAGTTACTGCATCCTCGACGGTCATATTAAACATTCTGGCAGTTGGACGGTTGGACGGTTGGATGGCGTTGGTCCGCCACTCATCAGTTTGTTATTCCTCCCATGTTGGCTACTCCTTTCGTTTCTTCCGTTCTTCGGGAAATCCTTTATCTGGTGCTCTGTTAATCTTTACGTGAAACATCCTTTGATCTTCTTTGGCTTTGGGCAATCTGGAGCATAATGTCCTTCTTGGTCACAGTTGTAACATACATTGCGCCATTTCCAACATTCGCCCTCGTGATTTCTCCCACACTTGTTACAAGCTTCAATCCTTTTCTTGAAGTTTCCTTGATTACTCCCGCCTTAATTATTGTTTCTGTTGTTGTTGTTGTTATTTTCCCACTTCCTCTTTCAGGAGTTACTCCCTCCGCTGCATCTTCCTCCACGATGCTCACTACCAGTGTTCTTGTTCTTCTTCTCCTTATGATATAGACTTAGGGCCTCACTACCACCTTTTGTAATGATTGCCTTCTCTAATAATGTTGTAAAGGAATCAATCTCGAAGACTGATACCTTATTATACAACCACGGTTTCAACCCTTTCTCAAAATGACTCGCCTTTCTTTCCTCATCCTCAACTTGGTGCTCCGCAAATCGCGCCAGTTCATTAAACTTAGTTGCGTATTGCGCCACCGTCATATCACCTTGCTTTAACTCTAGGAACTTCACTTCCATCCTACTCTTCATACTCTTCGAAAAATAGTTCTCGAAGAATAACGTCGTAAACATCTCCCATGTTATCATTCCGTTTCCCGCTCTTTGCTGATTAGCTTCCCACCAATAGTTTGCTTCGCCTCTCATCATGTATGTGCCAAATATTGTCTTCTGGTCTTCACCCACTCGAGATATAGTGAAGGCCTTCTCAATCTCCTTGATCCAAGTTTGCGCAACTATCGGGTCAGTAGTTCCTGTGAACTCTAGGGGTCCTACAATCTTAAAGTCTTTGAAGGATGTCATTGGGACAGCATGGGGAACGGGTGGTACAGGTTCATTTCTACCCCTAAGAGCTTCTCCTAACAAATCTACCAACCCCTGAATAAGATCTACTTGCTCTCTCTCATTATTAACAGACTCTTCGAGTGCATCCAATCTACGTCTTGGTGCCATGATCTGCATCATAAAATTTTCATTTTATTATCTAATTATCACACTTAGACATTTCCCAATTGAAAAGAACTACAGGTTTATAACACGTTTCTGAAATAAGATCATTTATATTCATATGCCAAATTGTTACATCACATGTTCTTTTCTAGCATACTGCTATAAATGATACCACATCTCCCCTAATATCATAAAAGATAGGGACATATTAACTTACTACCCCTCTAACACTTTTTAGAAGTTTGGGGGTTTACCACTATCTCACATCTTACACAGAAGACTGAGATTACAACATATTCAACATAACTAAAAAATACAACTACTAGTCTGCATCTTCTATACTTAATCTAACATCTCACGCTCCACGGTGCTCTGATATTCCTTCTGTGTGATGTGCACCACCATATCTCGACTTATGGTGTGTCGGGTCTATCCTTGCTCCGCTGGGTAGTGATTTACCCCATCGATTAATCTCTCGATGGCTGTACGTAGAGCATAGCCCATCTTATTCATCTTCCTCCTCTTGCACCGCACCTCATCTTCTAGACTATCTGCCCTATCATTGGCTTCCTCCCACTTCTCCTCGAAGTGAATCCTATTCATTACCTCCATCTCTAACTGAGTTCGGAGAGCCTCCTTCTCCGTCCTCTCACTCAAAACCTTCTGCTCTAATTCCTCCAGCTTTTCTGCCACCTCAACATTCCTCACCACCGCTAGGTGAAACAAAGCTCCCATCTGGATCCTTGCCTCCTTACAGTGAGCAATTTCAACCTCCATCTCCTGCATTGCCAATTTCCTCTGATGGTCCTCGTCCCTCAACTTTTGGAACACAGACTCCCTCTCCCTAGCCTCAGCCTCTAACTCCTCCACTCTACACCCTAACTCTAAAATCTGCTCCTCATACTCTCCTAACATTCGATCCTCAAAAGTAGCCTCGTCGGAGTCCTCAATAGGCTCAGGCTCCTCCTCCTCCAGATCAGACTCCACCTCTTCCTCATCATCATCATCCATCGGGGCCACTACTGAAATAGGCTCCACTATCAAGGGTGTCTTATAGACTACGTGGATATCACGCTGCTTTTTCTCTACCACTCGGCTAGGTCCTCCCAAGTCAGTCATCCTACAATCACCAACATAAGATAACACAAAAAATAACTCCATTAGAATGTTAAATAAACATAAGTTCATTGTATAAAATGAAGTTACATTCATAACACACTAAGTCTCTCAAGGAAAACTCTACATGAGTTTTATCTCCTTCCTAACTTCTAAGTTCTCCCGAGGTATAATCTAAGGACACTCGCTCCTAATGTTTATAACTACGGCTTTGATACCAACCTGTGACGCCCCCAAATTTTGACCTCCACTTGGTCACTCAAATTTGGTTCATCACGTTCTCATGGTAAAACCATAATAACTAAAATAACGCATTCACAATGGAAGATCTAAATTAGAATAATATACAATGATTTATTATAATTATTCCCCCAAGTCTCGCAACCTACAGTACTTAATAGATTACATAATAATATCGACTAAAGACTTATTACATAATCCTACTAAGCTTATACATAACCTGAAAACAGTCTTAATATAACTTAATAATCGTAAACATAAAAGGGGCAAGCTAGTCGGTAGCCTTGCCCTTGCCCTTTTCTTGCCCGGATACACTTCCATGTTCTGCCTTAACTGAAAGGTTTTTAAAAGCAAGGATGAGCACAAATTGCCCAGCAAATAATATAGAAAAAGGGTATTCAATATAGTTCCCAATTTATCAAGAATAGATTAATAATGATAGCTCAATTAGGAAGTATCAATGATCAATAATGATAGTCACTATGGGCATAATATCAATAATATGCAAAGGTTTATCAATCCAAGATTTCAAAGTAATGAATACTGAGCAGTCACTAAGGACTGTGAACTTCTCCTAGAATTAACAGTAATATCACTGATAATTCTTCAAAACAAGTACAACAGGTGATCAGCCTGAAGTACCATATGTCATGCATAACATTTATTCTCTTTCATGTGCGCACATTGGTTACTCAAAAATATATATTCCCCTACTAAAAGGGTTGTTCTTCTCAGTTATAAGAGTATGTACCAAGTTAATTTTGTTTGGATAGCTTTGGATCAATAATCAATAGTCTGGCCGAATTAATTGGCTTAGATAGCTCTTTCAACATATCTATGAACAGTTATCAAAATTCGAATTTTATTTCAAAATAAGTTTCCTTCATAATTCTACTTGTACGACCAATAATTGAACAAGTTCAATAAGACTCAAATAAAGAGTAAGGTTCGAGTAATTGCTTACGATATACGTTGAATAAGGTAATGCAAGGGTTTAGGATACTTGCACAATAAAATTAGGGTTCAAGGAACTTGCCTTAAGTGTAGTTTATCCACGTTAAGAAATCAACACTTTCGAATCCTATTTATAGCGTATTATAATTACAAGATGCTCATTAGCTAACACATTCTTTATTCGAGTTTGTCATGATTCAAGTATGCACATATGGTACAAAATCAACTCATGGGTGTATTATGAAATCATGTATCTGGTTATTTCATAAGCAAATTAGGAATACTCAAGGTTAAGACCTTTTTACCCATGGACACCCCTATTACAAGGAAAACACCATCATATTATCTAAGCATCACATATATACATGTATTAGTAGGTTTTAAACTCCTTTTTGCAATATAGGCATCATACAAGTTACTGTCCAAAAATCAGAATGCAGAATCTAATATTTCAAACTGGCGCGACCTCGCCTAATTTGTACTAAGGAGACGCACGGCCGCGCGGCTCCTAGTTAAAACCAGGGCTGAGCAATCACTTGCTTGCCATAGCTTGCACATCCTTATACACATAACATATATTAACATGTTAAGGGTCCTTTCGCATCTTTCTAGTTTAATCTAGGTCCCGTCTTGCACAATACGCTCCTAAGTTGGGCATATCAACAAATCATGATAGTTATCATGATATAGCAAGGGTGAACATATGTTTGCCCAGCAAGTATAAATTTATTTGAGGATATATCATGATTGAAAGAGTTTGAATAATAAGATGGCTATAATTCAACAATATAGTTGTGAATTAGCACTAACAAACTCGTATAGTGAAGAACCTTTAACATGAACATATATATATATATATATATATATATATATATATATATATATATATATATATATATATATGGACCAAATGGTAATGAAGGTGATCAAATGTTCATACCGATTAATACATGCAATATGTATAGAGTACAATTTTAACAATTCTTAGCATGGCAATCCAAGAATGATTAACCATAAGTATATTTGAATGTAACAACTCTAGATCGAGTTAAAGAAAACTTGCATGTTCGGTCGATTATTGTTACACAATTTATTAAGCTTTATCTGAAGACCTAATATATAAATAATATCGATATACAAATTAGAATAATATCATCACAATATAATATTATTATATATATACATAGAATAACCTAAATACATAACACTATCAGTCCACAAACTACTTAAGACTCGGTATCAAGTCAAACTATTGCAGTTTGAGTTGAATCCGACACAATTCTAACATCCCGACAGTTGAGTCGGACAATTCTCGAGTTTAAGTTCAATTAAACTCTGCCTAAACACTTAATACTTAACTTAGATAATTATATTATCAGTCAAAATAATTTTCCAAGTCTCATAATATTTTTTACATAATTATTATCATTTAAAATGATTTTTTAATCATTAATATCGTATTTATATTATATAAATACCACATTATTCTCTTATCATTAATATTTATTTAATATTAAATATTAATGAAAATTATAACAATATAATATATTTATAATATATCAAAGTATTTTTAATACTTTAATTTCTCATTTATATGATTTTTAAACCTTTAAATCCATTATCCGATAATTGCTATTAATATTAAAATATTAATATTTTCATGGTAAAATATCAAAATTTATATTTTATAACTCAAAATTTGTTTCTAACCCTTAAATCATTTTTATATGATTTTTAAAGCATTAATTCTAATTTTTCATAATTTATTTAATATATTTATAACGAAATTAATCACCATTAATATTAATTTGTTAATGAAATTCATCACAAAATATCAAAATTCATTAAAAATAACATCAAATATTTTTAAACACCATAATATATTTTTAAATGATTTTTCAAATATTAAAATCATTTTAAATAATTTATTTAATATTATAATTAAATAAAATACTATTTATATTCCAAAAATATTAAATATTTATGAAATATACTCTAAATAATTAAAAACTATCTTTTGGACTTTAAAATAATTTATAGGAATTTATTATGTATTTTTAATAATTAAAAACCATTTTTTTCTATTTATTTAATAAATTAATTCATTTTCTAAAAATAATGGTCGCTGAAGGGCCCTATAGCGACAAAACCGTCGCTATAGGTGTTCTTCACAAACCCAGAACATTCAATGTCAAACACCAAGGGGCTATGTTTGACTAGTGATAAATCTTTTGTCATACAGTTTCTGGACTTCCTAAAGTGTTAGGATTGTAGTACTAATGTAATACTACAATCTCAATCAAGTTTCATGGCAATCCTACATCACAACAGAAAGATATAGGCCTCACAAATCTTGTCAGACACTGTTCTTCAATTTGTGGGTTTTCCAAAAATTGAAGAACAGTCGAGGTGCCACATTTGAGCCCTTGAATCCTTGAGATTTAGGTCTGTTTAATGTGTTATAAAGGTTCAATCCTATACTATGTATGCGAAGGTACAACAACATAACATTATTTCAGTCTAACAACACCACAGGAGAGAGATCAAGGTCGGTCAAAGTGATGTCAGAAAACAAGTTCTTCAAGGATCTGGGTTTTCCAGATCGTCATTCAAGCAGATCGGTCAACTTAGTTTGACCATGATTATCTACTATTCTGTTCAGGATCTAGGTGATCTAAGGACTTGGATATGTAGTTCACATGACAGGCTATAAATATCAAGCAACAACTTGACCTAGACATTAACATATAACAAGATCAGAAGCTTAAAACATGCTTGTCAGACTTTCTGGAAAAATTTGGGCTGCCTAGATTTCAGTTGGTCATGGTCGGTCAACGACCTTTGACTTCTTATATCTTGAAATCTACACATGATCTGTCCTTGTTTCCAGTTCCAGATCATAGATAACATAGCATACTACAGATCTATAACATCAAACACCATAAATCTTTAACATACAAGAATCTGAGAGCCCTGACATTGGCTTGTCAGATAACAAAATTAGGGTTCTTGACCAATTTTTAAAACTTGATTTTCTAACACCTAGATGTTATGGATCCTTGATGTAACATCTTGGATCACTAAATAACATCTCATAACACAACTTTAGTCAACAACTAACAACTTCTAACATCAAATCACATGATTTTTAAGTTTTAGGGTTTATACCTTTCTAAGTTTGATCTTTGATTTCTGACTTATGATTGTTGTTCTTGGCTTTATAAGAGGCTAACATAGCTTAACTTCTCTCTCTCTCTCACTCTAGATTTTCAAAATGGATGAGAGAGAATGGCTTAGCAATAATGAGAAGTAAAGTAAGATTTTTCGTACTTTAAATCTCTTTTGTTTTGATCCATTGATTCTAATGTTTCTAGGTGGAACTTAAGATCTGATATGGGAAGATTTTAAGGCACATGGTAATATCTAGCTTGATGACTCACAAGATTTCACAAATCTTTTGCTTAAGTTTTAAGAAAAAGGGTATTTCGTTCATTTCACACCTATTAAGGGTAATTTGGTCTTTTCCCCTATAATTTGAAGGGCATTTTGGACATTTCTCATTTATCCCACAACATTTAACACTTAGCCAATTAAACTTAGCTTTTAAATTTCTAAATTAGGATTTTGAATATTCGAATTAGGGTTTCGAATTCCCAAAACTAAAATTTGGGTTTTCGGACGTATCGCTAGGGTTTCTAACAGTTCGTTAGATTTTTCTAACTTAATAAACATATGTTTAACATAACTTTATGGTTTGTTAAAGTTACAACTTAACCGATCAATCCTTGATCCTTATATCACAACTGTACACATAAAGATTTACTGATTAGCGTTTAATAACTTAACTTTAACATTCTCATTATAACTTTAGGGTTTGTCACCTATGTAACTTATCTGATGAATCATTGATCCTTAACCACAAATTATTCAAATAAAAAATTACTGTCCACATATATGATCACATATACCGTCTCGTATACACTTAAATACTTAACCCTGATAATCTTTACAAGAATTTTAAATCCACCAAAATCTTATACCTCATTACCAGACTATCCTTTACAGTCTACCAAATTATTAAAGTCTTGTCCAAAAATTTTGAAATCCTTAAAATTCCTTTACATAACTACTAATTCCATACACTTATTTTCTGTCTAGGTTCTACTATTGAACCTTAAATCAATCAATTATGATTTTAATAATTTTCTAAATTCTCGGGTTGTCACATTCACCCCTTCTTCTAAGAATTTTGTCCCCGAAATTCACCATACACCTTACATCATACTTCTTACACCATTCACACACATCATCACATGCTACCCAATACACCACTCACAAGAGTAAAAATTTTCAAATTTTGCTGAGGAGTTATATAGACTATTGTGTGTCATTTTCGCAAAGGTTGTATGGAAATTCATCCGTAAACCGTCATAACTTACGGACATAGTGGGTGATTAGACCGTTATGCCCTGTACTGCTGGTCGGAACCATTTTCCTGTTTCTCTTATCCGCCTTGGGTGCATAAAATTTTCTTACCTCAGTCTTATTGGATTTTGCACAAAAACAATTTGGTTCGGGAAATTTCTTTCAATGAATAGTTAGAGTTTTCATAAACATTAGTCTAGTTGAATTGAATAGCATAGACTCATATCAATAATCAATTTCAACCGATTTACGAAAGTGTATAGCCAAACACCGTTGGCAAATTAAATTTCTGAAAATATTCTTGAGAATGACGTCATGATGTCGTACTGTATTAACAGTCCGTTTGAGGATATTGTCATTGTATTACTTTGTCATAACACATCATACAATAGTGGAGCAATGATTTTTAGATCGAATTCACACTACGTATTCTTGTAGTTATAACTCTATCAACTTTTTATCATCTCTGCACTAGGTTACATGGTACATAAGTGATAAATAAAAATATATTTTGATATTTCAAATCATTTGTGTCTAGCCGAAATAAGTAGCATAGACTATACTTTAAACCGTTCAAAAATCATTATGAATATATATATATATATATATGTATGTATATGTATATATTTTTTTCAAAAGCACATAGTGCGTATTTAGCTTGATGTCAAAATTTCGAAGTCTATCATAGCTAGGAGTTTTGGAAAACTTATGTCTCCACTAATAATCATTTGGCTAAACAATTTATCTATTTCTATTATCCTTAATACTCCATTCACACATTACTATTACCAGTTCGTCAAACCACACTCATGAGTTCAGGAACTTTCCACAATCATATGATTTTAAGAACTTACCCTAGTCAGACCTTTGGCGTCCATTCGTTGAGGGGTTCATAAACATTTCATATAACTATGAGTCACGAACGTAACATAAGTATGAGTTTTAAGAACTCGTACTTTACCGTATATTCTCTACCTATAACCTATCTATCTGTTATATACATTAGAAAGGAATCACCCTCTTAACATGCATATAGCAAATTGCGCGACACAGACATTTCAATGATTATTAGTACCAGAAACTAAGTGGTTGTTACACCAAGTACAATTCAACTCCCATACGAAGAATCATACAACTCAGCTGCTGACATGAGTCCTTAATTGAAATCCCCACCTAATCTTAACTCCCTTCTCAATACGAATTTCATTCAACTCGTATTCATTATCCTTTCCTGAATCTGTACCAATTCATAGTACAACTGACACACAACATTCTTGCCGTAAACTTTTCAATCATTCGCTTGATCATTCTCTATACTATAACCTTATCAGATCACGGGGTGATCTCATCGTATATATTACGATTCATTTCTATATCTTAATCGTTTTGTTTTACGATCTCATATCCTGATACTTTTAGTCTTTTAGACTCGATCTATTCATTACTATTGTTCACCTTTATTATCAAAGTTAGGGAACTCTATATCTTTATAACTCGCCGAGATTCGTCTTTGAATCTTACCGACCAACTAACTCTGTGTGAGTTATATCTTATCCTAATCACTGCGATTATTAGTCTCAGGTATTCCTACCTAAGGTTCATAACCAACAGCTTTGATACCAAATGTGACGTCCCCAAATTCGGGTCCCAAATCACCACGGATCTGGTATACTATTTCTATTGCTATTGCGGAAGATATAAACATGAATTGTTTATACATTAAACTTTACACACTATTCCCCAAGGTCGAGTAACCTTAACTTATACAAAATTCATAAACTATCTAACATATAACATTATTATCATACATAACTGTTATAAATATAGCTGCACACATAGTCCCAAGCTTAACTTGGCTTTAACCTTTCCTTGTATCCGACTTATTCGCCTTAATCTGTAATATTTATCATGATATAGCAAGGGTGAGCATATGTTTACCCAGCAAGTATAAATTTATTTGAGGATATATCATGATTGAAAGAGCTTGAATAATAAGATGGCTATAATTCAACAATATAGTTGTGAATTAGCACTAACAAACTCGCATAGCTGAAGAACCTTTAACATGAACATATATATATATATATATATATATATATATGGGCCGAATGGTAATGAAGGTGATCAGTCGTTCATACCTGATTAATACATGCAATATATACAGAGTACAATTTAACAATTCTTAGACATGGCAATCAACAATGATTAACCATAAGTATATTTGAATGTAACAACTCTAGATCGAGTTAAAGAAAACTTGCATGTTCGGTCGATTAATGTTACGCAATTTATTAAGCTTTGTCTGAAGACCTAATATATAAATAATATCGATATACAAATTAGAATAATATCATTACAATATAATAGTATATATATATATAGAATAACCTAAACACATAACACATAACACAATCAGTCCACAAACTAGTTAAGACTCGGTATCAAGTCAAACTATTGCAGTCTTAGTTGAACCCGACACAATTCTAACATCCCGACGGTCGAGTCAGACAATTCTCAAGTTTAAGTTCAATTAAAATCTACCTAAACACTTAACTTAAATAATTATATTATCAGTCAAAATAATTTTCCAAGTCTCATAATAATTTTTACATAATTATTATCATTTAAAATGATTTTTAAATCATTAATATCGTATTTATATTATATAAATACCACATTATTCTATTATCATTAATATTTATTTAATATTAAATATTAATGAAAATTATAACATTATAATATATTTATAATATATCAAAGTATTTTTAATACTTTAATTTTTCATTTATATGATTTTTAAACCTTTAAATCCATTATTCGATAATTTCTATTAATATTAAAATATTAATATTATCATGGTAAAATATCAAAAGTTATATTTTATAAGTCAAAATAGTTTTCTAACCCTTAAATCATTTTTATATGATTTTTAAAGCATTAATTCAAATTTTCTATAATTTATTTAATATATTTATTAAAAAATTAAACACCATTAATATTAATTTATTAATAAAATTCATCATAAAATATCAAAAGTCATTAAAAATAACTTTAAATATTTTCTAACACCATAATATATTTTTAAATGATTTTCAAATATTAAAATCATTTTAAATAATTTATTTAATATTATAATTAAATAAATAAAATACCATTTATATTCCAAAAATATTAAATATTTATGAAATTTACTCTAAATAATTAAAAACTAATTTTTGGACTTTAGAATAATTTTAAAAAATTTATTATGTATTTTTAATAATTAAAAACTATTTTTTTCTATTTATTTAATAAATTAATTCATTTTCCAAAAATAATTATCGCTAAAGGGCTTAATAGCGACAGAACCGTCGCTATAGGTGCTCTTCACAAACCCAAAACATGCAATGTCAGATACCAAGGGGATATGTTTGACTAGTGATTATGACACCCCCAAATCTGGGTTACCTGACCACCGAGTTTGGTGTTCACGATCCACAATATAATTATCATCTAACTACACATTCATATAGAAATAGTAATACATAAGTCATTAACAAATATTGTTAATACATTAGTCCCAAGTTTTCTAACCTTAACATTACAAACATACCATTTAGTTATACAAAAAGGGTTCACAAACATAACATAATAATAATGTTATTCATAACTAATTTATTACAATGCCTTTGCCCTTGTCCTTTAAAGCACCTCCTCCCACTTCGTCCTTGGCTGAAAAGTTTTATTTAGCAAGGGTGAGCAACAAATTTGCCCAGCAAGTTAAGACATACAATAAATGTATAGGAATCAACAAGAACAGACTATCTATTTTGATAGAATGTAACCATAGTTCGGGAAACTTTGAAATTGTTGAACAAAGCTTTAATAATTAACAAGTCTTCTCGTATTCTATGCAACATAATAATTTGATAATGAAAGAGTACAACGCTTTCAAAGTTTCTACGATATTCTAATGAATAATCAAGAATCAATTCTATGCAATAACAAAGTGGAATGTTTTCCAGATTTTTGCTGAGTGATCACATAGGATCTAGAACTTCTCTTCTCAGGTATCTATCAAAGTTTTACTTTGATAAATACACAGGTGTATCTGATAACCATAAAGATTAACTCCTTGTACCCTATATTATGCATAATACTTAATCACGCGCAAAGGCCGACCAATAAAATGTTCCCTTTATATAAAAGTTTGTTCTTCTCAGTCTCAGGATCAAGATTTGATTTAACAACGAAATACTATGATTTCAATTTATAATTACTTCTCGATCTAGCAAAAATAATTGGCATCGATATGTCAATAATGATTGAATTCTCTTCTCGAACCTATCAAGTTCTAACAAATATTCGGCTAGCCAGAATAATTAGCTAAGACATTTCTCAACATAATTCAACAATAAATATATAGGAATTATCTGTACTGTCAATATTAACTTCTACGGATGTAGATAGCCAACAATAGTTATTCTCCGAGTATATTTCAGAATCAGTAATTCAATTTGAATTATTAAACATGCACTAACTGTGAATAATCAACAATAAATTCTTGGACGTGGTCTAATCAACAATAATTAACCACTATAGTATTTAAACAGATATAACTCAAGGTTGAGTTAGGAAACTTGCCTTCACCGTTGATTATTGCTACACAATATAATTAACTGCGTTTGAAAGACCTATAACCAAAATATCGGTCTTACAATTAGCACAATAATTCACAACACACAATAATGTAATTTATAGTCAATACTTCTCCTAGACACATTACCACATAGTCACATCAGTGTTTATAACCTATATAAACACTTATCAGGTCTAACTAGTCCGGTCTAGTTGGACTTCGGTCTATTCTCGGTGTTCTGGTCACCCTATCCGACAATTAACACTTTGATTGTCAACTAAACTAGGTCTCTAAGCTTCAATATTATTTCAGATAAGTCAATTATCCTTTATAATATTTTTTGGGAGCTTTTAATAATTTATAAACAATTATTATAATATATAATAATTTTTCAAACACTTAAATCATTTTTAAATGATTTAATTATCAAATAATTTTATCATAATTAATATTTAATAATATAAAAATTATTAATGACATACTTGTCAAAATATTAAAGTTATTATTCATAACTTAAAATATTTTTAAATCATCAAATATTCTACTTAAATGATTTTAAAATCATTTTTAAACCATCACCATTAATATTTAAATATTAATGAAATTCTTATCAAAATATTAAAAGTCATTAATTATAACTTAAAATATTTTTAAAAGATTTTCTCATTTTAAATGATTTTTAAATCAATAAACTATTTTAATTCATTTATTTAATATAATAATTAAATAAATTTAATATCATTAATATTAATTTATTAATGAGAATTCTCCAAAAATATTGAAAATTATATTTTATAATTCTAAATATTTTCAATCACTTTATTCTCATTTAAAATGATTTTAAATCATTTTTAACCTATTTATTTAATTTAATAATTAAATAAATCTAGTGTCATTAATATTAAATTATTAATGAAAATTTCTAAAAATATTAAAAGTTACATTTTATAACTCAAAATATTTTTAAACACTTTATTCTTTTTTAAAATGATTTTATATAATATTAAATTATTTTTCTCTAATTTATTTAATATACTAATTAAATAAATTAAATATCATTTTATTCAAATAATTATAAATATTAATGAAAAATACCCCAAATAGTCAAAAATTATCTTTCATAATTTAAAATAATTTTTAAAACCATTTTTGGTAATTTTTATAATTTATTTTCTATTTTTAATTAATTTCTAGAAAATCAAAAATTAAAATTATTAGAAACCTTCGCTATAGCCTATAGCGACACTAAGCGTCGCTGTTGATGTTGTTGAGCTCAAGAACACTAACAACTCAGTGTTCAAGAGGTCTTGTTTGACTGCTTCTAATTCTCTGTTTAATTCATTTTTAGGCAAACTTAAGCATCAATCTTGTAGTCATTATACAACACTACAACTAACAACCAATATCGAGGTCGTATCACATAACACCATCAAGATTCAAGCCCTCAAAGTCACTGTCAGAAGGTTTCTGGGTTTTCCAGAAACCCAGACAGTTTGACTGGTCATCTTGTAGATCGATTATAAACATGTTTTGTTCATTAAATAGGTGGTTTCTTGGTTCATAGATCTAATACATATGTCAAGGAACATGTATACATCAACAGAGCAGTTCAACAATAAGGGAATCACAAGATAAAATCTGGTCAAACCATGTCAGAATCATTGCTCAACCGTTTTCTGGGTTTTTTCCAGAAACGACAGTAATCATGATCGACATGCCTAGTTTGACCAACTGCCACACCCGATCTGTTGATTACTTGTGGATCTAAAGCCATACATTTAAAGTACATATGTCAGGCTACAAACAGGTTACAAAAACATCAACAAACCACATTATTACTGACAGATCAAAACATTTGAAAATGTTGTCAGACACTGAAATCAATTTTTGGGTTACCCAGATTTATACTCGGTCATGGTCAGTCAACCAACTTTGACCGATTATAACTTGCAATCTAGACATTAACCGACTGTAAATCCACTTCCAGGTCAAAGACAATGTAACTTTCCTAAATTCAGGTACTTGAAACCCGAATTCAGTGCTTTACGATACCATTTCTATGAGTGAAAATAATACTAATAATAATAATATAAATATCAAACTTAATTTATATTTATCAGAGTCTAATCCCAAGTACACAACCTTTACTACATTCTTTACATGATATATAATACATATCATTATCTTAATACAGTCTAACTATTACCAAAGATACCAATAATCAAATTTTGTTTACTTTCCTTTTCACTTGTTCTTGTCTGAACCTTCGGGTTGATAACACTTAGTTGAAAACATTTAAATTTAAAGCAAGAATGAGCATTTGGGTGCCCAGCAAGTAATAACAATTATAAATATAATTAGCTGAAAGAAATAAATGTTTTCTTTGTACATCACTTCTACAACGAATTAATAGTTGTGAAGTAAACTGAACCAATCATAACTATATATTATTTCTATATCAAAGTTTTTGAAACTACGTACCGAATATATATATAAGGCTAAGGTGACATACTTTGAATGTTGTTTTCAATTTTTGAATAGGTTTAGCAGAACTTCATCTGCAAACCGTCATAAATTACGGGCGTGAGGGTGTACATCCCTTGGGCCCTGTATTGATCAATACTACATTTCAAGAACGATATTATCGTTCACTCTGTCTGCCTTGGGCACATAAAAATTTTCCCATGTTCGGGATGTTCATACTTAGTCATGAATTCAAACCAAAGCAATTTGATTGGATACAATAGGGTATTATCATATTCAACGATATTTCTGAATCTTTGTCTAGTTGGGTCAAATAGCTTAAAGCGTATATATATATATATATATATATATATATATATATATATATATATATCAACATGTGATTAAATACAATGATTATCCAATTGGGGACACTTGTATAACCATGTTTAGAAATTAACGAACAGAATATATATCTGAATAACCATATACTAACATATTGATAAATAATGATCGGATATAGAATATATCACAATAGGTTTAATAATCTAGCATAATAATAATATAATTCTGAAATATTCTTACTCATGTCCATTGCATAAAGAAAATGTAAGTGTAGAATACTTGCCTGGTCTGCTGCTTACAATATGCAACTTAGTTTTATCTTTTATACTGAAATCTATCATTAATAAGATCATTTGATCGATTAGAATAACATACTATAACACATAGCACTGCTTATTGCAGTCAGCACATAACATAATCACCTTGTCACACATATTCAACAGTCATTGAATCACAAACAAACATGAATACATTCAAAATATCTAAGTCTAGATCAATTTCAAAAACCGTCATGCGTCATCATGATTTTATTGGGTAACTATCGAGTCTAAGACTCTATATCGAAGTTCAATATCTATTTAAACTGTTTAAATAACAGTCAAATCATTTGTAAATGACTTACAATAATTTTCAAACAATTATTATAATTTATCATGATTTTTCAAACACCAGAATCATTATAAAATGATTTAAATATCAAATAATTCTATTATCATTAATATTTAATTAATATTAAACTATTAATGAAATCATTGCTAAAATATTAAAGTTATTTATAATAACTTAAAATATTTTTAAAACATCTATATTACCTTAAATGATTTTTAAAATATTTAAAATCATTTTTAAATAATTACCATTAATATTAAAATATTAATGCACTATTTATCCAAATATTAAAAGTCATTAATTATAACTTAAAATATTTTTAATTCATTAATATCCTTTTAAAATGGTTTTAAATAAATAAAACCATTTTTAAACTATTTATTTAATATAATTATTAAATAAACTTAATATCATTTATTATTAAATTAATATCATTAATATTAAATTAATAATGAAATTATCCTTTAAATATTAAAAGTTATATTTTAAATCTTAAAATATTCTTAAACACTTTATTTTTATTTAAAATGATTAAAATCATTTTTAAACTAATTTATTTAATTTAAACATTAAATAAATCTAATATCATTAATATTAAAATATTAATATTTTCAAGACAAAATATTAAAAGTTATATTTTATAACTTCAAATATTTTCATAATACTTTAAATGATTTTTAAATTATTAATTCTATTTTTCTTAATTTATTTCATACATTTATTAAATAACTTAAATATCATTAATATTAATTAATTAATGAAATTTCATCACAAAATATTAAAAGTTATAGAAAATAACTTAAAATATTTTCTTATAACATAATATAATTTAAAATGAATTTTTAAGTATTAAAATCATTTTTAAATAATTTATTTAATATAATTATTAAATAAATTAAATACCTTTAATATTCCAAAATATTAAATATTTATTTATATATATTAAAATTATTAAAAACTAATTATCGGATTTTAAAATAATTTTTAGGAATTTATTTTGTATTTTTCATAATTATAAACTATTTTTTTCTAATTATTTAATAAAAATAATAATTTTACGAATAAATTGTCGCTATAGGTGCCTTAGGCGATAAAACTGTCGCTAAATGTGTTCTTGAGCACCAAGAACACTGACAGTCAGTGTTCAAGTTGCTTCCTTTGACCGAGTTTAATTCTCAACTCGAAGTGTTTCTGGGCTATGTTAAACATTGATCTTGCAGTGCTTATGTAGCACGACATGAAATAATTATCATCTATGTTATACCATAATAGATCAGCAAGTTATGAACCTTCAAAGTTGTTGGCAGGTCAAATTTGGGTTTTCTGGGTAACCTAGAAACCCAGCAGCTTCAAGGGTCCATTTTTGGGCTCAATTATTTCTATGTTCTGGTCTTGGTTCAAGTGATTTTAAGGTTCAAAGCTATAGTAGTTATGTCAAGCTACATAATTAAAACAACAGATAGATCTAACAACAACATAATCACAACTTATCCTTTGGTCAAATGCTGTCAAAAGCTTTGTTCTAACAGTTTCTGGAAATCCCAGAAACTACATTTTGTGATCAACTTGTCAAGTTTGACCACCTACTACACTTGATTGGATGATCGTTTTAATGTTTTAAAAGCACATATATATAGTCCATATAACAGGCTAGAATCTAGACATAACAGTATCACTAAACAACATGAAACATGACAGATCTCAGGCTTCAAAAATCTTGTCAGACGTTAGTTAATGGTTTCTGGGTTGCCAAAAAATTGTCTGGTGATGCCAGGTCAACGGGTTTTGACCGATCATAACCTCAAATCTACAACAGATCTGACTCTGAATCAAGTTCCAGATGAAAGATGACATAACAAACTACATGTTTAAACATTTAAACAGTAAAAACACATAACATTATGAGATCTACAGCCTCTGACATTCGTTGTCAGACAGCAAATTTCCAAATTTCCAGATTTGCAAAAACACTAGATTTGAGCTTATAGATGTTATGGATCTAACATCTATCAACCCAGATCACTTAATAACACTACACATTACATATTACAACACATAAACACCAAATTTAACACATCATTAAGGATCAAATTCGTAGATAGGGTTTTATACCTTTATGCATCAATTCATGATTCTGGGCTTCTAGATCTGTTATGGTGTTAGTGGGGCTTAAATATGGAACTGATCTACTACAACATTTCGTGAGTTTTGGGAGAGAGAGAGAGAGTTTAGGATGAGCATGGTGAATAAATGAGCAATAATGTAACATTTCTCTCTCTCTAATGATATATATATATATATATATATATATATCTTGTAATGAAGTGGCTGATCTAGAAGGCTTAAATGTATAATATTTAGAGCACATGGGGTTGGTAAGAGTTGTTGAGCAACTCCAACTTTGCTAGATTCACAAGTTAGCTCAAATAATGCACAAAAGGGTAAAATGGTAATTGGCCTTATGACTTTAATAGTACTTTGGTCAATTAGCAAACTCTTAGGGTTTGACCCTTAGGGTTTAACCATAAGGTTTAGCATAACATTGAAGCATTTCTAGTTTAGGGTTTAAAATATCAAATTTTAGTTTCTAAAAATTATAATTAGGGTTTCTTAATCAATTAGGTTTTTAATTACTTAGCACTTTGCTAATTAAGTTTAAGAGACACTAATTAGCATTACACTTCCTAATTTAGCCATTAGGGTTTACTATAAGCAAATTAGGGTTTATAATTTAGAAAAATAATAAGGGTTTATACTTAAAAAAAATTAGGGTTTTGAATAATTAAAATTCTCCCTAATTAGGATTAATACCTTTAATACCGGTCATTACCCACATTAACATGATTACATAACAGTCTTAAGCTGGCATCCGACTTTTGAATTAGGGTTGAAGAGCTTAATACTATGGTTTTGACATTATACACATAATTTGACCAACATTATCAGTCCACACATATACAGTACTGAAATAAAATAATATTATAATAAATATCATTAATCACATAACAAAATTACTAGACATATTTTAAAATCTCATTTGACTTCAAAACTAGTGTTTTAGTAAAATTAGGGTTTTGCATGCCACATTAAAACTGTTCCACACATTAACATTACACACATAACATACATATCTATAACACTGACAAATAATAATATAATATTATTATTTCTCATTCCTTGATCAAAAATCCAAAATTAGGGTTTGGATTCCATATCTGATTTATCCGTAATATATAACATTATTAATTAAGTTAAATAATTAACTTAATTAATCTGAAATAAATTCATATAATAAATTAGTTATTATAATAATGTTGTAATCATTTCATATATTATTTAAATAATATAATAATCATATTTTCATTAAAAATAATTAATAGAAACATTTATACTATAAAATTAATTATTATAAAAATATAATTTATAATGATCAATAATTTAAAATAAAATTAATTGTAATCATTCATGTAATAAATATATTTTATATTAATCACATAAATACATACACATTACCTTGCACACATTCTCACCTTTAAAATAAATAAATAAAATATTTTAAAAAAAAATTATACGTAAAATTTCTGATTTATTTATATAGAAAATATCGGGTTATTATAGACAACATGTCAGAGTATAGATTACAAATTTAAAACAACAACAATCATAAATGGACAAGAAACTGTGAATCCTGACATTAGCTTGTCAGACCACAAAATGTTCTTGGACAGTTTTTAAAAAAACTCAATTTTTACCCACTTTGATGCTATGGATCAATGATAGATCATCATAAAACATCTTCTAGCAAGATTATAAACACATAAATACGTATTCTACCATAGCATACAAGATCAAAAGTAGACTAGGGTTTATACCTTCTATTTTTCCAATCATTGATCTATACTCTCCAATCTGTTCTTAGGTTTATAGGAGGTGTTTTAGAGACTAATTCACTTAGAAAATTTCGGAGGTTTTGTGTGAGAGAGAGTTGGTGAGAGCTTTGCGAGAAAATGAGTAAGTTTAATGATTTTCTCTCTCTCAAATCTATATATATCATGATATATACCTTAGATCTGATGTGTTGGCTAGTTTTTGCTGGCAATATAAGTTACCAAGTCAAAATATTAGGTTACCAACTAAAGGTCTTGACAATTCTTACAAGTTAACAATTAAAGAAAGTGAAAAGGGAATTTTTGCCATTTGCAAAATAATTTTAATGGCAAACATGACTTTTGTCCAAACCCTTAGGGTTTAACACTAAGGTTTAAATCCTTAGGTTTTACAACTTTAGTTTCTTAAATTTCCAATTAGGATTTTAATTAGAAAAATTAAAATTTCTAAATTAAAATTTGGGTTTTCTAATTAAATTAGGGTTTCCTAATCATATTAAAGTTTAATAAACACATTAAGCTTGCCAAATAGGATTAGGGTTTCCTAATTAGGGTTTTAGGATTCCCGAATTTGAAATTAGGGTTTCTCGGCTTTTGATTAGGGTTTATAACTTTGTGTTACGGTTTTAAATCATGATATTAGGTTTTCTAATCTCTTACTAGGGTTTATTAATTTTAAACCTTATCTGATCATTCATTAATCAATATTTCTATACAGTACAAACATATACATATTAATATAATTATTTTAATTATATTTTCTATCCAATCCCTATCCAGAAATTAGTGTTAGGGTTTCTAAAGCTGTTAAGCACAACTCTACTCTAAATTCTCAGTCAATACACAAATTGACCAATTCTCAAGACTCGTATCACAGATACACAGTATAATATTAACAATTAATGTCAATATTAAATAAAAAAAATTATTTGTAAAATTTGGATTATTCAAAATCTCGGGTTATTACATTCACCCCTCCTTAAAAGGATTCCGTCCTCGGAATCACCGCTTTCTTATTCTCTACAATCTTTTAAAGTTGTAGCATCAATTCATTTTATCAACACAATAATAAATTATGTCTTATATTCTAACTTGTGACTTGGATTCATAAAAGAAAATGATTCACGTTGATATTTATCCAATATTACTCACATAATTTAAATATTAAGCAAAATCATTACCTGTCGCTACCTCCTGAGCAGCTACCGCATCTTGCGCTGTCATATTGAATGTACGGGCTGTTAGTCTTCCTGGCTGTGCAGGTCCTCGAATCGCCAAGGTTTCGCTACTAGATCCCTTGTTGACACTTTCCTTCTCCCCATTCCTCTTAAGACAGTTCCTAACCAGATGGTCAGTCGATCCGCACGCAAAGTAACCTTTAATCTTCTTCGGACTGGGACAATTGGGTGACATGTGTCCCTCTTGATCGCAATTATAGCAAACTCCCATATTCTTCAAACAAACTCCGGAATGGTTCTTTCCACATATCACACATAGCTCCCTCCCTTTCTTATTCCCTTCTATCTTATTACCCGACTGGATATTTTCGCTCCACTTCCTTTTGTTTGAATTAATTCGACCACTACTACCTCCATCATTTGTCTTCTTCTTCTTCTCCTGATGAAATCGAGTTACAGCTTTGCTCCCTCCTTCAACAATTAGCGCTTTCTCCAACAAAGCCGCGAACGTGCTAATCTGCAATACAGCTACTTTGTTGAATATTCCCGGCTTCAATTCATTCTCAAACCTTCTCGCTTTTCATAATTTCGTATCCACCTGATGAGGTAAAAATCTTGCTAATTCGTTGAACTTTACAGCGTATTCAGAAACAGACATATTCTCCTACTTTAGTTCTAGAAACTTGATTTCCATTCGAGCTTGCATACTTGATGAAAAGTAGTTCTCAAAGAATAGCTCCTTGAATCTCGTCCAAGTCACTATGGTTGTACCAACTCTCATCTGATTAGTCTCCCACCAGTAATTGGCTTCTCCCTTCATTAGATATGTTGCAAAAGTTGTCTTTTGCTCTTCCGCTACTCTGGCGATAACGAATGCTTTCTCCATCTCCTTTACCCAAGTTTGGGCTTCAATCGGATCTGTGTTTCCTTTGAATTCAGGCGGTCCTACCGCTTTAAAGTCCTTGAAATTTGCCAAACTATTAGCTAGCTGATTACTTGTTCTTCCTGTTGGAGCTCTATTGCTCATAGCTTTGGCTATCATATTTGTAAAGTTTGCATCGAGTCAGCTTGACCTCCTTCATTATTCACCGACTGCTCTTCTCTTTGATTTTGATTCTGTCCTCTAGGCGGCATGATCTTATTTAAATAAAAAATCATACATTAATTTTCTTTCTCTACACAAATTCTTAACATAATAAGAATTCAACACATAGTTCTCATATAATCTCATATTTATTCAAATAGCACATAGTACATTTAGTACTTAACATATACAACTATCCTTTTTTAATCAAATATTAGGATTAACAACACAACTTTACACAAAAAGTTACAATTCTCCATCCACATAGTTATTCCCAGTTCGTCAAACTTACCACACTTATGAGTTCAGGAACTTACCACAATTATATGAGTGTATGAACTTATCCTAGTCAGACCTTTGGTGTCCATTCGATGAGGGGTTTAGAAACATTTCACATAATTATAAGTCATGAAGTTACCATAAGTATGAGTTTTAAGAACTCACAAATTAATCTTAATCTTATATTCATATAGAAAATAAAGATTTTATTCATACAAACATATATATTTACATATGTTCACTCATCATTCTCGATATTACAACTTTTAATATCATAATCTTCTACCAAAAGATATTATCATTTATATCTATGTTGTCTACCGACCACTCCCTTCACCAGTCTTCTTTTTGCTGGGACACTTGTTGAATCTGTGCCCCGTTTGCCCACATGAAAAACACTTTCTCATATTCAGCTTAGGACAATGCAAGGAAATATGTCCTTCGTGCTTACAGTTGAAGAACATGTTCTTCCACATCATGCATTCTCCTACGTGAGTCTTCCCACACTTGCTACAGACTTGCTTCTTCTTCGGGTTTGAATTTTCAAAATTATCGCTGGCATTATCCCTCTTTCTCTTGCTATTGCCTTTCTGCTTGGTTGTTCCCTCTGACGATCCACCACCTTCTGTCTTCATCCTTTCCACCTTCGCCTTCAACTCGTTCCTTTCTTCAGTCATTTCGTGTAACGCTTGCTCCGTCTTCCATAATTCCTCTAAGAGAAACACTTTATTTTTGAGTTCCTGTACTTCTGCAGATTCTTGATCTTTCTCTCTAACTTTGTTCGTATTCCCTTTCTCCACCTTAGCTTCTTCGGACTCTGCCTCCTCATCACCACTCAGATACATCTCGGGATAATCATCATGATCACTCCCCAGATTCACCATGGGTTCATCTTTTCCCACTTCTTCAACTGACTCACTCTGTGCTGGCACCTCAGCTACTGGCACTGGTGTGACAGCCGCTGACACCTCTGTACTCATTTTATCTTCTCCCGACATCCTACAATCAGTTTAAACAACTTGATTAGTACTTCACCAGTACAAAATTAACACACTATGTGTCCACATATCTCACTATCGATACACTTCAGCAATCCCTCACTTAGTACTCTAAATGAGTATTCTCTATCTCGTTTATGGTTATAATCCTAGGGTTTTCCTCACCCATTTAAGGTTTATAACCTATAACTTTGATACCAACCTGTGACACCCCCAAATTCGGATTACCTGAACCACGAGTTTGGTGTTCATGATCCACAATATAATTATCATCTAACTACCCATTCATATAGAAATAGTAATACATAAGTCATTAACAGAGATTGTTAATACATTAGTCATAGGTTCTCTAACCTTAACATTACAAACATACCCTTTAGTTATACAAAAAGGGTTCACAAACATAACATAATAATAATGCTATTTATAACTAATTTATTACAATGCCTTTGCCCTTGTCCTTTAAAGCACCCCCTGCCACTTCGTCCCTAGCTGAAAAGTTTTATTTATCAAGGGTGAGCAACAAATTTGCCCCGCTAGTTAAGACATACAATAAATGTATAAGAATCAACAAGAACATACTATCTATTTTGATAGAATGTAACCAAAGTTCGGGAAACTTTGAAATTGTTGAACAAAGCTTTAATAACTAACAAGTCTTCTCGTATTCTATGCAACACAATAATTTGATAATGAAAGAGTACAACACTTTCAAAGTTTCTACGATATTCTAATGAATAATTAAGAATCAATTCTACGCAATAACAAAGTGGAATATTTTTCAGATTTTTGCTGAGTGATCACAAAGGATCTAGAACTTCTCTTCTCTGGTATCTATAGAAAGTTTTACTTTGATATATACGCAGGTGTATCAGATAACCATAAAGATTAAATCATACCCCTCTGCAAGTACTTAGAGTCGGCCAACTCCTTGTACCCTATATTATGAATAATACTTAATCGCGCGCAAAGGCCGAATATATGACCAATAAAATGTTCCCTTTATATAAAAGGTTGTTCTTCTCAGTCTCAGAATCAAGATTTGATTTAACAACAAAATACTATGATTTCAATTTCTAATTACTTCTCGATCTAGTCAAAATAATTGGCATCGATCTGTCAATAACGATTGAATTCTCTTCTCGAACCTATCAAGTTCTAACAAATGTTCGGCTAGCCAGAATAATTAACTAAGATATTTCTCAACATAATTCAACAATAAATATATAGGAATTATCTGTACTGTCAATATTAACTTCTACGGATGTAGATATCCAACAATAGTTATTCTCCGAGTATATTTCAGAATCAGTAATTCAATTTGAATTATTAAACATACACTAACTGTGAATAATCAACAATAAATTCTTGGACGTGGTCTAATCAACAATAATTAACCACTATAGTATTTAAATAGATATAACTAAAGGTTGAGTTAGGAAACTTGCCTTCACCGTTGATTACTGCTACACAATATAATTAACTGCGTTTGAAGACCTATAACCACAATATCGGTCTTACAATTAGCACAATAATTCACAACACACAATAATGTAATTTACAGTCAATACTTCTCCTAGACACATTACCACATAGTCACATTAGTGTTTATAACCAATATAAACATTTATTAGGTCTAACTAGTTCGGTCTAGTTAGACTTCGGTCAATTCTCGGTGTTCTGGTCACCCTATCTGACAATTAACACATTGATTGTCAACTAAACTTGGTCTCTAAGCTTCAATATTATTTTAGATAAGTCAATTATCCTTTATAATATTTTTCGGAAGCTTTTAATAATTTATAAACAATTATTATAATTTATAATAATTTTTCAAACACTTAAATCATTTTTAAATGATTTAATTATCAAATAATTTTATCATCATTAATATTTAATAATATAAAAATTATTAATGACATACTTGTCAAAATATTAAAGTTATTATTCATAACTTAAAATATTTTTAAATCATCAATATTATACTTAAATGATTTTAAAATCATTTTAAACCATCACCATTAATATTTAAATATTAATGAAATTCTAATCAAAATATTAAAAGTCATTAATTATAACTTAAAATATTTTTAAATCAATTTTCTCATTTTTAAATGATTTTTAAATTAATAAAACCATTTTTAATTCATTTATTTAATATAATAATTAAATAAATTTAATATTATTAATATTAATTTATTAATGAGAATTCTCCAAAAATATTGAAAATTTTATTTTATAATTATAAATATTTTTTAACAGTTTATTCTCATTTAAAATAATTTTAAATTAATAAAATATATTTTAACCTATTTATTTAATTTAATAATTAAATAAATCTAGTGTCATTAATATTAATTTATTAATGAAAATTTCTAAAAATATTAAAAGTTACATTTTATAACTCAAAATATTTTTAAACACTTTATTCTTATTTAAAATGATTTTTATATAATATTAAATCATTTTTCTCTAATTTATTTAATATACTAATTTAATAAATTAAATATCATTTTTATTCAAATAATTATAAATATTAATGAAAAATACCCCAAATAGTCAAAAATTATTTTTCATAATTTAAAATAATTTTTAAAACCATTTTTCGTAATTTTTATAATTTATTTTCTATGTTTAATTAATTTCTGGAAAATCAAAAATTAAAAATATTAGAAACCATCGCTATAGCCTATGATGACACTAAGCGTCGCTGTTGGATCGCTTCTAATTCTCTTGTTTGATCGCTTATTAGAAACCATCACTATTTTCTATCTTGTTTGATCACTTCTAATTCTCTGTTTAATTCGTTTCTGGGCAAACTTAAGCATCAATCTTGTAGTCATTATACAACACTACAACTAACAACCAATATCTAGGTCATATCACATAACACCATCAAGATTCAAGCCCTCAAAGTCACTATCAGAAGGTTTCTAGGTTTTCCAAAAACCCAGACAGTTCGACTGATCATCTTGTAGATCGATTATAAACATGTTGTGGTCATTAAATATGTGGTTTCTTGGTTCATAGATCTAATACATATGTCAAGGAACATGTATACATCAACAGAGCAGTTCAACAATAAGGGAATCACAAGATAAAATCTGGTCAAACCATGTCAGAATCATTACTCAACCGTTTTCTGGGTTTTTTCCAGAAACGGTAATCATGATCAACATGCCTAGTTTGACTAACTGCCACACCCGATCTTTTGATTACTTTTGGGATCTAAAGCCATACATTTAAAGTACATATGTCAGGCTACAAATAGGTTAAAAACATCAACAAACCACATTATTACTAACATATCAAAGCATTTGAAAATGTTGTCAGACACTGAAATCAAATTCTGGGTTACACAGATTTATACTCGGTCAAGGTCGGTCAACCGACTTTGACCGATTATAACTCGAAATATAGAAATTAAACGTCTGTAAATATATTTCCAGGTCAAAGACAACATGGCAGAGTATAGATTACAACTTTAAAACAACAAAAATCATAAACGAACAAGAATTTGTGGCTCCTGACATTAGCTTGTCAGACCACAAAAATATTCTTGGACATTTTTTTGAAAAACTCAATTTTTACCCACTTTGATGCTATGGATCTATGATAGATCATCATAAAACATCTTCTAGCAAGATTATAAACACATAAACAAGTATTCTACCATAGCATACAAGATCAAAAGTAGACTAGGGTTTATACCTTCTATTTTTCCAATCCTTGATTTATACTCTCCAATCTGTTCTTGGGTTTCTAGGAGGTATTTTAGAGACTGATTCACTTAGAAAATTTCGAAGGTTTTGTGTGAGAGAGAGTTGGTGAGAGCTTTGAGAGAAAATGAGTAAGTTTAATGATGTTCTCTCTCTCAAATATATATATATATATATATATATCATGATATATAACTAAGATCTGATGTGTTGGCTAGTTTTTGTTGGCAATATAAGTTACCAAGTCAAAATATTAGGTTACCAACTAAAGGTCTTGACAATTCTTACAAGTTAACAATTAAAGAAAGTGAAAAGGGCATTTTCATTTGCAAAATAATTTTAATGGCAAACTTGACTTTTGTCCAAACCCTTAGGGTTTAACCCTAAGGTTCAAATCCTTAGGTTTTACAACTTTAGTTTCTAAAATTTCCAATTAGGATTTTAATTAAAAAAATTAAAATTTCTAAATTACAATTAGGGTTTCCTAATCATATTAACGTTTAATAAACACATTAAGCTTGCCAATTAGGATTAGGGTTTCCTAATTAGGGTTTTAGGATTTTCGAATTTGAAATTAGGGTTTCTCGGCTTTCAATTAGGGTTTCTAACTATGTGTTAGGGTTTCTAATCATGATATTAGGGTTTCTAATCTCTTATTAGGGTTTATTAATTTTAAACCTTATCCGATCAATCATTGATCAATATTTCTATACCGTACAAACACATACATATCAATATAATTATTTTAATTATATTTTATATCGAATCCCTATCCAGAAATTAGGGTTAGGGTTTCTAAAGCTGTTAAGCACAACTCTACTTTAATTTCTCAGTCAATACACAAATTGACCAATTCTCAAGACTCGTATCACAGATACACATTACAATATTAACAATCAATGTCAATATTAAATTAAAAAAAAACTATTCATAAAATTTGGATTATTCGAAATCCCGGGTTATTATAGTGATAGATCTTTGGTCATACTGTTTCTGGACTTCTTAAAGTGTTAGGATTGTAGTACTAGTGTAATACTACAATCCCAATCAAGTTTCATGGGAATCCTACATCACAACAGAAAGATATAGGCCTCACAAATCTTGTCAGACACTGTTCTTCAATTTCTGGAAAACCTGGGTTTTCCAGATATTGAAGAATAGTCGAGGTGCCACATTTGAGCCCTTGAATCCTTGAGATCCAGGCTAGTTTAATGTGTTATAAAGGTTCAATCCTATACTATGTATGTCAAGGTACAACAACATAACATTATTTCAGTCTAACAACACCACAAGAGATAGATCAAGGTCGATCAAAGTGATGTTAGAAAACAAGTTCTTGAAGGATCTGGGTTTTCCAGATCGTTCTTCAAGTAGATCAGTCAACTTAGTTTGACCATGATTATCTACTATTCTGTTCAGGATCTGGGTGATCTAAGAACTTGGATATGTAGTTCACATGACAGGCTACAAATATCAAGCAACAACTTGGCCTAAACATTAACATACAACAAGATCAGAAGCTTAGAACATGTTTGTCAGACTTTCTGGAAAATCTGGGCTGTCCAGATTTCAGTTGGTCATGGTCGGTCAACAACCTTTGACTGCTTATATCTTGAAATCTACACATGATCTGGCCCTATTTCTAGTTCCAGATCACAGACAACATGGTATACTACAGATCTATAACATCAAACACCATAAATATTTAACACACAAGAGTCTAAGAGCCCTGACATTGGCTTGTTATACAACAAAATTAGGGTTCTTGACCAGTTTTTAAAACTTGATTTTCTAACACCTAGATGCTATGGATCCTTGATGTAACATCTTGGATCACTAAATAACAACTCATAACACAACTTTAGTCAACAACTAACAACTTCTAACATCAAATCACATGATTTTTAAGTTTTAGGGGTTATACCTTTCTTAACTTGATCTTTGATTTCTGACTTTTGATTGCTGTTCTTGGCTTGATAAGAGGCTAACATAGCTTAAATTCTCTCTTTCTCTCTCTCTCACTCTAGATTTTAGAAATGTATGAGAGAGAATGGCTTGGCAATAATAAGAAGTAAAGTAAGATTTTTCTTACTTTAAATCTCTTTTGTTTTGATCCATTGATTCTAATGTTTCTAGGTGGCACTTAAGATCTGATATGGGATGATTTTAAGGCACGTGGTAATATCTAGCTTGATGACTAACAAGATTTCACAAATCTTTTGCTTATGTTTTAAGAAAAAGGGTATTTCGGTCATTTGGCACCTATTAAGGGTAATTTGGTCTTTTCCCCTATAATTTGAAGGTCATTTTGGACATTTCTCATTTATCCCACAACATTTAACACTTAGCCAATTAAACTTAGCTTTTAAATTTCTAAATTAGGGTTTTGAATATTCGAATTAGGGATTTAAATTCCTAAAACTAAAATTTGGGTTTTCGGATGTATCGCTAGGGTTTCTAACAGTTCGTTAGATTTTTCTAACTTAATAAACATATGTTTAACATAACTTTAGGGTTTGCTAAAGTTACAACTTATCCGATCAATCCTTGATCCTTATATCACAACTGTACACATAAAGATTTACTGATTAGCGTTTAATAACTTAACCTTAACATTCTCATTATAACTTTAGTGTTTGTCACCTATGTAACATATCTGATCAACCCTTGATCCTTAACCACCAATTATTCACATAAAAAATTACTGTCCACATATATGATCACATATACCGACTCGTATACACTTAAATACTTAACCCTGATAATCTTTACAAGAATTTTAAATCCACCAAAATCTTATACCTCATTACCAGACTATCCTTTACAGTCTACCAAATTATTCAAGTTTAGTCCAAAAATTTTGAAATCCTTAAAATTCCTTTACAGAACTGCCAATTCCATACACTTATTTTCTGTCTAGGTTCTACTATTGAACCTTAAATCAATCAATTATGATTTTAATAATTTTCTAAATTCTCGGGTTGTCACAAGTATTCATATCACATACGTGTAATTAACATCGTTCTGTTTCGAAATATGCTTCATTTATGATTTCCTTGAATCATGACACCTAAACATGGTATATATACATTTATGATACCTAAATGAGTCTAAAAGTATCATCAAACATGTTCACAAATATCAGATTCTAACTTCTAAGTAGCACGTTAACATTCACGTTCAAAGTTCACATTTTCATTAGCAAAGCTTATTACTAAGTCCAACCATGATCATGCTTCAACATGAAATCCATGTACTTAAGTTAGTATGTCCGACATGCATTTCAAAACCATACTATCATGCTTGCAAGGTCAGAATATGCATTACTTCAAGTTCACAATTTCTAGTTTTCCAAATCTTGAAGTTTTCTTGAAAACTCAACTCAATTCAAACTAAAACAACGTACTATGTTCAAAACAATATCTAACCACATGCTAGGATTATTTATATGTTTAACCTAACTATCTTAGCATGCTTAGAACACTACAGAAACATTAAAGCAGTATTGAGGAAAAACACTACTACAGCGGTATTAGATTATATATAAGTGGCGGCGGTGCCGCGCATACTTGAACGAATGAAAAAATATGGCTCGCTTCGCAGAGAGCCTTATCACATGTAATGTTAAACCTGCAACCAGACCAGCTACTATGTTCCAAAACATGTGTACCAACTCAGATAACACAATAACATGCTATTCTACATCAATTAACAGAGAATTCATATAATTGTAAGAATTTGACCAACTTAAAAGTTAAGAACATGAAAATAGAAATTCTACCTCCTGAAGCTTAGATGGCTACTTCTCAATACACTAATTATGCTTCCTCAATTTCTTAGCAGCTCCCCCTCTCAGCTCACACTTAGCAGACAATTTCAAGTAACATAAAATCTAAAGAATGACATTGCTTATATAGAGAAATGCATACCCAGTCAGTTTCTTTACACCAAGGTTTAATTCAATAGAAGATGAGAGGAAACAATGGACATAAGGGAGTTGGCCAACTGCCAACATTGTAGCCATCATCACCATAGATTATAGCCGATGTAATTCACGCAATGAAGAAGTAGGCTACTGTTTTTGTACTATGAAGGTCACTGATTTTGGGACACAGGTTTTAAATCCCAGCAAGGTGATTAAAATTCTTAGTTTGGTACCTTTAATTCCCATAATGAAATTTTTAAGGTAAAATTGTTACCATATTAGAAATTTAAAGAAAATTTTATACTCACATCATATACTCCATGTACATTAATTCAGTCAAATTATTATTTATAACATGTATGGATTCCATTTAAATACCCACTAGTAATTAATATCTCCTAAAAACTTTAGTATTCCAGTTATACTTACTTATTGGAGTAGTTTGAAATTCTTTGACAGAGTACATCTTTTAATGTTTCCACTCATACTTATTGTCACATAAATAATTGTTTATATAACTTATAATTCCTTACACTTTATTATATATTTTATATTATTACATAGTTATACTTAATGTTTCACACCACATCTTTTTAATGTAAGAACCATATAATATCACATGTCGTACACACATAAATTAAATGAATCATACCATTCTAGTCATGCAATTTACTTTGCTCACAATAACAATTAATAATCATATATTATTAATTAATCACCATAAATATTTAATTAATATAACAATTAACAATTAATATTACCGAATTGCTTACTTGGTAATTCCTTTGTTAATTAATAATACTATTATTATTTTCCATCACCGTGCCACACAAGACTCTCAACGAGTTCATCACAACTCCACATATTCTCAATTATACAATTATTTAATATAATTGAGTTAACTCATCTCGTAGTACAAAAATCTTTTATACTCAAATAAATATTCATTTTCATTAATATTTATTTATTAAGACGTGGAAATTCTCGGGTATTACAAAGTCTCTTAGAGAAAGATGCAGTTTTCAAGTTTGATGAGGAATGTAAGTCAGTATTTAAGCAATTGAAGAATAAATTGACTACAGCTCTAGTGCTCATCGCACCGGATTGGACTACGCCTTTTGAGCTAATGTGTGACGTAAGCGACTACGTGGTAGGGGTTGTGTTGGGTCAACGCCGAGAGAGGATCTTCCACATAATATACTACGCAAGTAAAACCCTTACGGATGCCCAATTGAACTACACAACCACAGAAAAGGAGTTACTTGTTGTAGTATATGCCTTTGATAAATTTAGAGCATATTTGATTGGAACAGAGGTGGTGGTATATATGGATCACTCGTCGATTTGTTATCTAATCTCAAAGAAGGATGCAAAGCCTAGACTAATCAGATGGATCCTTCTTCTCCAGGATTTTGATTTGGAAATAAAGGATAGGAAGGGGGACAGAAAAATAAGTGACAGATCATCATCAAGATTAGAAAATCCAGACAAAGATTGGGCAGATACGTGTTTAATCAATGAGTCATTTCCAGATGAGTAGCTTTTTAGAGTAAACCTAGAATTTCCATGGTATATGGACTTTTCCAATTACTTAGTGAGCAAAGTCCTTCCCCCTAATCTGAAACGTCAGCAAAAGACGAAGTTCCTACATGACGTCAAGTGGTACATGTGGGAAAAACCGTATTTATTCAAACAGTATGGAGACAAAATGATTTGTAGATGCGTGCCATACAACGAAGTAAAGAATATCTTGCACGAGTGTCATTCATCTACATATGGGGGACATTATGGGAGTGGGCAAACATCGGCCAAGGTACTTCAAGTAGAATTCAATTAGCTTACTGTGTTCAAGGATGCCCACCAATTCGTGAAAATCTATGACAGATACCAAAGGGTGGGCAACATCTCAAAAAGGAATAAAAGTGGTCTATGTAACAAAATGGGTGGAAGCTGTAGCACTCCCTACAAATGATGCCAAAATGGTTCTCAAGTTTTTACAAAAGAACATCTTCACAAGGTTTGGCACACCAAGAGAAATCATAAGTGACGAGGGATGTCACTTCTGCAATAAAGCATTCACAACTCTCTTGGCGAAATACGGGTTCAATCATAGGGTTGCAACATCATATCAGCCCTAGACGAGTGGTCAAGCAGAGGTTTCTAACAGAGAGGTGAAGAAATTTTTGGAGAAGGTGGTAAACTCGAGCAGAAAAGACTGGTCTCTAAAATTGGACGACGCAATATGGGCTTACAGGACAGTTAAAAAACACCAATTGGGATGTCTCCGTATCATTTTGTCTACAAAAAAGTGTGTCACCACCCAGTGGAATTACATCATAAAGCATACTGGGCAATTCAAAAACTCAACTTCGATCTAACAGCTGTAGGAGAAAAGAGGCTACTTCAATTGAACAAACTTGATGAATTCAGACTGCAAGCATATGAGAACTCAAAGTTGTATAAAGAAGAAGTTAAGAAGTGGCACGACCAAAAACATTTTGTGACACCCCCAAATTAGGGTACTTGAAATCCGAACTCGGTGCTTCACGATACCATTTCTATGAGCGGAATAATACTAATAATAATAGCAATAATATAAAGATCAACTTAATTTACATATCATAAGAGTCTAATCCCCAGGTATGAGACCTTTAATACATTTATTACATAACATTATAGATAATATATATATATATATATATATATATATATATCATTGTCTTACTAATATTCAAACTATTACATAAACTACCACAAATCTTATTTGGTTAGCTTTCCTTTTCCTTTATTTCTGCATGAGCCTTCTGGTTCTTCACACTTAGCTGAAAACATTTAAATTAAGCAAGGATGAGCATTTGAGTGCCCAACAAGTATTAACAATTATATATATAAGCTGAAAGAATTTAAATGTTTTCTTTATACTCTCCTTCTACAACAAGTCAATAGTTGTGAAGTAATCTGAACCGATAATAATAACATAACAACCCTCTTTCAAATTTTTGAAACTACGTATTGACTATACATAGGGTTAAAGTGACATACTATGAACATTGTTTTCATTTTCAAAAAGGTTAAACAGAACTTCATCTGTAAACTGTCATAACTTACGGGCACGGGGGTGATCAGCCCGTTGTACCCTATATTGATCAATACTACATTACAAGAACGATATCATCGTTCATCCTTTGTCCGCCTTAGAGCATAAAAATTTCCCATATTTGGGATGTTCATAACAGTCTTGAATCCAAACCAAAACAATCCGGTTGGATAATAATAAAGTTTTATCTTGTTCAACAATAATTTATAGTTCATCATATATATATACGGGTAATTAACAAAGGTGTATCAACATGTGATTAAATACAATGATTATCCAAGTGGGGACACTTGTATAACCATTTATAAAAATTAACAAACAGAATATATATTTCTGAATTACCATATACTAACATGTTGATAATCAATGAGCATATATAATATAGGGTTAATAATATGTACAGTAATAATATAATTCTGAAACATTCTTACTCATGTCCATTGCATAAAGAAAATGCAAAGGTAAGATAGTTGCCTGGTTTACTGCTTACAAAATGCAACTTAGTTTTATCTTTTATATCTTGACATATCATTAATCAGATCATTCGTTCGATTAGAACAATATACCATAACATATAGTACTGCATTTTGCAGTCAGCACATAACCTAATCACCTTGTCACACATGTTCAACCATTGAATCACAAATAAACATTTATCAAGTCAACCTATATAAGTCCAGATCAATTTCTGAAACATTTCGGTGTATCGACAACTTTATCGGGTATTTATCGAGTTTAAGACTCTATACAGCAGTTTAATATTCATTTAGATAACTTAAACACGAGTCATATAATTTTCATGACCTTATAATAATTTTTTAACATTTAATATAATTTATCATGAATTTTCAAATACCGGAATCATTATTAAATGATTTAATTATTAAATAATTCTATTATCATTAATATTCAATTAATATTTAATTATTAATAAAACCATTGCAAAAAATATTAAGTTATTTAAAATAACTTTAAATATTTTTAAAGTATTTATTTTACCTTTAAATGATTTTTAAAACCATTAAAATCATTTTTAAATAATTATCATTAATATTAAAATATTAATGTACTATTTATCTAAATATTAAAAGTCATTAATTATAACTTCAAATATTTTTAATTCATTTCTATCCCTTTTAAATGATTTTTAAATTAATAAAACCATTTTAAACTATTTATTTAATATAATTATTAAATAAATTTAATATCATTAATGTTAAATTAATATTAAATTTTTAATAAAATTATCCTTTAAATATTAAAAGTTATATTTTATAACTTAAAATATCTTAAAATACCTTATTATCATTTAAAATGATTTTTAATATAATAAAATCATTTTAATTTATTTATTTAATGCATTTATTAAATAAATTAAACATCAATAATATTTAAATAATTACTAATATTTATGGAAAATATTCTAAATTATTAAAAGTTAATTTTGACAACTTAAAATAATTTTTAGAATTTTTAATAATTTATTTCTATTTTTAAATAATTTTTAAAAAATTTAATTATTTAAATTAATAAAACTGTCGATATAGGCCTTTAGCGACAGAAAGCATAGTCTATTGTCTTCTTGAGCCTTCAAGAACATTTATAGCCAGTTTCGACTTGCCTACTTTGACCAAGCACACAGATCAGATCATGATGTTTTTGGACCAGCTAAGACATTGATCTTGTAGTACTAATGTAGTACTACAAATATCATGCAAGATCTGGGTCAGATCACAATCATACAAGCAAGATATGGAAGCTCAAACCATCTGTCAGAACTGTTCTTCGTTTTCTAGGTTACCCAGAAAACAAGATCAGTTCGACTGATCACTTTTGGGCTTCCACAACTTGCACGATATGTAATGTTTTAGTGATTTAAAAGTTACAGTATGTAGAAGACATGTAAAAAAAGTAGATCTATCATAAAACATCACAATAACAACAACATATCAAGCAGATCCATCTTGGTCAAACCATGTCAGACGACATGTTCAAGCGTTTTCTAGGTTACCCAAAAATAGCTTCCATGCTCGTCTGGCCTAGTTTGACCGTTCACTGCAATCATCCTGTTTGATGTTTAGGTTATAGAAAAGCTTTAATCAATAGTTAATGTAACACACTACAACATGGTTACAAGAACAAGAACAAAAGCAAAAAATTACTTGAAGATCAGAGCCCAAGAACATCTTGTCAGATGTGTCTGGGCACGATATGGGTTTTCTAGAAATCCAATAGTCATGGTCGGTCAATGAGGTTTGACCGCCCATAAATTTCATTCTGTGCACGATCTGAGCTAGATAAAAGCTCCAGAATACAGATCACATGACATACTACAAGTATCAACCTTTAACACACAAAAACCAAACATAGAAATGGATCTACAAGGTCTGACATTCGGTTGTCGGACATGATAAACAAAATTTCCAGATTTTTGAAAATCATCAATTTGAAGACTTAGATGTTATGGATCTGTATAACACCAACCCAGATCATCATAATACACTATATACAACATATTTTAACACTAAAAACTAACATCTAACAACAGATCAAAGATCAAATTTTTAGCTTAGGTTTTATACCTTTCTTAGCTTAATCTTGATTCTGGCCTTCTGATTTGTTATGGTTGATAGTGGGGCTTTGATTTAGGACTGAAATACTTTAAGATTTTGTTGGTTCAAGAGAGAGAGAGAGAGTCTAGGTTGAGAGTTGTGCACAAAATGAGCTAGCAAGTGACATTTTCTCTCTCTTAATCTATTTATACTACGTAGATGCAATGTATCTAACTTGCAAGGTGTCAAAGAGGATAAGATTGAATGAGTTTTAGGCATGTGCTATAAATCTAGAGTGGTGACTTGCAATCTAGCTTATTAAATAAATACCAAAAAAATTATTTTAGTAAACTAACAAAGTAATTTAAGGGTATTCTTGTCCATGATGCTTGAATCTAGGTTAAAATCAATAGATCTTAAACCTTAAGGTTTTCCAAATAATTTCTAGGGTTTAAAAATTTAAGTTTAAAGTTCAATAAAATTTTAATTAGAACTTACTAATTAAAATTTAGGGTTTTTAAATAATTAGGGTTCCTTAATATTATTAGGGTTTTCTAATTAACATTATAATTTACTAAAATAATAATTAAGATAACCATTTTAGTGATTAGGGTTTACAACTAGTAATTAGGTTTTGTAATTACTAATTGGGGTTACCTAATATAGAAATTAGGATTCTAAAATATTAATTTAGGGTTTTCACTTAAGAAATTAGGGTTTCTAATTTCATGATTAGGGTTTCCCTAATTAATGTTAATCTTAATAATAATTGTCATAAATCACAATTCACAGTTACCAAATAGCTTTGAACTCGTATTCGAGTTTTAAATTAGGGTTTCACAATAAAACTAGGATTTGTCATATAACACCATAATTGACCAACCATTTTCGGTCCACGTATACAGTACATATCTATAGCACTGAAAAATCAAAATATAATTAATATTATATTATTATTCTTATCCCTTGATTAAAATCCAAAATTAGGGTTTGGATTCCATATCTGATTTATCTTACATAAACAACATTATTAATTAAGTTAAAATACTTAACTTAATAATGAGCTAAAATCATAGAAATAGATAATAATTATAATAATTACAATCATCATTCCATATATAATATAATATCATATTTTCTTTGAAAATAATTAATAAAACATTTCTATAATAAAATTAATTATTATAAAAATATAATTTATAATAATCAATAATTCTAAACTAAAACTATTTGTAATTATTCATGTAATAAATAAATTTTTATTTATCACAGATATACATATACACATTATCTTGGCACATATTCCCCATATTTATTTTAATAAATAAATAAAAAAAAATTATACGCAAAATTTCTGATTTATTTATATAGAAAATATCGGGTTGTTACACTTTTGCTGAAAAAGTTTGAACCGGGACAATCGATATTATTGTTCAATTCAAGACTGAGATTATTTCTTGAAAAGCTCAAATCCAGATGGTCGGGACCATTCACTATTAAGAGGGTTTTCCCACATGGCGTCGTTGAGCTATACAGCAGAAATCCACTCAAAACCTTCAAAGTAAATGGGAAAAGATTAAAGCACTACTGGGGTGGCGACATCGACAACGAAGCCATTGCAATTACACTTATTGATGCACTATGAAACAAGAGGCAATGTCAAGCTGACGACGTTAAAACTAGTGCTACTTGGGAGGAAACCCAAGTAGTGCTAGTTTAGATATTTCTTGTTCAAAGAGTAATGACCTTATTGTGTCATGATTGTAAGGAATCAAGGAAAAAAGACATCACTCAGTCACTTCACCAACGGCGTGAGCTGCGCCACCATAAGCGTGCACACAGCGCGGGGCGCGCTACCTTCACAATAACTTTTAGCTCTACTGACGCGGGGCGTGCTATGATACACTTAAACACGATGCGGGGCGCGCCAACCTGGGATGAAGTTTCTGCGTACCTAGCATAGGTTGCACGATCAAAAGCTAACCAACGTTGCGAGGTTCGGCACTCGAAAAGACCAGATACTAAAAGCATGCTTAACGTATCCTTTTCCAATATAACTCCAAATAACTTCCATTCTCCTCAAGTTCTTGCACAATTCAAACTCTTCCACTCCCCCATGACTCCCATAACGTCAAATTCCACTACACCACTTCTTCTACTCCTTCCCAACTTCTCCTCCCATTAACCCACAATCCCTGCAACTCCACTTACATGTTTCTTTTTCCTCTTCTATATCAACCCAACCTCCTTCAATTAGCCACAATCAATCTGAAACATACTCATTACACTCCTATTCTAAGTCCAATTATTCTTCCTCACAAATTCTTACAAATTGGGGAATCACTCTAAAGGTGGAGACAAAAGTTCTTATTGAAGGTAATCCCAAATTGTGACACTCTAGTTTTTCCTTCTTTCTTGTTCATGAGAATTGGCTGGAAAACCTTGGGATTTTGTTGCCCAAGGATTTCTTTGGATTATTTCAAATTTTGGTTTAGAGATTGTTCAAAAAAGCCAAGTTTAGGGGTGTTAGCCTTCACACCCACCAACTGTTCAACAAAATTCCTAACCCAAGTTTTTTTTTTCTTATACTTTACCAAAAACACCATGTCTTCACATAAGAGACCACATCTATCAACTTCTACTGCACGAGCTCAGTTTGATCACACAAAATTTGTCAGTGAGGGGGCTGAGGCGAGGTTCAAATCAACCATTGACAAGAAGACTTTGTTATTAAAATGGGGATTAAAGCCGAATGCTAACCTTGATGGTGATATGGCGATGATGATTGTGGAACGTAATTGGTTTTAGTTAGTGGAGCAGCCATTACCAACGGTGATCAACATAGTAAAATAATTTTATGCCAACGTCATGGAGCATGTTAATCACACAGTCATGGTACAGGGTAAATCGTTATCCTTCCATGCCAATGCCATCAACGAGTACTTTGGGCTACAAACATCGACTGACGAATGCTATAAAGATGGCTTGCCTAACCTGGATGAATTGATTGCAAGATTGTGCAAACGAGGAACACAATGGGTTACCCGAGCCAGAACGGATGAAAAGATAAGTTTTCCACACTCAGCGCTAAGTCGTTATGGCAAAGCATGGTATGCATTTATTTGTGCCCGATTGATGCCTACACGCCACCAGAATGATGTGACCAAGAAAAGAGCACAACTGCTATATGGGATTGTACACCACCATTATCAAGTGAATAATTTAGTTGTGTTCTATAATATGGATATGGGTGAATGTATTCAAGAGTCAATTGACAGGCTGCTATGGGGAAGTACCACGGGGGGCCTTCTTCATGGATTTCCCATAACCGATTTGTACCGTAAAGCTGGAGTATAGTGGCATTCCTCCGAACCAGTACAACAACCAATGGCTATAATCGACCATGCTACTGTTGAAAAGTACAAGGCATGGGAGGGGGCAAGATCACATCCAAAAGGAGAAGGTTATATCATGATTCGCCAACCCTCACCCCCAGTTGTAGTCGATCCAATGGAAGGGCAACAATCTCGAGGTTAAGGAAACAATTCTTGTGGCTAGCTCAACGTCGGGATTTGATGCATCAGTATAATGCCAATGCTTTTAACACGCTTGCTGATGCATTTTCTCGCTGCAATATAAGTGTCGGTCTGGTGTCCATGCCTATTCCTCCCATTCTCCCAGTATACCCCCCTTTGGATGACGATGAGAAGTGACTTGTCTTTCAGGGAAGTCTTCATGCTTTTATTTGGCTTATATTGTCGTAATGAGGACATTACTTGATTTAAGTTTGGGGGGTTTTACTTTTGCTTGGTTAAATTCATGTGATGATTTCATAATCATGTTAGTTAGTTTTTGATAAGATTTTATAATTATTTTTTTAGGGCCTTTAGTTTAATAAATTCATTTGTACATTTAAAAAAAAGTGCATTTGCATGTAGTTCAGTTTGCATGAATCCAGTTATTAGATAGTAAAAGTCTATTTTGGCCAATGATGAAATTGGAATTATTTTGGCTTTGATGTGACCTCCTGTTATGAATTGAATCTTTTTCAGTTTGAAACTAGTATAATCAGGATAACACTTTAAAACAACTATGTTGACTGATTAAGTTTAAATTGGCACATAATGGAATTCTTAAGGATAATACTAGATTGAATTAGTGAAAGACATGAAATAGCAGAGATGGCTAGATTTAGACAAAAACCTAAGTTTGGGAGAAAATTTTGGGATATATAAGCTATATTCATATAAAAAAAATTAAAAATAAAGAATAAAAAATAAACACCGTAGCATGCTTGTCTAGTTTTGTGGCCTTTGTTACTTGAGTAAGTAAGCCCGAGGGGATTGTCTTTACACTTAGCGCCTTAAGGCCTTAATGTTTGGGAGTCGTTGGTCGAAAGCTCGTTAAGATAACACTAAAAAGCCTAAGGGAATAAGACATTGCACATCCATGAGTATAAAAAAATATTAAATAAAATGGGAAACAAGAGCAAAAAGCCCCCGTAATGAAAAATAAAGCATAAGTATCCCGGATTGGACTCTTGAACTTGGTGAATATTTGACTTTAGTTGAATCTAGCTTGGTTTTGGATTTTATGTGTTTACACTGTATGATTCCTTTAAAGAGATCTATTATATGTCGTATTTAGCATTATATCAATTAGTTTGGTTGTTGAGCACACACGCACTATATTAGTAAGAACAGTTTAAGATTTGATAATTGATTGGGAAGTTATTGGTTGGTTTAGATATGATGTACTATTGTGTTTTCTTGATTTCGCTAAGGCGGTATGATTAGACTATGTTCTGTCTTAATAATGGATTCGTAGTTATAGAGTATTTATTTGCATTGCATATTATTTTGCTTGAGGACAAGCAATGTTTCAAGTTTGGGAGAATTTGATGAGTAGGTTTTTAACCTACGAGTTATCCTTACTTAGCTTGAAATATTGTTTATTTTTGAGTATTTCATGTTGCTTTTGATGGGTTTTTGTTCTTGTTGCATGATATTAAGGTGAACATATCAAAATGCTGGCATTGGAAGAAAACTCAAGCAAATTTGGACATACTGCATCACCGGTGCGGGACTCGCTGTGATTATAAAGGAAATGGCGCGGGGGCACGCTACTTGGGGAAAAGTGTATGTTGTATTAGCGTTGGCCGTACCACTTTAGGGAAGGACCCGGGGCGAGGCGCGCCGGTCGGGCGTGACAACTGCTGAATTATTATTTTTTGTATGTTATTGAGTTGTGTTGGGAGATATAACTTCTTTATGTAATAAAGTCATATTAGGAGTGTATCAAGGAGGTTATTTCATATTAATTGGGATTATTTTCTTAAAAACTTATTGATTTTAACTAGGAGTTTGATTTTTATTAGAATTCCTATGGGATGATTTTGACATGAATTAAAATTGGATTTGGTTCAGCTGGGGTGAATTTAACTGATGGTAAGGAGTAGAGTGCAGAGGATCGAATAATTAAGTTACACTTAGAGAGCCATAACGAAGAAGACAATCTTGGAGGAACAAAGGAATGAGGTGAATTCATGAAGATTGCATATTTGAAGGGCGAGAAGGGTGGTGTATTACTATTCTTCTTTAATTTTAGTTTTTGTAATTAGGGTGATGATTTCTTTCATTTATTCAGTATTTAATTATTAATTATGAGCTAAATTACTTGTTAGGTTTGCAGTGGATCTTTAATGTTGAAGGACAATTATCATGTCTTGATTTGGGTTTAATAAATTATTAATTCAGTTTATCTATTGTGATTTATGCTTAATTTATGAATTGCTTGATCACCAATTTTATGTGGATTTGTATGGATTCGAGAGATGATGTATGAATCTAGACTTAATCACAATAGCAAGTGTTCTTGAATTCTATGATTTAATGGAATCCTGATTTATGTTAGGATAGAGATATACCTAGCATCACATGTAATCGGATAAAGAACCTGAAATTAAACTCTTTTTAATTTTAATTTACATAAAGATATAGTGAATTAGTTAATTAGGGTGTTTGGATTAATTCTATCTAATTTGTGGATTTAAGTTGATATGGTTTTATTGCATTGAGAGATGGCTAATTCTGCATAAGTGTTCTTGATTAATAAACTGAGATAGTGAATTAAACTGGAATAAGGTCTGATAATTGGAATGATACTTAAAGTGAAGTTGTAAGCCTAATTCTCCATTATTTGCTTGAAATTACGATTTTTAAGTTGTGATTGATTAATTGGAATTATTAGTTTCTTAGTTTTCTTTATTTATAATTATTGATTTTGATTAGTTTAATAAAATTAGGTTAATATAAAACTGGTAATTGTTAGGATTAATTTATTGCTATTCTCTGTGGGAACGATTCTTTTCTTATCATTATATTACTTGTTGACCACGTATACTTGCGTGTTGTCCGTAATTAGATTTTACCCAACAACTTAACCTTGCAAATAACTATTTTTGCAGGTTAAAGAATTAAGGTAACGTTATGTGCTACATGAATGACATGGAACAGATGCAATGCAGGTAGATTAAATACTTTAGCTATAATTGTTATTCTTTTAAACCATGTTTTAGGTTTTAAGATATGTACTTGATAAGTTATGATGATGTAATAATAAACTATAAAGTTTGAATTATCTGATATGTAAAGGTTATCGGATTGAAATGTAAGATTTTATAAAATTATTCTGATGAAGCGAATCATAAAATAAATTTGATTCAGAGATGTGTAGATGATAAAGGTTTTGATTTAGGGAAATAAACAAAGTAAGAAGATATAGAAGTTTTAATTATTCCGAATTTTATTAAGTTTAATATCGAATAATGATGTAAAATTAGAAGTTAGCCGTATTATTAACGATCGAAGTCGAGAGATGAATTATATGAATTTTGGGGTCGTTACATATAGTAGATTCCATCTTTTTGTCTATGTTAAAGGGATATGTACATTATATAGCAATAGTGGTAAGATGAATTGAAATGTAATCTATAAAACATGTTAATATATAATAAATATATTCTAAATTGGAAATGTATTTGCAAAGTGTAAAAGGTGTTAAAGAAAGGGAATAATTATTCCCTAAATATGTTGAATTATGGTATGACTTGGGTTAACGATAAGTCTAAAGTATTTTGAAAGATACTGTAAAAGATTCAAGTAAAGATTTATTTCCTAATAATAATAATAAGGGATGGTGTTAAGATAGAAGAAAACATGAAGGCGATTAAATTAAATTTAATCTAATATGAAGAAATTGTTGTTAAATATAAAAAAAAATTGAGAAGATAGTAAACTATAAGGTTTTAAAGAAGTAAAAGATGATGTGGTGATCATATTCCTTTGGTCGAGAAAATTGGTGAAGGATAGAAAGTCTGTTAGGAAATGAAGTGAAGATTATTGAGGTTACTTTATATCCAAAGTATGAGATTAGAAGTGGGTTAGATAATCATGGTAAAAGAAATTGTTCTAATAAAACATTAGGATCAATGATATGAAGTGAAGAAAGTTAGGGAAAAATTTGAGAAGTAAGAAAATGATCTAAGGATATCATTATTACTAGTCACAGTGAAGTAGTTCAAGCTTAAAATTGAATTAGTTGTATTTAGAAACGTGTTGAATAAGAGTTAAAACGGTATAATTGATAACAATGAGTATAGATAGTATCTTGGATTGAGACATATGAATATCAGGAGGAAACATTTAGTAATAATATTAAAAGTCAAATGAAACAACGAGGTATTGATAAAAGATTTTAATAAATTTGAGATTGAGGTAAGAGTTTCAGCTAACTCTATCCAGAAGCTATTAGTTATAGGGAAAGGCCAGAAGAAAGGTGAAAAATAAAATTGTGATAACGCATGAATGAAATAATAGATAGAGATGGGGTATTAAGATATAAAGAAAGAGTTTGAGGAGAATTAATAAGAGGGGGCACTAAAGCCAGACTCTTCGAAAGGGACGTCAATTTGGTTGATGGAAAATTGGGAAGGTACCATTGAAGTTCAATGGTTAAAATGCCATGAAAGTCACAATATGGTATCAGAATTGAAGGATGAAGAAGGCATGATACCAAGGATATAAAATATAAGACAATAAGTCAAAGAGTTCTAAAGTTAAAGAGGGACAAGATTAAAATTAATATTGAAGGGGAAATTTGAGTTCAAGTAAGTTCATATAATGATAAACAATTATTGAGTTTTAAGTTGACAAATAGTCGAGGTAAACGATAAATAAGGAAATGGATAAGTAAATATTTTATGGTTAAAATTAAACACAATAGTTAAGTGTGTTGATTCAATTTTTATAAATTTTTGAGTAAAGAATGGATAAAGATTCGTAATATAGAACCTTATATGGAGGGGAGGATATAATAATTCAAATTTTTATTATATATTTTATGAGTTATAATTAAATGTGTGAATACGGAACTATGTTCCCTAAAGAAATTGTGAGTCATGACAAGTCAAATAAGACTTAGGTTGAGCAAAGAATTTGTTCCTGAAAGAAATTAGGAATTGAATAAAGGTTGAACAATAGACATAAATTAAGTATATGGGGATGATGATTCTGAGAAGGAATCCTTATAAGGAGGAAATAATGTAAGGCCCAAAAATTTTACATGATTAAATATTTTACGAATAAAATTCTTATTATTATTATAGTATTGATAATTATTTTGAGCATGTGTGGTATAAATTCAACAGGCTAGTCAATTTATTTATTGACTAAGCAGTATAAAGAAGGTAATAATGAATACCTGATTAAAATTCTAATTTGAATAGGGCTCTAGTTAATAATACAATTATTATTATAATTATATTTCGGAATATGTGGGTTATGTAATTAATGTTAAGTACTGATCAGATAAGGTGTGACATATATAAACCCTAATGATCAGTTTGGAAACCTTAATGTTGATTAGGAAATCCTAATTCTAGATTTGGTAACCCAAAATCCTGAGAAGAAACCTTAACTCTAATTAAGGTTATAAATGAAAGTAGTATGCATACAAGCCAATCATGTATGATGATAAGGCATGTAATGCCCTAGGAAAAAATTGGATTTTTGAATTAAATTTTTATTTGATTATGTGGATTAAATGAATTTAATTAATTAATTATGGGAGTAAGCTATTTGAAGGTCATTCTAGGACCTAGACATATCAGAATGTCGTAGTATTTTGGCTACGTGGTAGAATTAAAGTGTTTGAATTTTCAAGACGAAAATAAAAGTTTTTAGAGAAATTTTCTGAAAAATACTATTCACGTATTTCTGCTCGGGAATTATTTTTGAACTTCCAAGAAATACGTAATGATAAAATATCGAGGTGAGATAGAATAGCCAATAATATTTCAGTTATGGCAAACACAGTTTTTTGCCTGCGGACTTAAAACCTAACGGTTAGGGAAAGTGAGTTCCGAGAAGGAATTTAAATGCGTATAATGAATTAAAGCGATGATCGTATAATATGTAGGTACTGTACGAAGTAATGAATACGAGTATGATACAAAGTATTAGACGAGTATGCATGAATGATGGTATGATGTACATGAATAAGTATACGAGTTAGAATACAAGATTAATACGTAAATTATACGTTATGAGACTTTAAGCTAAATGTATTGGACTTGTAGTATTTGTTAGGAATTATACAAGCCCAAGTATAGGAATGGTTAAGCCCAAGGGTGTGAATGGTTAAGTCCAATGTTTGTTTAATTACAAGCCCAATGTATAAGATAAGTTAATTAAGCTAATTGAATGTAAAGCCCAAGATAAGATCCAATGGGTAAACCTTGATTCATGGGGAAACCCATGGGTGAATTGGTGACCAAGAATTAAGTATGTTGAGCAAGTAGACTTAAGGGTTAAGCAAAGGATAAGTTAAGTAACTTAAAGGCTAAGTAAAGTGCTTATGTGTGATGAGCAAGAAAAGTGCTTATATGTGATGACCAAGTAACTTAATGGCTAAGTGTTGTGATGGCCAAGTAATTAATTTGATGAGCAAGTAAAGGATAAGCTATGTGCTAAGCAAGTATACTTAAGAGCTAAGTAAGTGTGGTGGCCAAGTTAACTTAATGCCTAGGTAATGAATAGTAAGGAGGTGATTAAGGAGGTGGGTTGGATTAATGACCATTATGCCCTAACTTTAGAAATCCTATAAATAGCAAGCTTAGATTTCATTTTGTTAGTTGTTCATTTCATCTAATAAGTTGAGAGCTTATTTGTTAGAGATAATAAGCTAAAAAAGCTAGAAATCTAGTCTTTCATTTTTCAAGAAGCAAGAAGGAGATCAAAGATTAACCAAGTGATATTCAAGGGTAAGCAATCCTAAACCATGATTCTCTTTCTCTTCCATTGCTAGAGAAGTGAGTAGTGGTAGAACTAGTATGCTAAGGAATGATAAGAATGAGAAATCAAAGGGCTTAAGTCTTAATAAGCCGTGAATAAGCACTTTGTTTATAGATAAGTTATGAAAAAAAGAAGAACTTGTAGGAATTTGTCATATGTTGTAATAATAAGGTTGTATGATAATAAGAAGCAACAATGATGGTTAGAAAACATAAATCATTATAAGTCATGAGAAATGAAAGTGTATGTATTTTATACTTTAATAAAGTTATGAGATCACAAAGAACAAGCAAGAACTTACCATGTATATAAGTTAATGAAATGAATAGGTTAAGATGATAATATGATGGATAGAATCCATTTGAAACGAAGAACAAATCATAAGTAATGAAGTTATGGCGGAATTCACGAGTTCGGACGATAATCGTCGAATTCGTAAAATTCTCGGAATGGAGGTCGAATTTTGATATTGAGCTTTGAAACATTATTTTTCAATGGAGACAAGTCTTATTTGGCATTATAGAGTTGCGGACTCTAAAATGACTGAATTTTGACTTAGAACGAAGAAACGAGCGTTGAACGTTTATCGTTTTCGTTAAAATGAACTAATAAGTAGATTTTTAGTTAACGAAGTCAAATAGATAAAATTCTTGCATGAACACGTAGAGTATTTAATTTTTAAACCATAGGCTCTTGAACGAGCCAATTCTGACTTATAACGAAGAAGTTATGAGGCCGGGAATCTCACCTAAGAAATGAACTATCAAATTTTTTTGGTACTGATGTCTGGCGCCGCAGTGCCAAACAGAGCTCTTTAAGCCATGCCACAACACCGGGGCAAAGTGAGTGCTACTGTAGAGTCGCATCGCAGCGCCACTCGTAAGCATGAGTCTTGCACCGCAGCGCCGAGATCGGATGTTGGGTACTGAAAAGTGGCGCCGTAGCGCTACTAGTACAAAGGGTTGTCGCGCCGCAGCACCAGTAAGGGGATTTTGTTGACCAAGTTTATTATAAACCTAATGGTTTGCAGAACAAGTATGGGACATGTAATTACTTAATGAACATGACTTTAGGAATGTAATGTTTTTTAATGAATAGCTAAATAACGAACGTAAAGTATAAGAACGTAAACATGAACGGTATACAATAAGTGTATTTAACCAATGACTATCAAGTCTCGAATAATAACGTAGGAGCAGTAGTAAGTCGTGAGGAAGGATAATTAACTCGAAACGAGTTGTATTAATGAAGTAAATCCACTTAAGATATAGAAGAGAAAGAAGTTCGTAAGAACGATGTAAAATATAATGGCAAGCCGGAACCAATAATAACAAATCTAATACATGATTAGATTGAGAAGAAGGGTAAGATTCATTAGGAACCATGTATGTTCGTTCATGACCTAATGTGATATGTTATGTGGTTATGTGTTCTAGAAAACATAAAGACTCAAAGGAAAAGTAATTTTACTATAGCAAACGCTGAAGGCAAGCTTTTCTTAAACGCTTGTCTAACCTTCGTGTTAGCCAAGTTTTCTTTGATTCATGTTATGAGACGCATGAATTGTTTACGAAAAAGTCGATGCCAGTTTTAATTCGGCTAGACTAATCTTGAAGAGTTGATTAATTTATTTACAAGTCTTTCAATATAGAATTGATAACGTTATCATACGCTAATTATTTGGTACAGATTCAAGGTAAGCCTGATTATGAATAAACAAATGTATTTTTCATCGATTATTCGATGGGCATGCGAGGTTGCCAAAACTTAAACGTACATACGTTTAACAGGATGTAGTGTTGATCAACATAGAGTATTATGGGCTGATCACCCAGAAGTTCTCGTAAGATATGCTGGACTTATGGACTTAGTGTCGGGTTGTGCTTTTCAAAGAAATTATGAAATGCTCATGGTCTTGGACCATAATTGACGTTTTACTGAATATTGTCATTGTAAAACATCTTGAAGCAAAAGAAGTGCTATTTTAAATTATCGATAATACTTCATAACTATTTTCCAGGTATTGAAGATATATGATTCCTACGTTTCAAGCATGTCGTTTAAAAGAAATTGTTGCACTTGATGAGCTTGTTATGCTCACTCTAGCTTGAACCATATGAATGCAGCTAGGACCGAACGAATTGAGGGATCCGATAAGGTTAAAGGCATGACGAAGATGAACGATTAGTTTACCTTGTAATAAACTAGTAAGATGTATATATTATAGTATGATGAACAAAGAATTTAATGGTTTTAGAACCTGGAAATGAGATGTAATATTATTAATGTAATAAGAATGTCGTTGATTCACACATTTTGATGACGTCTCAATAGAATGAATGTACAGTTATTATAACAACCACAAAATTCCTACAATTTAATTCTCAACTTCGGTCGTTAAAAACACATCTACCTTCTGAATTTTACATCATTATTCGATGTTAAACTTTATAAAATGCGGAATAATTTAAACTTTTATGTCTTTTTACTTTAATTCCCTGAATCAAAACCTTTATCATCTACATGTTTTTGAATCAATCTTATTTTATGATTCACTTTATCACTATTATTATATAAAATTTTACATTTCAATCCGATAACCTTTACATATCAGATAACTCTAACTTTAGCTTTACAACTCAACATAAAACTATACATCATAAAACATTTAATACATCTCATGAATTTTAATCATGGTATAAAGAAATAATAACAACTTTAGCTAAAATATAAATCTTCGTGTATTATTTCTAATTCACGTCATTCAAGTAGCACATAGTGTTACCTTCAATCCTTAACCTGTAAAAATGGTTATTTGCAAGGTTGAGCTCGACAGCCCAGCAAAATCTAACAGTTTTCATGCATCACGATGTGACGCCCCCAAATCCGGGTCTCTTCCAACCCGACCGATGGTGCTTACACGGTACTACCATTCATTCATTCATTCAATTGAATAGTCTCAAAAGGAATAATTTAACTTCTATATATATCCAAAATAATATTAAATTTCCCAAGTTCTTTGTAACCCATTCGTTTGTTCTTGTCATAATATCAAATATATTACAAACATTCAACTATTCTATTACATAAGCAATCTAAGGGTTCGTCTTCACCTTGCCCTTGTCCTTGCATGAGCCTTCGGTCCGCTCGATCTTAGCTGTGTTCATATGGTTCAAGCAAGAGTGAGCATGACTAGCTCAGCAAGTACTACAATTCTAATAAACAACATGCTTGAAACATAGAACTCATTTATCTTGATGAATCGAACAATAGTTAATTAAGTACTATCGATAATTCAAAATAGCACTTCTTTTCATTCAAAACATTTTCCAACAACAATATTCAGTAGAATATCAAATAAGGCTCGGAACTATGAGCAGTTCATAATTTCTTTTGAAAAGGACGACCCGGAACTAAGTCCGTAAGTCCGGAATAGCTTACGAGCACTTCTGGGTAATCAGCTCATAGTACTCTATGTTGATCAACACTACATCCATTAAACGTGTATACGTTTAAGTTGTGGCAACCTCACGTGCCTGTCGTTAAACGACAAAAACATTTTAGCATACCTGGTCTTCAATTGAAAACCATACCAATATAACTTGGTAAACATAAATCATGCTTAACAGAATCACAATATAAGTCTAGCCGAAAGAATTGGCTTTAGACTTCAACGTTCAAAACTTCATGTGAAAGAATACATGAATTACAAAAACTTGTCGCATCGAATCGGAACAAGGGTTAGAATACTTGCCTTCAACGTCCGCCATCGATTATCACACGCATACTTTAGGTCTCTAAGTCTCTACAATACATGATCATATAATGTACCACATTAGGTTTTATATAATCAAGTAGGTATATTATTATATCTTACCCTTCATCTCAATCTAAATTCTAACTTATATATGTTATTATGGTTTCTGACTTTTCATTACGTCATTCACATTACGTTCACTTTTAATTGATTATTTACTCATAATCAACATACATTAGTGTCTTACAATGCCTTCACAATGTTATATTAACACCTTAGTTCATTACCAAGAGTTTTCTTTCATTCTATACTTGTAAACATTCTTGTCCAACAAAATTCTAGGAATGGCGCCGCGGCGCCACACTTAACTATGCATCTTGCATGGCGCTCGAGTTAGCGATATACGCGGTTCTTCCAAATTGCGACGCGACGATGGCTTTAAGATCGTGAGTCGTCGCTTACCGGCCATGCGACTTCTCGTGCCTCGAACGATTTGCAAAATTTTAAAAATTTCACGAAACTCACGGACGCATAACTTCTTCATTATAAGTCCGAATTGGTCCGTTTAAAAGCATACGGTTCACAAATTACATACTATATGCGTTCATGCAAGAATTTTATCTATTTGACTTCGTTTGCTAAAATTTCACCTATTAGTCCATTTTCAACGAAAACGATAAATGTTCGTGAACGTTCAACGCTCGTTTCATCGTTCTAAGTCAGAATTGGGTCATTTTTGAGTCCGCAACTCTATAATGCCAAATATGACTTGTCTCCATCGAAAACCAACGTTTTCGACTTCAAACACAAAATATGACTTCCATTCCGAGAATTTCACGAATTCGACGATAATCGTCCAATCGTGTGTATTCCGGCAAAACTACATTCTTAATGATTCTAAATGGATTTTAATCAACAAAGGATCATTACAAGTTACTTATTACACCAACTTATAATCAAAGTAGGTTTTGACTTATTCTCATAAGTCAATGACTTATTTAACTTATGAATTATAATTCCTCATGTTTATGCCTTATTATGAACTTAAGTCCATTAATCAATATTCTCATACTATAATCAACATACTAACATCATATGACAAACATATGACAAGTTCTTCAAGATTTCAACAACTTATTAGAGTTCAAGTTTATTATTCAACTTATTCGGCTTAAGTTCATTCCTTAATAACTTATTACATGATCTCAACAAACAATCTCCCTTCTATATCAATCCTAATATAAGAGATGTAGATAAAAGATATGAGTCTTACCCTTGAAGACTTCATTTCACTTTGAAAAACTAGGAAAGGTTAAAGTGGCTTATAAGTCTTAAGTGACTTATTCTCTCTACCAATTAAGTAGCTTATAATTGAGAGGAAAGTTGGATGAAAATAACAACCAACAAAATTTGAAATGAGGCTTGTATTTACAGGCCACCAAATCTAGGGTAGAATGGTCATTATAACCTTCCACCTCCTTAACTAACCTCCTCATTCCACCTCCTTAATCCTCCACCTCCTTACTATTCATAACCTAGCAACTAAGTAAACTTTTTAGCCACTTCTAAAACTTGGTCACCACACTTTTTGTTTTCCCGTTAAGCTTACCCATTTTACACTTGGATTGCCCCATGGATCATGGCTTCACATTGGGCTTGTTGATTAAATCTAGCCACTTCCTTAATGGGCTTGTGCTAACATAGTTTGGACTCATGATATATCAAACTCTTGGGCTTGATTGTCATATTATATTGGACTTCTCTTATTAGGCTAATAATCCTACAAGTTCATTAACTTTAATTAACCAACTTAACATTTCTCCCCCACGTATAATCTCGTATGCTAACTCGTATATTAATTCTTAATATACGTTATCTCATTCTTCATATATAATAGTATAATATGTCGTATTATACTTACATCCATTACTTCATACAATGTATACACATTATATAATCACAACTTTTCTTCCTTTACGATTAATAAACCTAACGTTCCCAAATTAGGTCCATATGCGAAATATTACGTTTTCCATACTTAGATTATTATTATTACATAATCCATCTCACCTTGATATTATAACATTACGTATTTCTCGGAAGTTCAAAAATAATTTTCGAGCATAAATGGATGAATAGTGTTTTTCGGAAAATTTCTCAGAAAGCTTTTATTTTCGTCTTAGAAATTCAAACACTTTAATTCTCTCACGTAGTTAAAATACTACGACATTCCAACGTTTCTAGGTTATAGAATGACATTCATCTTATCAACACGTAATAATAATAAATAATATTATTTTATTCATTATTAAAAGTATTTACAATTGTTCAATTTTTCGGGGCATTAAAACGTATCACATAATAACATGCTCAACATATATCTCATAAACATTAGACTAACATAACATATATGTTACAATTCATATACTCAAGTATAAAGATTGAGTTCCTTACTCAATCAGCATGCTTTATTCAATCAACGTAGTTATAAGTTGACTTTAACATTTCATACATTCAACATATATATAACAAATCATGCTCTTTGCAATAAAGATTTAAAACAGTTAATCACCAATTCACATAACAAATAGGAACTGAAAGACTTGCCTTGATCGTTGTTTACCAATAAACATTTAACAACTTACAGTTATCTGCACTTCACGTGCCCTACACAATAATATAATCATACACATCAATTATTAGTCACATAACAACACATAGTAATTGTAATGTAAACTCTACTCCACATCTCATAATCTTTCCTATTAGTTAGCACACAATGTTCAATTAGATTGTGTTAACTTTTCGACTTATGTAATATTCAAAATTTATTCAAGTGTTTAAATCTTGCTAGGAATCATTATTGGTTTTATATTAAACTCATTTCATATTTTATAATATCTATTTCATTTGAATCAAAACACTTTTTACGTTCATTAACACATATCACGGGGTTTCGACGTTTATTCATCACACACCCGATTTGACTCTCTTGTGCATGCTTACTATGCTTCTATAACTTATCTAATACATTATTATACTAATGTTAAGCATCATTATACTTCCTAATATTCATGTTCTATAACTTAGAACAACATCTCTTATCATCAAGAGCATTACACTTGCATACGTGCATGCCCGACGCCCTCCGATTGCCTCTGAAAACACAATAGTCCTACAAATGACTATTTTGACCCTACCTAAAAATCTCAAATTAAAAGGCTTAAAGAATAAAAGTTGTAGGTCTATTCGTCGTCGTTTCGGATCATCTTGAATCGCCTTAATCGGAGTTCGTATGAAAAAGCTATGGCCGTTTTACGAAAAAAGGTCAAAGCAGTCACAGTCATCAGACATGGGGCGCGGTCGCGTCCCTTTTCCGGTCGGCCGCACGACCTAGCAGCTTACTTTCACGCGCACTCATGGGATCTTGGCTGGCAGCAGCTACGCCCAGATTCTGAGTGTTTTTGCGATTTTTTGACATTTTCTCCTACTAATCTTCATAATTTGAGTTATATACATCCAAATTATTCCGTTATTGATTCTATGGATTCGTAATTCATAGAACTACAACATATTAGAATTCTAAAAATTTATAAAAACATTAACCAACCTAAAATTTGACCCAAAACACATGTTCATACTTTATTTTCATGTTTTAACATGTTTAGCGAATTCATTCACTACGAATTCGTTTCTTAACCAAATTGATTCATTCAACATGCGTTCTTTTTTTTTGAATGTATTAACACAAACCATTGCCAATTTACCGATTAACACATGATTCAACCACTAATTTTGGTCTCAAAGTAAGCCAAAATATATATATTATCACATAACCAAGTTCTTCATCCTAAACATGTTTCCGTGGATTTTGATTTCTCCTAGACAACATATACCGATTATAATCATCTACCAACATATATATAATATCTATTTTTATCATATCATCCAATAAAATATAAGTTTCAAAAGAAAACTCTAAGAACACATATACTAAAGTTTCTAGAATAGGTTATTACCTCTTTGATTCTTGGAATAAACGATTAACAAGATGATTACCCTTCTTCTTCTCTTTCTTTAATTCTCAACCTTGTCTCTCAATTCCCTCAATTTCTCTCTTCTCTGTATTCTTCTTTCTTGCTTTTAGACTTAGGAAAATATATGTATAAAACTAAACTGATAAAACACGTAACATAAAACTGATATAACATTAAGCGTACAATTATATGGTTTCATTAGTTAAATTATGCCAAAGGTCACAAGACCATGTTTGGAAAAACCCTCTCCAACCTCCTTTTAATTTATTTCCATGTTTTTCTTATTATATAGTATACAAATGTCACACTTATTAAATTTAAATCATAATCTTTAATTATCCACATAATATTTTCTTAGCTAACATAATTCTTAATATTTATCTAATAAATATTAACCTTCTAAATTAATCATTCCTTAATTCCATTAATCAATTAAATTAAAATACACCATTACACGATATTATAATTATTAAACAATTAAATTAATTTGATTATTTTATTAAATTAAATCTTCAATCCATAAAATTACCATACATTAATTTAGTTAATATAAACAGTTAACTAAATTATTACACAACAATTTCATCGAATATATATTTATCTCAATAAATAAATTATTTAAAATATTTATTTAATTAAATAAATATTTAAAATAATTACCAAATTCATTTAATTTCTTCAATAGTTAACTTAACTATTGAACCTCACTTTCCTAATATATGAATATATATTTCTCTTCACACCAGATCACACATTTCAAAATATATATATAGTATGTATATATACATACTCAAACTCAAAACACCTCATAATAAGAATTTTAATTATTATATTCCTATTTTAATAACTTATAAAAATTCTGGTTGTCACATCCTTCCCTCCTTATAAGGATTCCGTCCTCGGAATCACCGAAACCCTACCTTACTCAGGTTTTCCCCCAATCTCTTCGTTGAATAACTTCAACACATTATCTTAATATAGGTTTTATATTTCATACTCCCACCATTCTTAATAATAAATTCTTGTAAGTTTTATTTCATAACCTTTACTTAGACTCAATTATATTTGAGTATTATATATTCTTTAACCCATTCATTTCATTTTCTAAGGATCGTTATCATAAACACTCGGGATATTACATTCACCCATTCTTCTAAGAATTTCGTACTCGAAATTTTATTTATTAATCTTCATTCATTCAATCTATCAAAATATATTTTATGTTAATATTTTATTCATTCATTCCATTTATCAAAATAGATGTTATGTTGATATCTATTTATTCATTAGGTTCTGCAACTAAATTCTTTTTCTAAAGATCTTTCTAAGATCATCATATTCCTCACATCTTCCTCTTCTAAGAGTTTCACATTTCTCTTCTTTCTGGAGTTTCAATTATTTCTTGAAATTATTATGTTTTGCTTAATTTTCTCATCCTTTCCACTTTCACCTTTCAGAATAATAAGAATCTTCCACAATTGCTCAATAATTGGGAAGCGATATGAATAACAGGAATTTCAAATATTCCAAATCATGCTGAGGGGTCACAAGACCGTGAACTCTATTCTCGGTTTACTAGTGCTTCAACTCAATCCTTCACACTACAAACCAGAGTGTTTATCAATCACAAATACTGAAAACACCCTCCACACGTACACTAGGTGGCCAACCTATTGTACCACTGTGTTGGGCCGCAACGTAGTGTTTTGTAACGACTATATGTGTTACGCTTGGAACCATTGTCCCCAAAAACATGTCCTCTTATAGGGTTGTTCACCTCAGCTTTTCAACATCTGAATCCACACCAAAAAATTTGGTTTGGCATAACTTTTTAATAAACACTTGAATTTCATGAACATCTTTCAATATTCATCTAGCTGAATCAAATAGCATAGACTTCTACAATAATTCGGACATCAATCGAAATATACATATACATATATATGTATTCTCATATCTTAAAGAAATCTCAAATATCTTTTTATGACGTAATGATACCGCACTGTATTTACATTCCCTTTGAGGATTCCGTCATTTGGTGATTTTATCATACTACATCATACCATAGTGGGCTGACGATCCTTAGATCACATCCAACACTAAGTAATACTGCATTGATGACTCCATCATTTTTATCATCTCTGCACCAGGTTACATGATGCATTGATGATATAAAAAAAATACATTTTGATATATTTCAAATCATTTTTGTCTAGCCGAAGCAATTAGCATAGACATACGAATAACGATATTGTTTTTAAAACTCATTGGTTTCATCATTTGATCCAATATGTTTCAAGAAAATAAAAGTGCAAACATCAGCACGAAGTCAATAAATTTTGAAAGTCTAGCATAGCTAGTAGATTTAGAATATCCAGGTATCCATCAACTTCAATCTTTACTACATTACTTCATTACTTATCCATTCTATCAATCTTCAACTTCATCAATGCTCTCTATACTATAATTATTTTCTGCCCAAAATAGTTCATCAAATTTACCGCACATTGGAAGTTCAGGAACTTGCCACAATAATATGAGTTTAAGAACTTATCTTTGTCAGACCATAGGTGTCCATTCGCTGAGGGGTTCAAAACATACCATATTATTATGAGTCACGAACTTACCATATGTATTAGTTTTAAGAACCGCACCTAATCCTAATAATATCTGACTAATCTTAATAGTTTCTAACTATCAAATATACACATGAGAAAAGAATCACCTTTTCGCCACATATACATTGATAGTGCGACACCAACATTCCGATGATTATCAATGTGATAAACTGAGTGCAAGCACAAAACCCTCGCCCATACAAAGATTTGTACAACTCAGCCATCACATGAGTCCTCAATTGAAATCCCACATAACTCTATCTTACTCTTAACTTGCTCTTTGCTCGATACGAATTCCTCGTACCACATCATCTATAACTCCTTGTGAGTTATCTCGTACTATTTCATAGTACATCAACTTCATAGCATAAAGCTATAATTATTCAAACATTACAGACCATCTTTCCTTTATAACTTAAACAGATCACGTCGTGATCTTATTCTATAATCATCTCCCTTAAAATTCTTTTCTTAACTCATGATCGTTTTGTTTTACGATCATCTTTATTTCCTTTTTTCATCATTAACGATTTCGTTTATGCTTTTAATCTTACAAGCTTTATCTATTCATCCTTATTCTTTATCTTGGCTATTGGAGTTAGGCAACTCCCATATCTTATCTTTATATTTCTTCAAGATTCTTCTTTGAATTATCTTGTTTATAAATAAATTCTTCTTTTAAGAATTTCTAACTTCATTTACATATCTCAACATTTCAATCGAGTTTCACATTTTCATCATACGTATCCACTTTCTATACTTGGTACACATCGAGTCTCTAATAGTTTCAATATGGTATGCTGAGTGATTTCCCACAAATAACCAACAAACTAGGTTCCGAGCTGCTAGTTCGTATATACCTCCGCTTTATGAAGAAATCGTTTAGCCTAGATACCATACATCAACTATTAAAGAGTACAATTGTACCATACTTAAATATAGCTTTTTGATTCTTACTTCTTTATCATTCTCTTCTTATAGATATTGTCTATTTATTATCACCTTACATCCTTATTATTGGAGTTGGGTAACCCCACATTCATACTCCTTATAACTTTGTGAGATTCTTCTTTGAATCCTTTCACGCATGTTTTAATCCCTTCTATATAAATTTCTTAAATTATTTCTTATTGTTCAAATTCTATTTAAGCGTATTCTTTCATTATCTTCATATTCCTTCTCTAAGGTTATAGCCTACAGTACTCCTACCTAAGGTTTATAACCTACAGCTTTGATACCAACTGTAACGACCCCAAAATTCATACAATTTAATTCTCAACTTTGGTCGTTAATAACACGTCTACCTTCTGAATTTTACATCATTATTCGATGTTAAACTTTATAAAATGCGGAATAATTTAAACTTTTATGTCTATTTACTTTAATTCCCCGAATCAAAACCTTTATCATCTACATGTGTTTGAATCAATCTTATTTTATGATTCACTTTATCACTGTTATTATATAAAATTTTACATTTCAATCCGATAACCATTACATATCAGATAACTCTAACTTTAGCTTTACAACTCAACATAAAACTATACATCATAAAACATTTAATACATCTCATGAATTTTAATCTTGGTATAAAGAAATAATAACAACTTTAGCTAAAATATTAATCTTTGTGTATTATTTTTGATCCACGCCATTCAAGTAGCACATAGTGTTACCTTCAATCCTTAACCTGTAAAAATGGTTATTTGCAAGGTTGAGCTCGACAGCCCAACAAAATCTAACAGTTTTCATGCATCACGTATCACATAATAACATGCTAAACATATATCTCATAAACATTAGACTAACATAACACACATGTTATAGTTCATATACTCAAGTATAAAGATTGAGTTCCTTACTCAATCAACGTGCTTTATTCAATCAACGTAGTCATAAGTTGACTTTAAAATTTCATAAATTCAACATATATATATAACAGATCATGCTCTTTGCAATAAAGATTTAAAACAGTTAATCACCAATTCACATAGCAAGTAGGAACTAAAAGACTTGCCTTAATCGTTGTTTACCAATAAACATTTAAAAGCTTATAGTTATCTGCACTTCACGTGCCCTACACAATTATATAATCATACACATCAATTATTAATCACATAACAACACATGGTAATTTTAATGTAAACTCTACTCCACATCTCATAATATTTCCTATTAGTTAGCACACAATGTTCAATTAGATTGTGTTAACTTTTCGACTTATGTAATATTCAAAATTCATTCAAGTGTTTAAATCTGGCTAGGAATCATTATTGGTTTTATATTAAACTCATTTCATATTTTATATTATCTATTTCATTTGACTCAAAACACTTTTTACGTTCATTAACACGTATCACGGCGTTTCGACGTTGATTCGTCACAGGCCCGATTTGACTCTCTTGGGCATGCTTACTATGCTTCTATAACTTATCTAATACATTATTATATTAATGTTAAGCATCATTATACTTCCTAATAATCATTTTCTATAACTTAGAACAACATCTCTTATCGTCAAGAGCATTACACTTGCATACGTGCATACCCGACGCCCTCCGATTGCCTCCGAAAACACAATAGTCCTATAAATGACCATTTTTACCCTTCCTAAATACCTCAAATTAAAAATCTTAAAGAACAAAAAATGTAGGTCTATTCGTCCTCGTTCCGGATCATCTTGAATCGCGTTAATCGGAGAATGTATGATAAAGCTATGGCCATTTTACCAAACTAGGTCAAAGCAATAACAGTCATCAGACATGGGGCTTGCCCGCAACCCTTTTCCGGTCATTCGCATGACCTAGCTGACCCCAGCTGTACGCCCGCGCTCCAGGGATGCGCGGTCGGGCTTGGCTACGCCCAGATTACAGTGTTTTTGCGATTTTTTGACATTTTCTCCTACTAATCTTCATAATTTGAGTTATATACATCCAAATTATTCCGTTTTTGATTCTATGGATTCGTAATTCATAGAACTAAAACATACTAGAATTCTAACAATTTATAAAAACATTAACCAACCTAAAATTGGACCCAAAACACATGTTCATACTTTATTTTCATGTTTTAACATGTTTAGCGAATTCATTCACTACGAATTCGTTTCTTAACCAAATTGATTCATTCAACTTGCGTTCTTTTCGTTTTTGAATGTATTAACACAAACCATTTCCAATTTACAGATTAACACATGATTCAACAACTAACTTTGGTCTCAAAGTAAGCCAAAATATATATATTATAAGATAACCAAGTTCTTCATCCTAAACATGTTTCCATGGATTTTGATTTCTAAAAATCATTCCTAGACAACATATACCGATTATAATCATCTACCAACATATATATAATATCTATTTTTATCATATCATCCAATAAAATATAAGTTTCAAAAGAAAACTCTAAGAACACATATACTAAAGTTTCTAGAATAGGTTATTACCTCTTTGATTCTTGGAATAGACGATTAACAAGATGATTACCCTTATTCTTCTCTTTCTTTGATTCTCAACCTTGTCTCTCAATTCCCTCAATTTCTCTCTTCTCTGTATTCTTCTTTCTTGCTTTTAGACTTAGGAAAATATATGTATAAAACTAAATTGATAAAACACATAACATAAAACTGATATAACATTAAGCGTACAATTATATGGTTTCATTAGTTAAATTATACCAAAGGTCACTAGACCATGTTTGGCAAAACCCTCTCCAACCTCCTTTTAATTTATTTTCATGTTTTGCTTATTATATAGTATACAAATGTCACACTTATTAAATTTAAATCATAATATTTAATTATCCACATAATATTTACTTAGCCAACATAATTCTTAATATTTATCTAATAAATATTAACCTTCTAAATTAATCATTCCTTAATTCCATTAATCAATTAAATTAAAATACACCATTACACGATATTATAATTATTAAACAATTAATTTAATTTGATTATTTCATAAAATTAAACTTCAATCCATAAAATTACCATACATTAATTTAGTTAATATAAACAGCTTAACTAAATTATTGCACAACAATTTCATCGAATATATATTTATCTCAATAAATAAATTATTTAAAATATTTATTTAATTAAATAAATATTTAAAATAATTACCAAATTCATTTAATTTCTTCAATAGTTAACTTAACTATTGAACCTCACTTTCCCAATATATGAATATATATTTCTCTTCACACCAGATCACACATTTAAAATATATATATATATATATAGTATGTATATATACATACTCAAACTCAAAACACCTCATAATAAGAATTTTAATTATTAAATTCCTATTTTAATAACTTATAAAAATTCGGGTTGTCACATCCTTCCCTCCTTATAAGGATTTCGTCCTCGGAATCACCGAAACCCTACCTTACTCAGGTTTTCCCCCAATCTCTTCGTTGAATAACTTCAACACATTACCTTAATATAGGTTTTATATTTCCTACTCCCACCATTCTTGATAATAAATTCTTGTAAGTTTTATTTCATAACCTTTACTTAGACTCAATTATATTTGAGTATTATATATTCTTTAACCCATTCATTTCTTTTTCTAAGGATCGTTATCATAAACACTCGGGATATTACAGTTATGAGTACCGTGTAGCACCATCTTTCGGGTTGGAAGATACCCAGATTTGGGGGCGTCACAAAGCATATACTTTGTAATCAATCTTATTTATTTATTAATAAAAGAATTATTTATTAAAAGCATTTATTATCAACATGGTGTTGTTTTAATAATATGTGATAAACTCATAGTTTTAAGCAATTCTTTTAGAATTATGATGAGATCATGCTAATGAGATCTAAATTCTTAGATAGCTTAAAACTAAAATGTTCTCAATCGATGGATTACTAAAAAGGGGATTAGTGAATCCGAATAGATTAATACATACATTGCTTGCTCATTGGATTAGAATGATTGATCTCATGATCATTTGTGTGGAGACACTAAAGCAAGTATGTAGGTGCTTATTGGAGAATAAGTTCACTAAATATGACTCCCTAAGGAATACCTAATGGAGTCTTACTTGCCTGTCAATAGGAATTCCTGTAGTGATAGTAGTACATATGATCCTTAGACTTGAGATCATCATAGTATCTTATATATAATGAATTGCACTTTGACTTATTCCTTAAGACTCTTAGAGTACATCAAAGGATATGCTTGGATATAACAAGTTATATATGGAGATAATGAATGATTAATAAAGAATCTACCACTTCTAGTAAAAGAAGAGAAATGACATATGTGGTTCGATAAGTGACAACCCAGGAATCCATGGCCAAGGTGGAATGAAATTAGAAAGTAGTTTCTAATTTGCATTCATTAGGAATTGTGCATTTAGGAATCAAAATATATATAATTAAATAAAATAAGACTTAACAGTAATTCTATGTCCTATATTTTATTAGGACATTATATGGTGGAAGGATTGAACTATACGGTAACTATTTACTCAAAGGTTCTTTTATGATTAATATTGAAATTTATATTATCTGGAAAGTCGTTGATCGCTAGGGAGGTTTATCCCTATTATAGAATAAATATTATTTAATTAAATAAATTAATAGTTTAATTTATTTATTTAAATAAGATTAGAATTATTCTAATTGATTTATTCACAACTAGGTTTAATATAGAGAACCTTAAGGCTCACACCTTAAAAGGAAGAATAATTATTTAAGAAGTTAATGGCATAATCGTAATAATATGTTAAGTGTATTCAATTTAATCTATGGTGATAGAATAAATTAAATAGTTTAATATTTATTATTTAATATTTTGGAAATATTAAATATAAATTAATAAGAGGAGTCTTATTAATATTATTATAATTATTATTATTTTAATTTCTAAAAGTTTAGGAATTAATTTAATATAAGTACTCTCATTTATTCCTAATAGGATTAAGAGGCAACATTAGTTAAAGGAATTTAATTAATTATCCCTAATAAGATTAGGCAGCTCAATTAATTAAATGAGTTTAATTAATTATATAATAACGTATTTTAATTAAATAGGGTTACCTGATATCTCTATAAGAAGAGTCTTATATAAGATATTAGAGATACGTAATTCCAATAGTTTGAGAGTACGCCCCCTTTTTCTACAGAGATAGGAAAAACAATAGTTTGAGCCAATACACCCTTCTTCTTGAAAATTCTTCTTCCTTGGTGGATCACCTCTGGAGGCCATACACTTGGGTGGTTATCATTGATCAAAGGAAGGAATCTACCCAGAGAGTCAAGAAGATCGCGGAGAAGTAGGAGTTGAACTTGTACCTGTGGAAGCTTGTATCTACAAGGGTATGATTTCATAACTTTTTGTTCTTCCTTTTAATTAATAATATGCATAAAGGATGATCCGGGTAATTAGTTTGTGAAAACAATTTAAAATCTGATTTTACTTTGCTTCCTCTAATTTTACAGTTTTATTGCTTCTTTGATTTCCACAAAACTTTACAATAAATAGGGAGTTGTGACTTAATATACTGAATATTATGTAGCCAATACTAGGTATGCTTATGTAGGAATAAGTATGAAAATTTTATCAGGGAAACCAAGTTGAGGATTAGGAAACCCTAACCCTGAATATCATGCCCTAATTATAATTAGTAAACCCTCATTTCAATTTAGAAACCCTAAATTCTAATTAGGGAACCTTAATACTGATTAACAAATCCTAAAGATTAAATATTTAAGGGGAAAAAATGAAAAGACCAAAATAACCCTAAAGTTAATTGGGAAATTACCAATTAAATTACCCTTAGTAGGGGTAAAAAGACCAAAATGCCCTTGAACTTATCCTTTAACAAAAGATGGGAACAAATCTTGGGGAATCATTACCCAAGATTTTCCCATGTGTTTAAATCCACCACACCAATTTTTAATTGACACCTAACATCAATAGATCAAGCACAGTTGTCAAGAAAGATGGATTAAAGATCATTTTACCCTCACTTGAATTTCTATATACAAGCTAAGTCTACCATAAGTAAACTCACAAGTTCTACCCTTTATACACACCATATAGTAGTCCTTAATTAGTGCATAGCAAGTCCAGATCAGAATCAGAGAGTGATAATCAAAAGATTAGATTGTATACAAAAGTAAGAAACCCTAATTCATATTAGATCTTTAAGGCCTCGGTAGATTTCATGTTATGATGTTTAAATATGTTAAGTTTAATGTTAATAAGTGATCTGGGTTGCTAAAAAATGAATCTATAACATTTAAATGCTTTAAAATGAAAGATTTACACAAACTGTCAAAAACCCTAAAAACTAGGTCTGACTGTCAAATGTCAGGGCTTGTAGATCCGAATCCTTTAGTTGTTTGAGTTATTAGATGTATTCTAGTTGTAGTGATCTAGAAGTGGAATCGGGATCGTAGGATGAATAGATTGGAAGATATTGATGGTCAAAACTCGTTAACCGATCATGATTTCAATTTCTAAAAAACCTAGAAACCTCATCAGACCTCTAACAAGATTGTTAATGACTTTGATCTTCACTCTACTAGGTGTATGGATAATATAAGTGTTACACATTTGAACTCTGTCATGTGGACTACTAATCCATGACAATAGATAACTCATTACATCAATAGGATACAAGATATTGTTGGTCAAAAGTAGTTGACCAAACTGGAAATCCAGTTTTCTGGAAATTCCAGAAAACTGAAGAACACACTCTGGTAGGCACTTTGACTGGCTCAGATCTGTAAATTGTTATGTTGTTAGGATATCCTAGTGTCACACTTTTAGACCTTGGTATACCTATTACAAGAAGGTGACACTGGACCACTTATAAGAAACACAGAAGGGAAGTTATTAAAGGTCAAAAGTCCTTGAACGATCACGGTTCTATTTTCTGGAAAACCCAGAAAACATATGAACACATGACAGGTGTCTGACAACGATTTCAACAGCATAAATCTCTTACTTGTAAAGTTTTTCATGCTCAACCAGTGTCATACTTTTAAACATTTACATGTCTACTACAACTATGAGCCATTAAAACACATAACAAGTTGACGGATTAAAAGTTATTAGAGATTAAAGAACGTTGATGAGCATTAACTCAACTTTTATGGGCAACCCAGAAACTGAAAAACAGAGTGGGGTAGGTGGTTTGACAACTTGTAGATCCTTGTTATGATAAAATTACGAAGCATAATGAGTTTAAACATGTAGTACTACATCAAGGCTACAAATGGATTACACTAACAAACCTAGAAATATAACAGATTGTAAATTAATCATGGTCAAAGTAGGGGGTAAGGGTTGTTCATCAGACCTCAAGAACACATTTAGCTACACTTTCTGTCACTATAGCCTTTAGCGACAGTTTTTAATAAAAATTAAAATAATAGAAATAAGTAAAAATAAATACTAAATAATTATTAATAATTAATGATTAATAATTAAATTATAAAATTCATTAAGTTATAATAAATATTATTTAATATTTTGACATAAAATTTCATTAATATTTAATTTATTTAAATATTAATGAAAATAAAATTATTTAATAATTTTATTAAATAAATTAGTTAAAATTGATATTAATGTTTTAAAATCATTATACATGATAATAAATTATTTAAAATTGATACTAATGATTTAAAAATCATTATCAATAATAATAAATTATCAAAAATAATATTAATGATTTTAAAATCATTATTAATGATTTATTATTATTTAAAATAATATTAATGATTCTAAAATCATTTTAATTGATAATAAATTAGTTAAAATTGATTTGAATCATTAAGAAATTGTTTTAAACTTATAGAAATTATTATAAACAATATTTAAACTATCCAAAGTGATATTTAAACTTTTAAATAAAGTTTATTGGAAAAATAACTCAGTAACAAATTGATAAAGTTGTAAAAACACCGAATAGACATCGAATATAACCTAGACATTAGTAGATTGATTAGATATTACTGTTATTGTTTCTAATGAATGCAATGGACATATTTAGGTTGTGTAGGCATTTTCAAAGAGCATAAATTAGTAAATCTTCGAGCAGGCAAGTTTTCTACACTATGTGAAAACTTTATATTTCAAATATAAGTTTTTCACTACATTTAATTTTTATATTAAATGTAATTCTTGTCAGGCCCCGAAATCCGGTCTATCTTCACAACCGAATTCCGTGCGTTATGAGTACATCTCATTCCCAAACATACATCATTATATGGTTAAATATAACAACATACATCCTCAAATCCCATGTTCAAATACCTTATAATCTCGTTCATTATAAATAATGATAATTACATTATTCTTTAAATCTTACAAGAGTGACTTTTATCCACCACCAAGGATACATAACAATTCATTAAACTATTCTATAGTTTAATTAAACTATTCTACAATACAAGTCTTGACTTGATCTTCACGCTCATTCATATACTGAATGACACTTCTTCTGGATACCAATCAGCTTGATCTTTACAGGATCCTTAAGTTCTTCTACACGTACGCTGAAAATGTTTTTCATTTAAAGCAAGTACGAGTATTCAATTGCTCAGCAAGTCATATCAATTGAATAAACAACTTCAATAATTTAAATATTCCTTTAGAACTTCGATAACCGAACAAAGGTTAAGAAACATCTTGAATAATAGGAATAATCCTGATTCCTATCATTTTAAAACATTAGTCACATTTACTTTGAAATACTTTCATTCTTCAACCATTTTCATACACATAATGTCCGGCTAGAATTGTGACGCCCCCAAATTCGGACCACCACCTGGTCACTCAAATTTGGTTCATCATGTGCTCATGGCAATACAATAATAACTAAAATAACACATTCACAGCTAAAGATCTAATTAGAATAATATACAATGTTTTATTATAATTATTCCCCCAAGTCTTACAACCTACAGTACTTAATAGATTACATAATAATATCGAATAAAGACTTATTACATAATCCTACTTAAGCTTAAACATAGTCTGAAAATAGTCTTAATACAACATAATAATTTTAATCCATATAGGAACAAGCTAGTTGGTAGCCTTGCCCTTGCCCTTGTCTTTCCTAGAGACATTTCCCTGTTCCGCCTTAACTGAAAGGTTTTAAATAAGCAAGAATGAGCACAAATTGCCTAGCAAGTAATATACAACAAGGGTAATGAGTATTAAATCATGAGTTAGAAATATCAAGGTATAGTCTCAGAGTCTTAGAATAATATCATGAATAATGAGTATCAACAATTCTCCAATCAAATCTTTGGGATATGAAATGACAATTCAATATAGATCAACAAATATATATGAATTCAAAGGCTATTAATGTATCCAACTGGATAAAACAATTTATACTGAACAGTCACTAATGACTATTGAACATCTACTAGAATTATCAATACTAAACTGATAACCCAGAAGAATTAAGTACGATAGATGATCAGTATACAATACTCTATGTTATGCATAACTCTACAGTAATATTTACTCATATGTTGAGGTTTCCAACAACATACACTCCCCTTACCATAAGGGTTGTTCAACTTCATTTTTAAGATTTTCGCACAAATCAATTAGTTTGGATAGTTTTATAAACATGCATATAGTTTGGCCAAATCAATGGCATAGACCATTTCATAATAATCAAGAACAATACCAAGTTCAACATGAATAATAGTTTTCACAAGATTTTAAACATACTAGCTCAACTGAACGAGTAAGTAAGATAACTTACATTCAAAGAGATAAGGTTTGGATACTTGCTTACGGTATTCATTGAATAAAGTAATGCATTGGTTTAGGATACTTTCACAATAAAAAGAATAGTTCAGATACTTGCCTTAAGCGTAGTTTATCCACGTTAATAAATAAACAATTTCGAATCCTATTTATAGTGTATTATAAGTATAGGATGCCCATTAGCTAACACATTAGTTATTTAAGGTTGTCATGATTCAAGTATGCACATACGGTACAAAATCAGCTTATAGTTTTTTCATGAAATCAAGTACCTAGTTACTTCATAAGTAAATTTATAATACTCCATATTAAGACCTTTTTACCCATGAACTTTAATTATACAAGGTAAACACTATCTTATTTAATCATCACATATACACATGTATCAGTAGGGTTTAAACCATTTCTAGAAATGTAGGCATCATACAAGTTCACTGTCCAAAAATCAGATTGTTAAATTATCTAACTTCGATTCAGATTCAGACATATACCGTGTTATGGCTAATCCTGAAATTTGGCAGCAATTTCTTCTCTGCCAAGCCAAGACTTAGCTGTTGCCTTGAGGTTTCTTTCTAGCATGAGCACAACATTCATACATAATATATTTTTGTCATGTTAAAGGCCTTTTCATGCCTCTCAAGTCAATCTAGGTTTCCCCCTTTCGTAATATAATTCTAAGTTAAACATTTCAACAAGTTAAGGCCATTCAAGGCCATGAAACCACAAAGTCTAACATGCTTGCTTTCTGAACACATAAGGTAGTTATATAACTCATTTTAGGCATGCTTATGAGTATTCATATCATATATGTGTAATTAGCATCATTTTGTTTAAAAATATGCTTCGTGTATGCTTCTCTTGAATTACGATACATAAGCATGGTATATATATATTTATGATACATGAGTGAGTCTAAGAACATCATCAAACATGTTCACCAATATCAGATTCTAACTCTCAAAGTAGTATGTTAACATTCTCATTTAAAGTTTGTATTTTCATTAGTAAAGCTTACTAATATGTTCAACATTTTCATGCTCCCTTACGAATCATATAAACACAAGTTAACATGTTATTCATGCATTTCTAAACATACCAACATGCTTGCAAATTCGGTACATAAACATGGCATACATACATATCAAGTTCATTTTTAAAGTTCTAAATTCATTTGAAACTATACACTTTCGTTAATAATGTATGCTAATCTAGTAAACATGCTCATATTAGGTCAATAAACTTATATATACACATTGCACATACTCGTATGTTAGTTTTAGCCATGGTAATTGACCAACACTTAGCAGATTTTACAACAGAAAGCAAAAACTAAACTCAGAGGCCGGCACAGTTGCACTGCACCCTAGTACAAATAAGGTGCAGCTGCGCCATAACTGGTCCAGGAGCAAAAACAGACTCTGTTTTATAGAGTAACAACCAACTTGATTCCTACCAATTTAAACTTGTTATAAACCATCATTAAAGAGTCCATATATGCAAGTAAACTTCTTAAACACCTTATAGCATATTAATTCATCTTGATTGACATAGCAATTCAAGAAATTTCAAGAACTAAATAAGACTCATTTCAAGAATATAATTAGAAATTATACCTTCTTAAGCTTGAATTGGACTCCTCACAACTGAATATGCTTTTACAATTTCTCAACAACTTAAAACTCTCCACTTAGAATTATCAGACAAATTTCAAGCAACACCAACTGAGAATTAAGTGTGGTATTTATAGAAGAAGTTTGGACTGGACAGTTACATTGCACTAAGGTTGAATTCATGGTGTAATGGGAAGAAACAAAGGTTGCTAGAGATTTGTTTAACAACTCAATACTAGCCATCTTGCTAGCCATGAACACCTATGTTTAGCAGCTTGGAAGTTACATAAAATAGAGTATAGACCATTGTTCGTGTACCTTTGGTGTCACTTAATTTGGGACAAGAGCAAAATCTCAGCATTTGGTCAAATAAGGCTTGGTTTGGTTCTTTTAATACCCAAAATGAAAATTTAATTTATAATTCATACCATATTAGGAAATTAGGGATTAGTTTTATACTCACATCATATAATCCATGTACATTGAATACATGTAATAAAATAACACAGTTGGGTATTATTGTCCGGGTAGTTCCATAATTATTTTTACTACTCACATAACCATATTATAACCTTATTTAATATTAATGTTTATTTAAACATTTAATTTCCTTCCCAGTTTCTAGAATACATAGATATTTAATCATTTCTGTATTAAAATCACTTATGATTTTATTGTACTACTTGATACTTTATATCATTAGAATATATTTTCATCGTATGATTTTTTTCATGTCATCCTTTACACTAATGTTTCATTTCATTGCTACAGTAAAAATTAATTTTCTCAAGATCGGTCGTTAGGCGAGTTATGCCATTTGTCTTCTTCTTGAGGGCAATTGCTGCTGCATTCTCGGCAAAGGCTAAACCGGTTTAGCTTCAAGCCAGTTTCAACATCCATCTCCACAATTTTTGTACACAACATGAATTAACTGTCATATTGGTGATATTACGAGTTTAAGAGTGTATTCCTTAAATGGAATCACAAAATTATATGTAATTAATCAATATTCTTTAATAACTATCAATTAATTGTTTGCCTTAACAATTCTTTCGTTAATTAATATAATCACTACTATTTCTCATCACGATGCCACACAAGGCATTTCAATGAGTTTGTTACAACTCCACATTAATTAATATAATTGAGTTAACTCGTCTCATAACACGAAATCATTTATATTCAAATAAATATTTATTTCCATTAATATATTCATTTAATAAGATATTGAAATTCTTGGATATTACATCCTCCCCCTCCGCCCTTATAAAAATTATGTCCCGGAATTGCTATAAGGTTACACAAATAGATGGGGATAATCCCTCATCATCCTATCTTCTAACTCCCACATAGCCTCCTCGAAATCAGGGTTACGCCAAAGTACTTTTATAGAAGAAATGACTTTATTCCTTAAAGTTTGCTCCTTCTTATCTAGGATTTGGACAAGAATTTCTTCATACGCTAAGTTCTTCTCCACTTGAATGGGTTCATAAGAAATCACGTATTTGTAGTAAGGATTGTACGGACATAACACATATATGTGAAACACGTTATGGATGTGCTCCAACTCGGGTAGTAGTGCAACTTTGTATGCCACCTCGCCCACTCATTTCAGTATCTCGAACGGTCCTATGAATGGTGGACTTAATTTTCCTTTCTTGCAGAAACGGATCTTTTCCTTCCATGGAGATACCTTCAAGAATACAAAACTGCTGACTCTAAAATCTCGGTCTTGCCAATGCAAGTCTGCGTACTTTTTCTGGCGATTTTGAGCTGCTACTATTCTGGCCCTTATCACTGTCACCACATCTGCTGTTTGTTGTTCTAACTTTGGTCCGAGTATTTTTCATTATCTGACTTCATCCTAACATAATGGCATTCTGCACTTTCTTCCGTAAAGAGCTTTGTACGGTGGCATGCCGATACTAGCATGGTAACTATTATTATACACAAATTCGACTAAGGCTAGGTGGTCATCCCAATTTCCCTTGAAGTCCATCACGCAAGTCCTAAGCATGTCCTCCAGCGTTTGTATTGTTTGCTCGCTATGTCCGTCTGTCTGAGGATGATACGATGTACTTAACCTTAACTGTGTCCCCATCCTTTCTTGCAAGCTCTTTTAGAATTTTGACGTGAAGCTCGAATCTCGGTTAGAAATAATCGATACCGGCACTCCATGTCATGAAATAATTTCTTTTACATACAGATTTTCTAACTGATTTAAACTATATCAGATCTTGATTGGTAGAAAATGTGCAGTCTTTGTAAGTCAATCCACGATAACCCAAATGGCATCATAACCCTTTTATGTAACTGGAAGTCCTACCACGAAATCCATCGTAATGTGCTCCCATTTCCACTCTGGTATTTCCAACGGTTATAGTAAACCACTCGACCGCTGATGCTCTACTTTTATGCGTTGGCAAGTCAAACATCTACTAACACACTCTGTGACTTCCCGTTTCAAGTTGGGCCACCAAAAATGTTGCCTCAAGTCTCGGTACATCTTAGTGCTTCCTGTATGAATAGAATATGTTGTATTTTGTGCCTTGTGCAAAATCTCTTCTCTTAACTCAGTTACTACTAGTACCTACACTCTTCCTTCGAATCTTAAGATACCGTCTTTATCCAGTCAAAATTTCTCTTCCTCATTTTCTATAATCCTTTTCCTGATCTTCTCATATTCTTCTTCTTTCTCATGTGCTTTTATTATTCTATCCAACAATGTCGAACAAGCTTCCATTACAAATAACTTCTCATCAGACCTCTCTGGAACCTTTACATTTATTTCCAATTTCTCCATTTCTCTGATTAACTCTTCCTCAGTCGTCAATTGAAATAACTTCTCCCCTTCCTTTCATACTTAGCGCGTCGACTACTACATTCGCTTTCCCCGGGTGATAAAGAATATCGCAATCATAATCCTTAATCAATTCCAACAACCTTCTCTGATGCATATTCAACTCCTTCTATTTGAAGATATATTTCAGACTCTTGTGGTCCGTGTATATCTCACATTTCTCCCCGTACAAATAATGCCTCCATATCTTTAACGCAAAAACTACTGCAGCTAACTCTAAGTCGTGAGTAAGGAATCGTTTTTTTGTAATCCTTCAATTATCGTGATGCATACGCAATGACTTTGTCATGTTGCATCAACACACAACTTAGTCCTCTATACGACACATCACTATACACCACAAATCCTCCCGTATCATCTTGTAATGATAATACAAGCGCCTCGCTTAATCTATTCTTCAACTCTTGAAAACTCTCTTTGCATTTGTTGGTCCATACAAATTTCACCATCTTCCTCGGCAGATTAGTCAATGGGGTCGCTATCTTAGAAAAATCTTGGATGAATATTCGATAGTACCCAGCTAACCCTAAGAAACTTCTCACCTCCGTCGGGGTTCTTGGTTGTTCCCAATTACTTACTACTTTGACTTTTTCGGGGTCTACTGAGATTCCATTCTCATCCACCACGTGGCCTAAGAATTGGACCTTCTTCATCCAAAATTCACACTTTGAAAATTTTTCATACATCTTCTCCTTCCGTAGTGCCTCCAAAACAATCTTCAGATGTTCGGCGTGTTCTTCCTCTGTCTTCGAGTAGATCAAAATATCGTCGATGAAAACCACAACAAATTTATCCAAGTATGGCTTGAAAACTCGATTCATCAAGTCCATGAATGCTGCCGACGCATTAGTCAAACCAAATGATATTCCCAAAAACTCGTAATGTCCATAACAAGTTCAAAACGCAATCTTTGGTATGTGATATGTATAATTTTATTTTATATATTTTGATGATAACTGTTATGTTTTAAATATGTAATTATTTTTCCTTAATATTTTATTTTAACTATTTTTTGCATTTTTACTTGAATTAATTTTTATTGACCTTGATAAATTATATGGCAAGTGTTAAATAAATTAATTCATATAAAATTCAATGGCAAGGAGATCCTATTTCTTTTTAAAAAAAAATAAAAGTTGGGCAAAAAATAATTTATATACATACATACATATAATATTATATAGTATGTATATATATATATATATATATATATATATATATATATATATATATATATATATATTAAAACCATAAAACATTATATATTAAGCACATATACCTGATTACTAACATATTCATATATATATATGGAAATCGTGTAGTATATATTTATATATATAATATGTTCATATATAATGGATGATGCAGGCATGTATTAAATATATAAATATAATACAATACATGTGTTTGTGCATAAATAATAACGTATATACATATATTAAGTGTTGGCAAAATTTTTGTGACATTCAAAATAGGACTTAAAACGTGTGTGTGTGTGTGTGTGTGTGTGTGTGTGTGCTGGCATCAATACTTGAAATCATTCTTAGTTGTTTCTCATATGGCTTTGACCGAAGCTTTCAAAATGTTCATTAAATGATAAGTATGTGGAATATTTCCCGGGCGAAAGTCTATGTTCTTCCGCGTGCAATGTGACAACCCGAATTTTTATAACTTATTAAAATAGGAATTTAATAATTATAATTCTTATTATGAGATTTTTTGAGTTTGAGTATGTATATATAACTGCTATATATTTTGAAATATGTATTCTGGTATGAAGAGAAATATATATTCATATATTGGGAAAGTGAAGTTTAATAGTTAAGTTAACTATTAAAGAAATTAAATGAGATTGTTATAGAAGGGAAATTAACTAAATAATATTACTTAATTTAGTTAAGTTGAAAATTATATTATGAAATAACATAATTCGATTATTATGCTTTATGGTAATGAAATTGTTATGAATTAAATTTCATAAATAATGTGAGTAATTCACTTAATTAAAATAGTGAATTAGTGTAAGCATATTTGTTTAAATAAATGAGGAAGTAGTATATTACATATGAGTGTAATATGTTAAAGTAATCGATTGTCAATATTGTAAATAGTTAAAATATTTATCGAATAAAATAAATATTTTAGTTGGAATATTTATAGTATTAAATAAATATTCGATGGAAATTATTTAACTATGATAAAATTGATGGGATTTATGCGTATTTTATTACACGAGTATAATGGTGATATTCTAATTTAATTAAATAATTAAATTAGAGAAGTGAGGATTTGTTAAATAAAATTATAATTTTATTGGGTAAGTAAATATGGTGTTGGATAAATAAAGATTATGGTTAAATCAAAAGAAGTGTGAATTTTGGTGTAACTTATAATAGGAATAATATTAAAATAAATGGATAAGGAGGTTAGGGGTTCTAGCCAAACATGGCCTTGTGGCCCTTTGCCTTTGTAACATATGGGAGCCCTTGGTTTTTTTTAACTGATAGACTAAATAAATATAGGTTAAGTTGTGCCCAGTATGAGAAAGAAGAATAGAGCAGAGAAGAAAGAATTTGAGAGAGAAAAAGGAGTTCTCTCTAGAATTGGAGAAGAGCCTTGGAGAATCAAGGAGAACTAACCTTTTTCATCATTTGATTAAAGCTAAGGAGGGTTCAAGAGGTATGAAGAAATTCTTAAGTTCCTAATCTTTGTTCCGTAATTTCATTGTTAGAAATTACTATGGTTATTTGACCTTAGGAATTGGTGAAGAATCTATGTGTGTTGATTATGTAATGAATTTCTAGTGTTGTTCATATCTAAAATCAAACCAATCAAGTTTAAATTGTGTAAAAGATGGAAAAATTAGGCTCTTGGTTATTACATACTATATGATCTATTTTGGAGGTAAAAATTTGGTGTAATCCTATGATTTAAGTTGTGAATTGATAGTGGTTTGTTGTTCTCCTCTAAGAAATGAAAACAACCCAATTGGAATGAACTAAAACGGATGTAAAACGAATTCGTAGTGAATGAATTCTCTAAATATGTTTAAAACATGAAAATTAGCATGAACACTGAATTGGAACCCTTAAAATGAATAGTTAATGTTCTTAAAGTGTTATAATTATTCTTTAGATGGGTAGTTCAGTGTTTTACGAGTTCATCGAGTCGAAAACCACCTAATTCCGACTTAAAATGAAGAAGTTATGAAGGTTTTGAAGTAAAAATATTATAAAATCTGTAATCTGGGCTTAGCCAAGCGGCCCGGCAGAACCTTACTGTTTGGCACTTTGCCAAGACGCAAGGCGAACACCTGAAAACTATGAAGGAATTGGGCCCGGCCACGTCCATAGTGTGTCAAGTGTGACTGCTTTGACATGTTTTGGTAAAACGGTTATAACCTTTTCATACCAACTCCGATTGAGGTGATTCAAGATGATCCGGATTGAGGACGAATAGACCTACAATGTTTATTCTTTAAGTATTTCAATTTGAGGTCTAGAACAGGGATCAAAATGGTCATTTTAGGACTGTTGTGTTTTCGGAGGTAATCGGAGGGCGTCGGGCATGCACGTATGCAAGTGTAACGCTCTTGACGATAAGAGATGTTATTCTAAGTTATAGAACATGAATATTATGAAGTATAATGATGCTTAACATTAATAAATGATATATTAGATAAGGTGTATATGCGTACAAAGCACACACAAGAGAGACAAATTAGGCATGTGACGAATAAATGTCGAAGCGTCTTGATAAGTGATAATGAACGTAAAAAGTGTTTTAAATCAAATAAAATGAATATTATAAGATATTAAATAGTGTTAATATAAAACCAATAAGTAGTCCTAGCAAGACTTAAACACTTGAATGAACTTCGAATATGAAATACAGTGAGATATAAGTTGAAAGTTAACACAATCAAATTGAACATTGTGTATCTATGATAGGAAGGGTTATGAGACGTAGAGTAAAGTTTCTATTACAACTATTATGCGTTGCTATGTGACTAATAGTTAATGTGAATGATTATATAATTGTGTAGGGCACGTGAAGTGCAGATATCTGTAAGATGTTAAACTGTTATTGGTAAACAACGATCAAGGCAAGTATTTCAGTTCCTATTTTCTATATGAATTTGATTGTTTTAAATCTTTATTGCAAAGAGCATGATGTGTTATATATATGTTGAATGTATGAAATATTAAAGTCAACTTATGACTACGTTGGTTGAGTAAAGCATGTTGATTGAGTAAGGAACTCAATCTTTATACTTGTTATATGAACTGTAACATGTATGTTATGTTAGACCAAAGTTTATGAGATATATGTTGAACATATTATTATGTGCTACGTGATGCATGAAAATTTTTAGATTTTGCTGGGCTGTCGAGCTCAACCTTGCAAATAACCATTTTTACTGAGTTAAGGATGAAGGTAACACTATGTGCTACTTGAATGACGTGGATCGTAAATAATACACGAAGATTAATATTTTAGCTAAAGTTGTTATTTCTTTATACCATGATTAAGATTCATGAGATGTACTAAATGTTTTATGATGTATAGTTTTTTTTGAGATGTAAAGCTAAAGTTAGAGTTATCTGATATGTAAAGGTTATCGAATTAAAATGTAAAATTTTATATAATAACAGTGATAAAGTGAATCACAAAATAAGATTGATTCAAAGACATGTAGATGATAAAGGATTTGATTCAGAGAATTAAAGTAAGAAGACAAAAAAATTTAAATTATTCCGCATTTTATAAAGTTTAACATCGAATATTGATGTAAAAATCAGAAGTTAGTTATGTTATTAACGACCAAAGTCGAGAACTAAATTGTATGAATTTTGAGGTCATTACAATTGGTATCAAAGCTTATAGGTTATAAACCTTAGGTAGGAGTACCATAGGCTATAACTTTAGAGAAGGAAGATGAAGATAATGAAAGAATAAACTCTGTGACGCCCCCAAAATTAGGTATTCATCACCCATCTTGGGTCGCCACTTACATGGTACAGAATTTAAATACAACTAATTAACATAACTTTCGTGTACAATACGACATAAACTGTGAGTTTAAATACAAATATAAATCTACTAGATATTATACAAACTCAAAACAAAAGTCCTCATTATGATTATTATCACACTATTTTTCTGAGAATAGTGAGGACTACTAATGCTATCTTGAGGACCATCACTCGTTTCCCAGACTCGTCCCGGCTATATTCTCATTTCTCAAGAAACGGTGAAAGAAAGGGTGAGCTCAACTAGCCCAAGAAGAAATATTATGACTAAGATAATGCGAGAATAAATTATCAATAGTCTTCAACAATGTTAAAGCGATAAAATACATTAGACAACCGGTTTAAGCTGCGTTGGAATATGCAATCCATTAAAAGAGTCAAGTAGAAAATAAAAGTCTACTATCTTTTAGGTTTTAAAAGGTTTTCATCATCTTTGTTATATTTGAGACTCGACTTTAATAAATATTCCACATCATCGAATCACCCCTTACACTACTACGGCCGAGGATATTCTTTAGTATCACGACCACAATTATTCATGCACTACGGGCCAAGAATATTTGTGTATTCATTAATGGTCATGATCATGCCAACAATCATCCACCGATGCACTACTACCATCGAGGATTTTTATCACATCATTTGTAACATTACGGTCATGATTACACCGAATAGTCTCTCGGTCATAATCATACCAAGTCCATCTATGCACTACTGCCACGAGATGACTTTCAACATAATATAAACATGAGGATGATGACAATGATATAAGAATTCAATAAAACAAGTTCAAGAATTATTTTATCCGAGGAATTATTAACGTCCAAATTAGTAAAATTCAAGAATGATCGGAAGAATATTTCCATGAAAGATATCTTTGGATGAAACGCAAATATCAAGGATATTCTACTAATTTCATGGAGTATAGAAGTCAAAGTTTTAACCAACTGGGTATAATAAAGAATGGAATAACAAAAGAAATCACCGTGCATGCGGTAGATTGCGCATAGACAAAGTTATTCAGCGAGAATAATAATAACGGAACAGTGTCGGGGTGAAATTCACTGCAAGCGGGATGTTCCAACAGAATAATAAAGATGGAACCGGATCGGTGTAAAACACACAGATAGGATATTCCAACGAGAATGATAAAGACGGAACCGGTCGGTGTAAAAACACGAGCATGGATGTTCCAGCAGTAATAATAATAAAGAGGCGGAACCGGTCGGTGTAAAACACACAGACAGGATGTTCTAGTGTAAAACACACAGACAGGATGTTCCAACAGAATAATAGAAGAATGTCACCAAGTATAGGGTAAACCGCGTGTACAGGTTATTCCAACATAATAATAAGCAATGGAATAACAACAGTTCTCTTCATGAATAAGAAAGAATAACACCCCTTACTTTTGGTAGGAGATTGAATCTGCGGCGAGTGTAGTAACAAAATACTCTTCTTCTTCTTTCTCTTATTCTTTCTATACTTTCTCTCTATAACTTGAATGAATTCGTGAAAATAATGAAGCCCTAGGCCTCTATTTATAGAAGATTTCTAGCTTAGCACCGCTAGTGTGAAAAGGCAAGTGGCTTGACGACGACTAATGATGTGAAAAGAAAAGTGGTTTGGCGCTTTTGTAATGTGAAACGACAAGTGGTTCGGCCTTTGTAATGTGAAACGACAAGTGGTTCGACGTCCGGTAAAGGTAATTACTATTAACGAAGGTAAATACTATTGATTGAAGGTAAATACTATTCACAAGGGTAATTACTATTGACGAAGGTAATTACTATCGATTGAAGGTAAATACTATTCACAAGGGTAATTACTATTGACGAAGGTAAATACTATTGACGAAGGTAATTACTATTCACAAAGGTAATTACTATTTGTGAAGAGACTCTTAGATGATGACATATGAGCCCCCATAAAATAATCAAACTTACCACAAATCATAACACATATTTAATCTTTCAATAATTATTAATCATTTATAACTTGTCGTCTCAATTATTGATTTAATACTATAACATATTATACGGATGATCTTTGTGACAATAATTGAATCAATAATATAAGAGATATGATGGCAATTCTTCAGTAGTAATAATTGAGCATAGTTGAGTGACTTCTCACGTAAGCATCAATAATCAATACCCTATGCTACTACTGCATCGACCACGCCAGCGTATCATTGTACTTTTACCACCGGGTAGTTCAACAGCTTTTTATCGGTAACACCTCCGCCATTATTTTTATAAAATATTTTTGTCGTTTTCTCAATCCGGCAATAATTACATTGTGGGGTCCACCAATGATTGAGTAGTTGTACGAATATTCCCTAAAAAGAATATTCCCCACCAAAACGAATATTTTTAACAACTTGCATACTTTGCAAAATTTATAAATATTACCCACAACTATAACATTATATCAAATTTATTCCATAATATTCAAAAATAATATTTATAGAAAAATTCATCTTTATTTATAAAAGTTGGGGTCTTACAACCTCCCCTTCTTATGAAATTTCGTCCTCGAAATTAGGGTACGTACCTGGTATGTCAAAGAGGTAAGGATACCTTGATTTCATTTCAGATTCTAACTCCCAAGTCATTTCCTCAACATCGTGGTTCCTCCACAAAACTTTGACTTGAGGTATAACCTTGGAGCGTAGAATATGTTCCTTCTTATCCAAGATTTGAACAGGAACCTCTTCATACGTCAAATCTTCCACTATTTCGTCCGGTTCTAACTCAATAATGTGGTTCGGGTCTTTCACATATTTACGTAACATGGATATGTGAAAACGTTATGAACACGAGACATATTTTTGGCAGAAAGCGAGTTTATAGGCCACGAGTTCCTACTCGATCGAGGATTAAAATGGACCAGATGAATCGAGGATTAAGTTTTCCTCTCTTTCCAAATCTTGTAACTCCTTTCCATGGAGTAACTTTTAACAACACATGATCTCCTATATCGAATTCCACGTCCTTTCGATGAAGATCAAGATAACTCTTTTATCGATTTTGTGAGGTTTTTATACGTTGTCGGATCGTTTGAATCTTTTACGTAGTCATACGTACCAATTTCGGTCCCAACAACGTTGCTTCACCCACCTCATCCCAAAGACATCGAGAAACGACACTTTCTTCCATACAACGCTTGAATGGAGCCATGCCGATACTTGCTTGATAAGCGTTGTTGTAGGAAAACTCCACCAATAGTAAGAACTTGTCCCAACTCCTTGAAATCAAGGACACAGAGTCTTAATAGATCTTCAAGAGTTTGAATAGTCCTCTCCGACATTTGTCGTCCATCCATCCGAGGATGATATCTTAGAGCTAAACCGTAAGTCCGTGCCCATAGCTTTTTGCAAACTAACCCAAAATCGTGAAGTGAATCTTGGGTCTCGATCGTAAACTATGGATACCTAGGCATACCATGCGATCTTACAATCTCGTTTATGTACATCTGAGCAAGATGTTCAAGTGTATAAGTTTCTCGTATCGGTAAGAAATGAACAGACTTGGTCAATCTATCAACAATGACCCAAATCGCATCAATGCCTTGAGAAACCTTAGGAAGGCCCAGAATTGAAATCCATGGTAATGTACTCCCACTTCCATTCGGAATTTCAAGTGGTTGCAATGGACCTTTTGGTACTTGATGCTCGCTTTAACTCGTTGACAAGTTAGACACCTTGAGATAAACAAGCGCTATATCTCTCTCTTCATATTGCTCCACCAAAATGTATGGCGAATATCATGATACATTTTGGTACTCCCAGATGGATTGCAAATGGTGTGTTGTGCGCCTCCATCATGATATTATACTTTAAATCGTGGTCGTTAGGAACACAAAGTCCGGAGTTGACTCATGATATTCCTTCTTCATCGATTCTTGCTTCCCAGATAGCACCTTCTTGCACTTTCTTCTTCATACGCATGATCGGCTCCGTGTCTCGTAGCTTGAAAGCAAACTTTAACTTTATCAATTAAAGTCGGTTCTACTCAGATACTTGCTATCATCACATGCGTCCTCGAGTCTTTAACTCTATCTCCATCCTTTGCAAGTCACACAAAATGGGCTTTGCGTTGACAATATCGCTTTTCGTGCTTGCATATATGATTTTCTACTCAATCGTCGGCTACCACGTTCGCTTTTCCAGGATGGTATTGGATGGTATGATCATAATCTTTCAACAGTTCAAGCCAACGTCGTTGTCGCATGTTGAGTTCCTTTTGAGTGAAGAAATATTTGAGGCTTTTATGATCCGTAAAGATCTCCACTTTCTCCCCATACAAGTAATGCCTCCAAATTTTAAGTGCAAGAAGACAACAATGCTAACTCTAGATCATGAGTAGGATAATTCCTCTCATATTCTTTGAGTTGTCGCGAGGCATAGGCTATAACTTTTCCATGTTGCATAAGAACACATCCCAACCCTTTGCTCGAAGCATCACTGTAGATGACAAATCCCTCCGAGCCAGATGGTATTGTCGAGCAGTCTTTGAAATAAGTCTCCTCTTGAGTTCTTGAAAACTCTTCTCACATTCTTCGCTCCAATAGAACTTTGTATCTTTCCGAGTCAATTTGAGTCGATGGAGTAGCGATTCGAGAAAATCCTTCCACGAATCTCCGATAATAACCAAATTAACCGAGAAATCTACGTATTTTGATTCATCGATTTAGGTTGTTCCCGACTTTGAATAGCTTCAATCTTTCTTTGGGTCAACAGATATTCCATGACTTGATACCACGTGCCCAAGGAATGCTACTTCTTCAAGCTAGAACTCACATTTCTTCAACTTGGCATAAAGCTTATATTCACGAAGCTTTTGGAGTGTCAGCCTCAAGTGTTGCTCATGATCTTCACGGCTTTTGGAATAAATAAGGATGTCATCAATAAAGACTGACCACAAAGTGATCTAAATATTCCTTGAATACTCGGTTCATCATATCCATGAAGGCGTTAGGAGCATTAGTCAATCCAAAGGACATGACTAGGAATTCATAATGCCCGTCATCGAGTTAAAGCCGTCTTTGGAATGTCGTGATTCTAATCTTCAATTGGTGATATTCGGAACGAAGATCAATCTTTGAAAAGAATTTGGCTCCTTGCTGTTGGTCAAACGGTCATCAATACATGGCAATGGATACCTATTTTTGATGGTGACATGATTCAACTCCCGATAATCAATACAAAGTCGCATACTCCCATCTTTCTTCTTCACGAATAGAGCAGAGCACCCCAAGGAGAAGTACTAGGACTAATAAAGCCAATGTCTAACAATTCCTGCAGTTGGGTCTTTAACTCACGAAGTTCAATAGGAGCCATTCGACATGGGGCTTTGGAAATAGGTTTTGTCACGGGTTCAAGGTCGATACAAAATTCAATTTCACGCCTCGGGGTAGGCCGGGAAGTTCTTTGGGGAATACGTCGGAAATTTATTAACAATAGAAATATCGTTCAAAACCGGCGTATTTTTGTTTAAATCTGTGACATGAGCTAAGAAAGCTTGACATCCGTTTTTCAATAAAGCGAATAGCTTTATGGCTTGAGATGACCGTGATTGATTTTAATGGTTTGGTCGTTTGAATTAGCATAATAGGTTGATTAGGAATATGAAAGCTAACAACCTTACGAAAACAATCAATTTTGCATGATAAGTAGTTAACCAATCAATCCACAGAATCACGTCAAATGCAAGTATTTTTAATGAAATAAGATCGACAGTAATGTGAGGGTACCGATTTGAACCAAACAAGACTTATAAGCAGTGGATGTAATGAAGTTTTTCTCCCAACGGAGTTTCCACAGATAAGTCAAAGTCTAATTTCTCTCGAGTCAAATTTAATCGATGAGCGCAAGTAGGAGAAATAAAAGAATGGGTAGAACCAAATTATCAAATAAAGTATAGACTTCATTAGAGTTTATGATAAGCTTACCCGTGATGACCTCATTCGGATTCCTTGCTCTTTGGGAGGTCACAACAAACGCTCCCCTTACTTCTGGGTTTTGAATTTTCGGGATGGCCTTTGGTGCCTCCATCCTAGCTGAATTTGTCTTGATGAAATGACAAAATCGAGCTAAGTGACCTTCTCTTCCACAATTATAACATGCTTTGGACAAGATGACGCTTGATTTGATCGATGTGTCCCTCTCCTCCGCATTTGAAGCATATGATAGGTGGTCTTTCTCCTTCCTTAACAATGGGTCTTTGGTCTTTGACGTCTTTCCATCATTGTTGAATCTCCTTTTCTTGAAATGTCCATTCTTATTGTTTTGGCCCTAATTACCACCAAGTGGTTACCATATCTCTGATCTGTTGATTCCCTCCACGCTTGTTGTCACCGCTTGGATGACTACTCTCATTTGGTATTATAATTTTTCGGTACGCTCTCTTTTAGTTGTGTTGACTCATTATCGCTCCACTAATCGAGCCCTATTTACAACATCCGAATACAAACACGGTTTATGAGAAATAAGATGTTGGACGTATCTTGACTTCAAACCTCTTAAAACATTCGCGCCATTCTCTCTTCATTATCCACCAGTGGGACGAAACCGTGATAACTCGCAAATTTTGCCTCGTATTGCGACACGGTCATATCGTTTTGTTCCAACTTGATAAACTCCACCTCCTTCATATGGCGAATACTTTCGGAAAGTATTTGTCGTTGAATGCAACTCTGGAACTTCTCCCAAGATATCTTGAAGACAAGAAAGTTGAGTACGTTTTACCGATTCCCACCGAGAATCGCCTCTCCGCCGCAACATAAAGGCGTGAAAAGGAACCTTTTGCTCCTCGGAGCATCCCAAGACATCAAATATCTTGGTAATCTGCTTTATCCATGCTTCCGCGAAGTGGTTTTGGCTCACCCTTAAACTCCGGTGGTCCCGGCTCCTTGAATTGTTTAGCGGTGACCTTGAGAGTTTTCCGTGTTTCCACCCCACGTTTTGGACAAGAGTCGCTCCTTTCTTTGTTGCATAAATTGCATAAAGCCTCTCGAACATTTGATCATTCATCATTTGGTCGGTGTTGTTGTTTGCATGAGGATTGTCGCCTTCACGATGCACATTATCTCGATTATTGATATGTGGTGAATCAACGATCGCTCGCTGCGCTCCATTGCTATTCTCAACATTCTCGGATGTCATTTTCGAATCATCGCCACAAAACAAAAGGTTAATTGACATGTAACAAATTATCCCTATCTTCCGACCAACCAATAAAATAGCACATAAACTTAGGTAGGTCATACTAGCGAAGGTATTCCCCGTCTCTCCCTCCTAGTACTATTCTCACATCTTAGCCAGGATCATATCCTATGCTCGATACCAACCGTGACGTCCCCAAAATTAGGTATACATCACCCATCTTGGGTCGCCACTTACATGGTATGTAATTTAAATACAACTGATTAACATAAGCTGCCGTGTACAATACGACATAAATCGTGAGTTTAAATACAAATATCGTCTACTAGATATTATACAAACTCAAACAAAAAGTCCTCATTACTGCTTATTATCACACTATTTTACTGAGAATAGTGAGGACTACTAATGCTATCTTCAGGACCATCACTCGCTTCCCCGACTCATCCCGGCTATATTCTCATTTCAAGAGAAGAAACGGTGAAAGAAAGGGTGAGCTCAACTAGCCCAAGAAGAAATATTATGACTAAGATAATGCAGAATAAATTATCAATAGTCTTCAACAATGTTAAACCGATAAAATACAATAGACAACCGGTTTAAGCTGCGGTGATGAATATGCAATCCATTAAAAGAGTCAAGTAGAAAATAAAGTCTACTATCTTTTAGGTTTTAAAAGGTTTTCATCATCTTTGTTATAAATTTGAGACTCACTTTAATAAATATTCCACATCATCGAATCACCCCGCACTACTACGGCCAAGGATATTCTTTAGTATCACGACCACAATTATTCATGCACTACGGGCCAAGAATATTTGTGTATTCATTAATGGTCATGATCATGCCAACAATCATCCACCAATGCACTACTGACCATCGAGGATTTTTATCACATCATTTGTAACATTACGGTCATGATTATTACCGAATAGTCTCTCGGTCATAATCATACCAAGTCCATCTATGCACTCTGGTGCCGAGATGACTTTCAACATAATATAAACATGAGGATGATGACAATGATATAAGAATTCAATAAAACAAGTTCAAGAATTATTTTATCCAGAATTATTAACGTCCAAATTAGTAAAATTCAAGAATGATCGAAGAATATTTCCATGAAAGATATTGGATGAAACGCAAATATCAAGGATATTCTACTAATTTCATGGAGTATAGAAGTCAAAGTTTTAACCAATTTGGGTATAATAAAGAATGGAATAACAAAAGAAATCACCATGCATGCGGTACTTAGATGTAGGCAAAGTTATTCAATGAGAATAATAATAACGGAACCGGTCGGTGAAATTCACACCGATAGGATGTTCAACGAATAATAAAGATGGAACCGGATCCGGTGTAAAACACACATGATAGGATATTCCAACAGAATGATAAAAGCGGAACCGGTCGGTGTAAAACACATGCACAGGATGTTCCAGCAGAATAATAATAAAGAGCGGAACCAGTCAAAGGTGTAAAACACATGCACAGGATGTTCCAATGAATAAAAATAAAGACGGAACCAGGTTCGATGTAAAACACACAGACAGGATGTTCCAAAAGAATAATAGAAGAATGTCAACAAGTATAGGTAAACCGGCGTATCTGAGTTATTCCAATGCAGAATAATAAGCAATGGAATAACAACAGTTCTCTTCATGAATAAGAAAGAATAATACCCTTACTTTTGGTAGGAGATTGAATATCTGAAGAAGTGTAGTAACAAAATACTCTTCTTCTTTTCTCTCTTATTCTTTCTATACTTTTCTCTCTATAACTTGAATGAATTCGTGAAAAATAATGAAGCCCTAGGCCTCTATTTATAGAAGATTTCTAGCTTAGCACCTGCTTAGTGTGAAAAGGCAAGTGGCTTGACGACTAATGATGTGAAAAGAAAAGTGGTTCGACTTAGGTAATGTGAAAGCGACAAGTGGTTCGGCGCTTTTGTAATGTGAAACGACAAGTGGTTCGGACGTCGGTAAAGGTAATTACTATTAATGAAGGTAAATACTATTGGACGAAGGTAAATACTATTCACAAGGGTAATTACTATCGACGAAGGTAATTACTATTGAAGAAGGTAAATACTATTCACAAGGATAATTACTATCGATTGAAGGTAAATACTATCGACGAAGGTAATTACTATTCACAAAGGTAATTACTATTGATTGAAAGAGACTCTTAGATGATATATATGAGCCCCCCATAAAATAATCAAACTTACCACAAATCATAACACATATTTAATCTTTCAATAATTATTAATCATTTATAATTTGTCGTCTCAATTATTGATTTAATACTATAACTTATTATACTGATGATAATCTTTGTGACAATAATTGAATCAATAATATAAGAGATATGATGCAAAGCAATTATCGTAGTAATAATTGAGCTTAGGTGAGTGACTTCTCACGTAAGCATCAATAATCAATACGTGTGCTACTATGCAACCACGCCAGACATCGCATTTACTTTTACCAACCGGGTAGTTCAACAGTTTAACCAGAACACCTCCTACCAAGTTATTTTTATAAAATATTTTTGTCGTTTTCTCAATCCGATAATAATTCTGTTGTGGGGTCCACCAATGATTGAGCCGTTGTACGAATATTCCCTAAAAAGAATATTCCCCGACCAAACGAATATTTTTTAACAACTTGCATACTTTGCAAAATTTATAAATATTACCCACAACTATAACATTATATCAAATTTATTCCATAATATTCAAAAATAATATTTATAGAAAAATTCATCTTTATTTATAAAAGTTGGGGTCTTACAAACTCAGATAGAGTTTGTACAATAAGAAGTAATTTAGGAAATTTTTAAAGAAGGGATTAAAACATGCGTGAGAGGATTCAAAGAAGAATCTCACAGAGTTATAAGGAGAATGAATGTGGTGTTACCCAACTCCAATAATAAGAATGTAAGGTGATAATAAATAGACAATGTCTATAAGATGATAATGATAAAGAAGTTAAGAATAAAAAGTTATAGTTGAGTATGATACAGTTGTACTCTTTAATAGTTGATGTATGGTATCTGGACTAAATTATTCCTTCATAGAGCGGAGGTATATACGAACTAGCAACTCGAACCTAGTTTGTTGGTTGTTTGTGGGAAACCACTCAGCGTACTATATTAAAATTGTTAGAGACTCGATGTGTATCAAGTATAGAAAATGGATACGTATGATGAGAATGTGGAACTCGAATGAAATGTTGAGTAATGTAAATAAAGTTAGTAATTCTTAAAGGAAGAATTGTTATATAAACAAAAAAATTCAGAGAAGAATCTTGAAGAGATATAAAGATAAGAAATGGGAGTTACCTAACTCCAATAGCCATGATAACGAATAATGATGAATAGACAAAGTTTGTAAGATTAAAATCATAAATGAAATCATAAATGATGAAAAAGGAAAGAAAGATGATCATAAAACAAAACGATCATGAGTTAAGAAATGAATTTTAAGGGAGATGATTATAAAATAAGATCACGATGTGATCTATTTAAGTTATAAAAGAAAGATAGCCTGTAATATTTGAATAATTATAGCTTCATGCTATGAAGATATGTACTATGAAATTGTACGAGATAACTCACGAGGAGCTATAGATGATGAGGTACGGAAAAAAAATTCGTATCGAGTAAAGGGCAAGTTATAAGCAAGATAGAGTTAGGTGGGATTTCAATTGAGGACTCTTGTGATGGCTGAGTTGTACAAACCTTTGTATGGGAGAGGGTTTTGTGCTAGCACTCAGTTTATCAAATTGATAATCATTGGAATGTTGGTGTCGCGCTATCAATGTATATTTGGCGAAAAGGTGATTCTTTTTCTCATGTGTATATTTGATAGTTAGAAACTGTTAAGATTAGTAAGATATTATTAGGATTAGGTCCGGTTCTTAAAACTAATACATATGGTAAGTTTGTGACTCATAATAATATGGTATATTTTGAACCCCTCAGTGAATGGACGCCTATGGTCTGACTAGGACAAGTTCTTAAACTCATATTATTGCGGTAAGTTCTTGGATTTCCAATGTGTAGTAAGTTTTATGAACTATACTGGGGATATAGGAGGATTATAAGTTGAAATACAAGAATATTTAGTATAAAGATTGAAATTAATGGAGAAAAATTAGATATTCCAAATCTTCTAGCTTGGTTAGACTTTCGAAATTTATTGACTTCGTGCTGATGTTTGCACTTCTATTTTCTTGAAAAACATTGGATCAAATGATGAAACCAATGAGTTTTAAAAACAATATCGTTATTTGTATGGCTATGCTAATTGCTTCGGCTAGACAAAAATGATTTGAAATATATCAAAATATATTTTTTTATATCATCAATGCATCATGGAACCTGGTGCGGAGATGATAAAAACGATGGAGTCATCAATGCAGTATTACTTAGTGTTGGATGTGATCTAAGGATCACAAACCCATTATGGTATGATGTAGTATGATAAAATCACCAAATGATGGAATCCTCAAACGGACTGTAAATACAGTGCGGTATTATGACGTCATAAAAAGATTTTTAAGATTTCTTTAAGATATGAATATATATATATATATGTATGTATATGCTATTTGATTCAGCTAGACGAATATTGAAAGATGTTCATGAAATTCAAGCTTTTCTTGAGAAGTTATGCCAAACCAAATTGTTTTGGTGCGGATTCAGATGTTGAAAAGATGAGATGAACAACCCTTTTATAGGGGATTACGTGGAAGCGTTTAGATGTTTGTGCACAATACATGGTACGAAGGGCTGATCGCCCTAAGTACGGGAGTCTCTACAGTCTAATGACGGTTAAGGTTTAAGTTGAAAGAGTACTTATAATCGTGGGTAGAGTGCACAATACATTGTACGAAGGGCTTAACACCCTAAGTACGAGAGTCCCTATAGTCTAATGACTGTTAAGGTTTAAGTTGAAAGAGTACTTATAACTGTGGATGTAGTTCAAGGTCTTATGACCCCTCAACATGATTTGGAATCTTTTAAATTCATGTTATTAATATCGCTTCCCAATTATTGAGCAATTATGGAAGATTCTTATTATTCTGAAATGTGAAAGTGGAAAGGATGAGAAAATTAAGCAAAACATATATAATAATTTCAAGAAAGAAGAGAAATATGAAACTCTTAGAAGAGGAAGAGGTGAGGAATATGATGATCTTAAAAAGATTCTTTAGAGAAAGAATTTGGTTGTAGAACCCAATGAATGAATAAAGTATTAACGTAAAATCTATTTTGATAGATTGAATGAATAAAGATTAATAAATAAAATTTTGAGGACTAAATTTGTAGAAGAAGGGGTGAATGTAATATCTCGAGTGTTTATGAGTTGAGTATATGATAACGATCCTTAGAAAAGGAAATGAATGAACTGTAACATGTATGTTATGTTAGTCCAAAGTTTATAAGATATATGTTGACCATGTTATTATGTGATACGTGATGCATGAAAACTATTAGATTTTGCTGGGCAGTCAAGCTCAACCTTACAAATAACCATTTTTGTAGGTTAATGAATGAAGGTAACACAATGTGCTACTTGAATGATGTGGATCGGAAATAATACACGAAGATTAATATTTTAGCTAAAGTTGTTATTTCTTTATACCATGATTAAGATTCATGAGATGTACTAAATGTTTTATGATGTATAGTTTTATGTTGAGATGTAAAGCTAAAGTTAGAGTTATCTGATATGTAAAGGTTATCGGATTGAAATGTAAAATTTTATATAATAACAGTGATAAAGTGAATCATAAAATAAGATTGATTGAAAGACATATAGATGATAAAGGTTTTGATTCAGGGAATTAAAGTAAGAAGACATAAAAGTTTAAATTATTCCGTATTTTATAAAGTTTAACATCGAATATTGATGTAAAAATCAGAAGTTAGTTGTGTTATTAACGACCAAAGTTGAGAACTAAATTTTATGAATTTTGGGGTTGTTACATGCAATTTCTTTTGATCTGATCCGTTAAATTCAAATTTTCTTCATCTAAGCCGTGTATTCAAAAATCAGTTTTTCAAAATTAGAATGAATAGTTTAAACCACCCGAAGAGGGTGGTGCAGCTGATCATTAGGGGATTTCTTTTAAACCCCATACCTTCATTCATTGGGATAATAAATAGTTTAAGTTTGGGGGTATTGGGTAGTGGGTAATAGTGTAGTTGCATGTAGTTAATTTGCATATTTTTGCATGTTTAGTTAGCTTTTGCATGCTTATGTGTTAGTTAATAATTGCATAAAAAATTTTGTTTTGAGTAGTTATTATATGTTTTAGTTATGTGTTTAGTTGCATGTCCCAAATATCTAGCTTTATGGAGTTTTAGTCTAGCCAATGATGAAATGGAATTTTGAAGGATTTTTGAATTTAGTGGGTAACATGAGCTTAGCTATAATGTTTTACATGATGTAATCTGGTCTATGCTTGTTATTTAGATGCTTTCGGTTAGCACATACGTGTTCACATGTACTTGTTGGTATAAGAGTAAAGTGTTTTTATTGCTTAATAGAAAATGTAGTAATCAAACATTGAAACCTTAGGCTATATTGCGTAGCTATATTGTTTTTATTGGTATAAGACTTAGGCAATGAAAACATTGATAATCAAACTTTGAGAACACATGGGTATGCATATTCTGTATAAAAAAAAGAGAAAAGTCTATATTGAAACCTTCCCAAGTTGAATTATTAAAGCTTGTGGTTGGGCGAGATGGAGCGTAAAACGCACTCGCTATATAAAAAAATATAGCAATAAACACCGCGGAAAAGTGCGAAAATTGCCCTCGTGAGTAAAAATAAAGCAATATAAACCCGATTGTAGAACCTTAGTTTGTATTTATGTGTTGGAGTAGTTTTTGTTGCATTAGTATACATGGATCTTGATTTTTACTATAATTTTCTATTTTGAGCAGTATAACATGTGTATTCTTTGCCTTTGTCAAGTTTTTGGTGAACACCACACACACACGTCATCTTTATAGTGAGTATGGGTTATTTGAATGTATGATATAATGTTTATAGCTTAGTTTGACATTTTATTATGGAATTTGGATAATTCGTTGAGGCACGTTAGATTGGAATTCCATTTTAGCTGGAAAAACTTGGGACTCATTTGCATCATAGTTTAGTTTGCATAGTATGTAGTTGCATTGTATTATTTATTGTCGTATGCATTGCTTGAGGGCAAGCAATAGTTCAAGTTTGGGGGTATTTGATAAGTAGGTTTTATACGTACTTATTGGGTGCCAACTCAATAGAATTATGCTCATCTCAAGTAGTTTTTACTATGTTTTAGTTGCATTTTATGTTTATTTTGTAGTACTTGTAGTTGGAACTCTTATGGCAAGAAATGGCATGGATTGACATGGTGGCATGAAGCTAGTAAAGGCATGGCAAGAGTAACATGAGCAGATGAGGAACTAAAGTAGTGGATGAGTGTTGTACAAAACATAAGGGATGAAGAACAAAAAACAAAAAACAAGAAGCAGCAACAACAAGATAGCATGACGTAGTCGCGCGGCTAAATAAGCCTAAAATCGCGCACTCACGCCACATGAAATCAGTGAATGTTTTGCACTATCGCGCGGCCGCGCCCCCAGCAAAGAAGGAATTTCGCGCGCCCGCGCCAAGACTTTGGTAGACAAACATATCGCGCGCCCGCGCCCATTTTGCATGTAATCTTGCACGGTCGCGCGAGTCCTCTGCAGTCAGTTATCTTAAATTTTTATAATTTGAAATTTGAGCGCTTTAGGCTCAACTGAACGATGTGGTTGGTACCAAACGTGGTTTTTAGGGTCTTTTATCAATTTTCATAGGATTATTAGGGTTCTGAATTCTTAGTTTGGCTAGAGAGGTGTTGATCATTACATGATACATTTCTATATCCTCTCTTTATCTTTGTTATTCAATAATTCGTAGTGTCAATTCTAGAGATTATTGGTGCATTGGAACAAATTTGGAACAGATTCTGCAATTAGGTTTAACAGATTTGTTTATCATTTCTCTAATCTCTTTTGTTGCAGTATTTAATTTTATGAATTACTTCAATCCCATATTTTCTTTTGGTTCAGAAATGAACTCATTTCTATTATGGGATTCTAATGGATTTTAATATGTAGTCTAAATTTATACATCTGATTATATTGTTGTATGTTTATCATTGGATTACCATTATGATTGAGCATAACTAATGAATGTTTGATCACCATTCACCTTGTATGCTTATATGGATTTGAAAAATGAAATATGAGTATGGATTAAATTATAATGGCATATGTTCATGAGGGTGATTTGTTAAGCTTTGTGATTCGTGAACCAGATAGATATATACCATTTCACCATGTGTAGTCATGAAAAGAGCATGCACTTTAATTCATTATTGCTTCAATTTCACATAGATATATAGTGATTTTGGTAATAGTGTCGCTTACATGATTTCTATCATATGTGGAGGTTATGTGAATTGGTCATAGTTCATTGAAAAATGGTTATGTCCACTACTGTGCTCTTGAATAGTTTTCCATGATAAATATTTAAACATTACATGATGGTTGCAGTATAGATGAAATATTAAATGAAATTAGAATCCCATTCTTCTCCAAATTTGATTACATTAATTTAGTATTTTATTTTTATTTCATAAATTAAATTTAGAATTAATTATAATTATGAGTTATTCATTTAAGCATATAAAAATAGTGATATAGTTGATGCATGATAATTTAAATTTAAAACAATTCTCCGTGGATCGATATTTTTCTTACTTTGTACTACTTGTTGACCCATGTATGCTTGCATGAGTTAGAGTCCTTTTTGTTAGACTAGAGAGGAGGCAACAAGTTTTTGGCGCCGTTGCCGGGGAAAGGTGTTTATTGTTAGTATTATTATCATCAATTTAAAGCTAAATTTGTATAACGTAGACAATTCTATTCTTATCTTATTTCTATTTTTGTTTCTATTTGTGTTTCAGGTACTTGTATATATTTTATGCACACGCGGTCATCAAATTTCGAGTTAACACCTGCACAGGACAACATAAACGGTAGATGTTGGAAATCGAGAGCGCATAGGAATATACAAGAAGAGTTAGAGACCACAACATCCATCATGGCAGCAAAAGAGCAAAGAGAGGAACACAGGGCCTTGAGAGATTATTTGATGCCAAACATCAATGGATTACAGTCGAGTATAGTTAGGCCAGCTATAGCGGCCAACACTTTCGAGATAAAGCCAGACACTATTCAAATGGTGCAGAATTCGGTACAGTTTGGGGGTGCTACAACAGATGATCCGAACGAGCTTCTATTAAGTTTTATAGAGATATGTGACACCTTCAGATACAACGGGGTGACAGAAGATACAATCAGGTTAAGACTATTTCCATTCTCTTTACGGGACAATGCAAGAAGTTGTCTTCACTCTCTACCTTCAGGATCTATTACAACATGGGAGGACTTAGCACAAAAGTTCTTAGCTAATTTTTTTCCAATGGCTAAGACTGCCAAAATGAGGACAACAATTTCCCAGTTTGAGTAGCAGCAGGGTGAATCTCTATATGAAGCCTGGGAAAGATACAAGGAGATGTTAAGGAAGTGTTCACACCATGGTATGCCAGATTGGATGGTGATTAATACATTTTATAATGGATTGGGATGGTAGTCAATGACAATTGTAGATGCAGTTGCAGGAGGAGCTTTATGGGAAAAGAGCTATGAAGAGGCCTACAATCTTATAGAAACTATGGCAGCTAACGATTTTCAAAATCCTACAGCCAGAATGCCACAGCCCAAAGTTGTAGGATTGTTAGAGGTGGATGTTATCACTCAGTTGTCATCTAAGATGACATCGATGGCAAACAAGATTGATTCTTTGGCTAAAAGTAAGGCGAAGACAGTTACTTTTATGTATGAGATATGTGCAGGGTCGCATTCAACTGACCAATGTGCTATCAGTTCAGAGTCTGTACATTATGTGAGCAATTACTAGAATAATCAAAGTCAGTTCCAGAATTCATACAACTCTAACAACCACAACCATCCAAATTTTAGTTGGTCAAATAATCAAAACAATCAACAAAGTCAGTTTCAACCACAACATCAATTTCAGGCACAACCATCTCAGTAACAGTTTGCACCACGACCACCCTATCCCCCCGGATTTTCATAGCAACAACAACATCATTCACCACTTGCACCTCAGCAAGAGAAGAAGTCAGAGATGGAGGAAATGATGATGAAGTATATGGCAAATACTGAATAGATGATTAAAAGCCAAGTAGTGGCTATCAAAAATTTGGAAACTCAAATGGGTCAAATGGTTAGCATGCTTAACAATAGACCCCTGGGTTCATTACCAAGTAAAACAGAGGCTAATCCAAGAAGGGAGGGTAAAGAACAATGTTAGGCAATTACACTTCGATCAGGGAAGCAAACTACATAAATTCAGCATAGCGCACTCGCGCCACTTTTGCATGAGGAAGCCGCGTGGTGAGGAAACTTTTTCTATGGAAAGTTTGGGTAAAGAAGGTTCAGGATAGCAGGAAGTGAATAAGAATAAAAAAGAGTCATCTGAGAAACCAGTGACTAAGATACCAGTCGTTCATCCTCCTATTCCTTATCCACAGAGATTATATAAGCAAAGGGAAGACAAGCAGTTCAGTAAGTTTTTGAAGGTATTTAAAAAGCTACAGATTAACATACCTTTCGTTGAGGCATTTGAATAGATGCCTAGTTATGTAAAATTTATAAAGGGTATCTTGTCAAGGAAGAAAAGGCTGAAGATTTTGAAACAGTGGCCTTGACCGAAGAATGTAGTGCAGTGCTTTAACGCAAATTACCTCCAAAGCTGAAGGACCTGGGAAGTTTCACGATACCTTGTACAATTGGAAAGATGAGTTTTAGCAAATGCTTGTGCGATCTAGGGGCAAGTATTAATTTGATGTCGTTTTCAGTGTTCAATCAATTAGGATTGCCGGCCCCAAAGCCAAAAAATATTTCTTTACAGTTAGCTAACAGGTCTATCACTTATCCATGGGGTATTGTGGAAGATGTACTGGTGAAAGTAGATAAATTTATCTTTCTAGTTGATTTCATCATATTAGACTATGAAAAGGACAGAAGTATACCGATCATTCTTGGAAGACCATTCCTAGCTACAGGAAGGACCTTGATAGAAGTTTAGAAAGGGGAATTGACAATGCGAGTTCATGATCAGGAAGTAACTTTCAATGTATTCAAGTCGATGAAATTTCCAACAGATGAAGAGGAATGCTTCAGGGTTGATTTGGAGGAAAATGTATTGAATGTTGAAATAGAGAACTGGGTGGAACATGAACCTTTGAAGAATGATGTTGTGGGAAGTTTAGAAATAGAAGATGAGGAAATTATTGAGTTAGTTTAAATACTTGACACAACTCCACTATTCAGGAAGTTCAAAACTCCTGTTGAGCCACTAAAGATTGTTGGAGAGTCATCAATGAAATTAAAGCCATCTCTTGAGACACCTCCAGAACTTGAGTTGAAACCACTTCTAGACCATTTGAGGTATGCATTTTTAAATGATAAGTTAAAATTACCTGTGATTATTTCTTATGCACTAACATATTTTTAAGAAGAAAAATTGCTAAGAGTTCTTAGAGAGTTCAAGTCAGCAATTGGGTGGACTATAGCAGATATAAAAGGGATCAGCCTATCTTTCTGTATGCACAACATCCTACTGGAAGATGATAAGAAGCCTTCAGTGGAACAACAAAGAAGACTTAATCCAATCATGAATGAAGTGGTCAAGAAGGAAGTGTTGAAATGGCTGGATACATGCATTATTTATCTGATTTTAGATAGCTCGTGGGTGAGCCCGGTACAGTGTGTACCGAAGAAGGGTGGTATGACCGTATTCTCTAATGAAAATAATGAGTTGATTTCGACGAGAAAAGTGACGAGGTGGAGAGTCTGCATGGACTATCGTAGACTTAACAAAGCTAAAAGGAAAGATCACTTCCCATTGTCATTTATTGATCAGATGTTGGATAGACTAGCGGGTGAGTTTTATTGCCTTCTGGACGGGTATTCAGGCTACAATCAGATTCTGATAGCTCTAAAAGACCAAGAAAATATAACTTTTACATGTCCATATGGTACATTCGCCTTTCGAATGATGTCTTTTGGTTTGTGTAATGCCCCAGCCACTTTTCAGAGATGTACGATAGCTATCTTTTCGGATATGGTGGAGCATACCGTGGAGGTGTTTATGGATGATTTTTTAGTATTTGGTGATTCTTTTGATTTGTGTCTGGAAAATTTAGTGATGGTATTGAGAAGATGTGTTGAGACGAACTTGGTGTTAAATTGGGAAAAGGGCCATTTTATGGTACAAGAAGGAATAACTTTGGGACATAAGGTGTCGAAGAAAAGACTAAAGGTGGACAGGGCCAAATTGGAGACCATTGAGAATTTGCCACCACCAACTTCCGTAAAAGGTGTTCGAAGTTTTCTAGGACAAGCAGGCTTCTACCGCAGATTCATTAAAGACTTCTCTAAAATCATAAAGCCACTTTGCAGCTTATTGGAGAATGATGCATAGTTCAAGTTTGATGAGGATTGCTTGTCTGCATTTGAGAATTTAAAAAGGAGGTTAACTTCAGCACCAATGATTACAGCACCAGATTAGGACCTACAATTCGAGTTGATGTGTGATGCCAGTGATTAAGTTGTGGGGGCTATTTTGGGCCAGAGAAGGGAAAAGATTTTTCATGTGATATACTATGCAAGCAAGACCCTTACTGATGCTCAGTTGAACTACACCACCATAGAGAAGGAATTATTGGCAGTTGTGTATGCTTTTGACAAGTTTCGAGCTTATCTGGTTGGTACAAGGGTGATAGTGTACACGGATAATGCGAAAATTTGATACTTGGTGGCAAAGAAGGATGCAAAGCCTCGTTTGATCAGATGGATACTTCTGTTGCAAGAATTTGATTTGGAGATTAAGGACATATAAGGAACTGAGAACCAAGTGGCGGACCACTTATCTCGACTAGAAAATCTGGGAAGGGAGGTAGATGACAAGACTGTGATTAATGAGTCCTTTTTAGACGAACTATTATTTGTGGTGAAAGGGGAAGTGTCATGGTTTGCAGACTATGCGAACTACTTGGTGAGCAGGATAATCCCTTTTGAATTAGTTGGACATCAAAAGAAAAAAAAATTGCATGACGTGAAGTGGTTTATATGGGATGAACCATATTTGTTCAAATAATGTGCTGATGAGATGATAAGGAGATGTATCCCATATAGTGAGACAGAGGGGATTTTGCAAGATTGCCACGCTTCATTATATGGAGGTCACTATGGTGGAGAAAGAACAACGACTAGAGTGTTACAAGCAGGATTCTACTGGCCGACGATTTTTAAAGATGCTTACAGTTTTGCCCAGAGATGTGACAGATGTCAAAGAGTTTGGAATATATCGAAAAGGAATGAGATGCCATTGAACACAATCCTTGAGGTTGAAATTTTTGATTTTTGGGGGATAGATTTCATGGGCCCTTTCATTTCTTCATGTGGAAATTTATACTTCTTGTTACTAGTCGACTATGTTTTGAAGTGGGTGGAAGTGGAAGCTCTTCCAACTAATGATGCCAAGGTGGTCCTATGATTTTTACAAAGAAGTATTTTTACAAGGTTTGGGACTCCAAGGGCTATTATTATTGATGAATGTAGTCATTTCTATAATCGGCAATTTATAGCTCTGTTGGCTAAATATGGGGTAAATCATCGCATTACTACAGCTTACCATCCTCAAACCAATGGCCAAACAGAGGTTTCAAATCGTGAAGTAAAGAGAATTTTTGAAAAAGTCGTGAACCCCACAAAAAAGGATTGGTTAATAAAGCTTGATGATGTTGTATGGGCATATAAGACTACTTACAAGACTCCATTGGGCATGTCACCGTTTCAGCTGGTTTATGGAAAGGCTTGTTACCTTCCCATAGAGCTTGAGCATAAGGCGTACTGGGTAATTAGGAAACACAACTTTGATTTGAAGGCTGCAGGTGAAAAACGCCTACTTCAACTCAATGAGTTGGAGGAATTCAGATTACAGGCTTATGAAAACTCCAAGCTGTATAAGGAAAAGGTGAAGAGATGGCATGATCGAAAGATTATGGAGAGAGTATTCGAGCCGAAACCAAGAGTTCTGTTGTTTAATTCAAGACTTAAACTTTTTCCTGGGAAGCTCAAATCAAGGTGGTCAGGGCCATTTATAGTGAAGACAGTTTATCCACATGGTGCAATAGAGGTATTCGACAAATTCTGAGATAAGCCGTTCAAAGTGAATGGACAGCGGCTTAAGCACTACTATGGTGGTGAGGTTGACAGGCAGAAAGTCACCTCCATTCTTTCTTCAACATGATGGAGTCAGAGATAGTTAAGCTAATTAACTATAACTTAGCACTCGATGGGAGGCACCCCATTATTTCTATCCTTACCTTTTGTTTAACAAATGTGGAATAAGTGTTATTGGAGCTGAATGTGCATATTATGATGATTAAGAGTAGCATAGAAAGCATTATTTTAGGATAGTATATTAATTAGTTTATGTTTTGATTTTGGAGACTTGATATATCTCATACTAGTATTTGTTGATTGTACAGGTGCATTGCATATTAACAGTAGCCATTTTACTATATTTAAAGATGCAGTTCAGCGTGGTTAGGATGCAGGGTTGCACGGCCGAGCCTTTAAGCAAGTCAAATTTAGCGCGCTCGTGCTGTGTCTCAGTGCATCATAATAACCGTGCACCTGCGCCATTATTCAGTTCAAAAATCGCGCGGCCGCGCTCGAGACCGAAGCCAATTTTTTTTTAAGTGTTTTAAAAACATGTCTTCTCAAATTTCTTATATCAGTTACATTTGCAATGTGCGTATCCATTTTTCTCTATAGACGCACAACTCTTAGCCTCTCCAAACCGTTCCATTTTTAAATTCTAATTCCTCACCCCATTATGTATTCTATGCAACAGTTTCTTATCCACGTTCAAATTCATCAACTGATCTTTCAAGGATAAAGTTAGGGTTTCTTTAAAGGGTGTGCAAAAACAACAAGTTTGGGGGTGTTTATTGTTCGTCAGAATTTACAGACTTTGTTTCATCGGTAAAGTTCTTCTTCTTCATCAGTAATAATGAGTCCAAAAAGAGCTCGTTCATGCACTCTAGAGTCATCCTCTGCAAGTAGCCAGAGTGGTGACAATGTGGATTTTTCCATGTTTTTCAGTCTTGATGCCCAGCTAGAGTATTACCGAATTGTGGCTAAATTATTTGTTAAAGTGAGGGGTTTCTAGCTAGAGGCCCAAGATAGATAATTGAAAGACTTGATCAGGGAAAGATGTTGACATGGAGTCTGCTCTACACCCATGGCTGCACCTATGGCCATTATAAGGGAATTTTATGCGAATGCAAAGGAGATAATGAGTGGCTTTTCTTTTTTTCGAGGGGTTCAAGTAGAGTATCGCCTAAGGACAATTCGTGGCGTCTTCAATTTCCCCGACCCTCCAACTGAACGTACAAATTGGGTTGAGGCGGATCGAATGGAGACAAACTTAAATGAGGTTATAAATAATTTATGTATATTGGGTACACAATAGACTTACAAGCCAGGCACTAATCAGCCCAGAACCTTTCCAGTTTTAACTCTCAATCATTATGCCAAGGCTTCGAATATCTTTGTTTGTGCAAAACTCATGCCATCATCCCATCAACATGTGATTACAACTGAGCGAGAAATTATTCTATGGGGGATTATTGTAGGAAAATACATTGACGTTTGTCATCTCCTTAATCAGAACATGTAACGTTATATGCGGGGGAGTACTACAGGAAGTATACCACATGCTTCGATTGTTGCTCATTTGTGTGCTGGAGCAGGAGTTAGGTGGACAGATGAACAGTTGCAATACCCGAGTCAGGATATCAGTCACACCACGATAGCAAAATTCAAAGATTGGACAGGAGGTACCCCGCACCCAAGGGGAAAGGGTTTCATCCTACGTCCCGCGTTATCTGCACCATCACTGTAGCCTTCAAGGATAAATGAAGCATGTACTTCTACTCAAGCCACTACTGCTACTGATGATTGACAGCTCCGAAGGTTGGAGAGGAAGGTCGATGCTATTTATGATAATTTTGCAGTATTTGTTACGGGTTTGATGAGATCTCTAGCAGAGGCTTTTGCACAACAGGGTACCATACTCGAGTGGCCATAATTTGGGACTGCAGTGCCATTTTAACCGCCGAATTCACCACCCGAAGAGTGTGGTACATCTAATCATTAAGGGAGTTCTTTTAAACCCTATACCTTCATTCATTGGGACAATGAATAGTTTAAGTTTGGGGGTATTGGGTAGTGGGTAGTAGTGTAGTTGCATGTAGTTAATTTGCATATTTTTGCATGTTTAGTTAGCTTTTGCATGCTTATGTGTTCGTTAATAATTGCATAAATTTTTTCTATTTTGAGTAGTGATTATATGTTTTAGTTATGTGTTTAGTTACATGTCCCAAATATCTAGCTTTATGGTGTTTTAGTCTAGCCAATGATGAAATGGAATTTTGAAGGATTTTTGAATTTAGTGGGTAACATGAGCTTAGCTATAATGTTTTACATAATTTAATCCATGCTTTTTGTTTAGACGCTTTTGGTTAGCACATACGTGTTCACATATGCTTGTTGGTATAAGAGTAATGTGTTTTTATTGCTTAATAGAAAATGTAGTTTTTAAAAAGAGAATTATGTAGAAAGTGGACTTAGGCTATGAAAACATTTATAATCAAACTTTGGGAACACATGGGTATGCTTATTGTGTATAAAAAAAAGAGAAAAATCTATATTGAAACCTTCCCATGTTAAATTATTAAAGCTTGTGGCTGGGCGAGATGGAGCGTAAAACGCACTCGCTGCATAAAAAAATATAGCAATAAACACTGTGGAAAAGTGCAAAAATTGCCCTCGTGAGTAAAAATAAAGCAATTTAAACCCATTGTTGAACCTTAGTTTTATTGATATTTTGGAGTAGTTTTTGTTGCATTAGTATACATGGATCTTGATTTAGACTGCAATTTTCTTTTTTGAGCAGTATAACATGTGTATTCTTTGCCTTTGTCAAGTTTTTGGTGAACACCACATACACACAGCATCTTTATAGTGAGTATGGGTTATTTGAATGAATGATATTATGTCTATAGCTTAGTTTGACATTTTATTTTGGAATCTGGATAATTCGTTGAGGCACGTTAGATTGGAATTCCATTTTAGCTGGAAAAACTTGGGACTCAGTTGCATCATAGTTTAGTTTGCATAGCATGTAGTTGCATTGTATTGTTTATTATCGTATGCATTGCTTGAGGGCATGCAATAGTTCAAGTTTGGGGATATTTGATAACTAGGTTTTATACCTACTTATTGAGAGCTAAGTCACTAGAATTATGCTCATCTCAAGTAGTTTTTACTATATTTTAGTTGCATTTTATATTTATTATGAAGTACTTGTAGTTAGAACTCTTATGGCAAGAAATGGCATGGATTGGCATGGTGGCATGAAGCTAGTAAAGGCATGGCAAGAATAACATGAGCAGATGAAGAACTAAAGCAGTGGATGAGTGTTGTACAGAACATAAGGGGTGAAGAACAAACAACAACAAACAAGAAGCAGCAACAACAAGACAACATTCAATAGTCGCGCGGCTAAATAAGCTTAAAATCGCGCGCTCGCACCACATAAAATTAGAGAATATTTTGCACTATGGTCGGCAAACAAACCTATCGCGCATCCGCGCCCGTTTTGCATTGTAATCTTGCGCGGCCGCGCGAGTCCTGTGCAATCAGTTGTGTTGACTTTTTGTATTTTGAAATTTTAGCGCTTTAGGCTCAACTGAACGATGTGGTTGGTACCAGACGTGGTTTTTAGGGTCTCTTATTAGTTTTCATAGGATTATTACAGTTCTGAATACTTAGCTGGGCTAGAGAGATGTTGATCATTACGTGATACATTTCTATATCCTCTCTTCATCTTTGTTATTCAATAATTCTTAGTGTCAATTCTGGAGATTATTGGTGCATTGGAACAAGTTTGGAACATACTCTACAATTGGGTTTAACAGATTTGTTTATCATTTCTCTAATCTCTTTTGTTGCAGTATTTAATTTTATGAATTGCTTCAATCCTGTAATGGCTTTTGGCTCATAAATGAACTAATTTCTATTATGGGATTCTAATGGATTTTAATATGTAATCTAAATTTATACATATGATTCTATTGTTATATGTTTATCATTGGATTAACCATTATGATTGAGCGTAACTAATGAATGTTTGATCACCATTCACCTTGTATGCTTATATGGATTTCAAAGATGAAATATGAGTATGGATTAAATCATAATGGCATATGTTCATGAGACTAATTTGTTAAGCTTTTTGATTCGTGAACCGGATAGACATATACCGTTTCACCATGAGTAGTCATGAAAAGAGCCTGTACTTTAATTCATTATTGTTGTAATTTCACATAGACATATAGTGATTTAAAAAGGCCTAAATATAATTTTTAACTTGTAATATTCTATTCAACCCCTCTTCTAGATTATTATTGGCCTTTCAATTGGTATCAAAGAGGTCCTCTTTAACTTGTTTGCTGAGTATATACAGGCATACCTAAGAGTAGATCCATGGCCTACAATGCTACTAGTTGCGAAAAAGGACTGTCTATGTCCAGACATCCACTATTTGACGATACCAACTTTGCTACCTGAAAAAACAGATTCAAAATTTATGCCAAATCCCAATGAATCAAAATTTGGTGTGCCATCGAACGAGGTGTACAAATTCGAATCAAAATCCAAGGAGAAAAGATTTTCAAAAAAGACATATATGAATTTACCACTAAAGAAGAAGAAATCATGAATACTGCACCTCGAGCAGAACAAGTGCTAACCATTGAAAAAGAAAACAAAAGAGTTAGTAACTATAAAAATGCAAAAGAAATTTAGGAAAACTTGATTGTAACCTATGAAGGTACCAATCACATCAAAGAAACCAGAAAAGATGCTCTAATTAAAGAATCTAAAAGTTTCAAGCTTGAAAAAGAAGAAAAGATCATTGATATCGAAACTCGATTTTCCAGAATCATTGATGAGCTAGAGCAATTAGGAAAAGCATACACTACAAATGAGAAAAACAGAAGGATTCTTAAAGCCCTTCCATCCATCTAGAAAATGAAAGTTACAGAAATAAAAGAAATGCAAGATCTAACCACATATCCTATGGATAATCTCATTGGGAATCTTCGTGTGACGTCCCCAAAATAGGTATACATCACCTATACTGAGTCGCCAAATACATGGTACAGAAAATAACTACAACTTTATTATTACAATTGTCGTGCAAAATACGACAACACAGAATGTGAGTTTAAATACAAATATTGTCTTCTAAACAATATCCACACCCAAATAAAGTCCTCATTACAATTATTAATGCACTATTTTACAAAAATAGTGAGGATTGCTAAAACAACTGTCTAGGACCATCACTCTATACCCCGACTGGTTCCTGCTATATTCTCGCTTTCTGAGAAGAAAAATGGAACAAAAAGGAAAAGGGTGAGCTCAACTAGCCTAGTAAAGAATATTATGACTAAGATAATATACAACAAATTATCTTTAGTCCTCAATAGGGAAAAATATGATAGAATATAATAGACAATAAGTTTTAGATCAACAACTGCAGCGGAAACAACAATTCATTAGAATAATTAAGTAGAGAATGAAATCTACTATCATCTATGAATATAAAATTCCATCATCAATATTTATCCCTATAACATCAATTAATATACATCTTACATCAAATATTCATCTTTGCACTACGGGCCAAAGATATTCATTTGTATCACCAGTTGGTCAGGTTCATCTCAACAACACATGTTCATCTTTGCACTACGGGCCAAAGATATTTATCAGGTAATCATTCATCTATGCATTACAGGCCAAAGATATTCATCAAGTATCACAATTAAAGACTGAGGATGATGAAAAACATTTTAGAGAACGAATCTAGTGAGATAAAATAATAAAGATTAGAGATACGTACTTTAGATTACTCAAGTTTTAAAAATATTCCATAATAAACCATTATGTAGTAAAATTCAAGAATGAAGATCAAAACATGAATACAATCAAAGATAGTAACCATAATAGACATCTGGAACAAAGAAGAGAAAATTTCATTTTTTGGTGAATAGTGTCGTATACGTGAATAGTGTCGTATACGTGAATAGTAACCTCGAGACAAAAAGATATAAATTCCACAATAAAATTTATACCAATATTTCAGCATAATGGTATTGAAAGAAATAATATCATTTACGAAGAAAATAACATCCCTTACCTCAAAATAACAATATTTCTGAATGGAATATCGGATGTAATGCTGAAGGAAACTTGCACTGAATAGCAACTCTCAAAGTATCCAAATACTCACAAAAATACGATCGATAATATAGAGAGAGAAAACTTATGTTTCTGGTGTGATTTTCAATTCTAACCTAAGCGCCTATTTATAGGAAAATGCTAGAACGCCAAAGGAGTCTAAATTATTATTATTATTTTTTTCTTTACGCATGCCAAGACCAAGACTATATAAGCATGCCATTCTTGAAAAAATCTCAGCACATGTTTTGACAAAAAAACAAAAGTGAGTCCCACCCATAATTTTAATAAAAAAATTTAATTTTTGAAACTTCAACAATTCATAATAAATTGCCATTTTATTAGAAAAATACGAATTTTATGTCCATTCCATAGGAAATCGAATTCTCTACAACTTTGTAGAAGAAAGTTTTTCCAAATTCCAAACGAAAAATATCCAAAATCTACATACGGATGATTTTTAATAACTCCATTCCGAGAAAATACTGATATAACGCCTCAACATTAACTCTTTCAATTATATCCATATAAAAATAAATATTTCCTTCATTTATATTTTAAAAAATATTTCTTTATTATGTAAATTAATAAATAAATATTCACAAATAATATTACAGAATCACAATAATGACAACTAGGCCGTTCCCAGGAAAGATGGGGCTTTCCGATAAGGATTTCTCCTTACTGGCGCGCAATTAGGTGACCAAACCTCTCCTTGATAGAACTTTCTAGACATTGCCAATAATGCTATCTAATAATACTATTTAAAAAATATGAATTATTGATATGATAATGGGAAATACTGTACAATGACAATTATTGAAACATCAATAATATAAAATATCAACGCAACAATTATTGAATCAATAAAATAAAATATTGAACAGTAATTACTGTAACAATTATTGAGTAGTGACTTCTTATGTAAGAATCAATAACTCAAAAATATTGTGCAATACCGTGTGCTACTGTGAAACCACGTGTATTACTGTATTTTAACCACTAGGTAATTCAACAGTGTTAACAGTAACAATTACGCCGTTATTTATAAAAACTCAAACTTGTCATTTTCTTCATCCGGCAATTATTCTATTATGGGGCCCACAAATGGCTACGCCGTTGTACGAATATTCCCCAACAGCAAAAATATTCCATGACCAAACGAATATTCCCCAACAGCAAAAATATTCCATGACCACTTGCTTATTTTGCAAAATTTGCGCGTTTCACCCATAACCAAAACATTATATCAATTTAACTTCTTATTATTTCAAGAAAATGAATAGAGGAAATTTAATTTTATTTATAATAAGTTGGGGTCTTATAACCTCCCCTCCTTATGAAATTTCGTCCTCGAAATTGACGTACGTACCTGGTGTTTCGAAAAGGTGAGGGTACCTCGCTTTTATTTCTGATTCCAACTCTTAGATCATTTACTCAATAGCATGATTCCTCCACAAAACCTTGACTTGTGGTATAACCTTTGTTCGTAGGACATGCTCTTTCCTATCCATGATCTTGACAGGTACCTCCTCATACGTTAAATCTTCAGCTATCTCGGTTGGTTCTAACATAATAATGTGGTTTGGGTTTTTCACATATTTACGAAGCATAGATATATGAAAAATATTATGAACACGAGACATGCTTAGAGGTAATGGGAGTCTATAGGCCACATTTCCTATTCGATCAAGAATCTCAAATGGACCAACAAATCATAGATTGAGCTTTCCTCTCTTCCCAAATCTTGTAACTCCTTTCCATAGAGCAATACGTAACAATACATGATCCCCCATTTACGTACATACGAGCAAGACATTCAAGGGAATAAGTCTCATGTATAGGTAAGAAATGAGCAGACTTGATTAATCTATCAATAATAACCCAAATCGCATCTATGCCTTGAGAAACCTTAGGAAGACCCGTAACGAAATCCATAGTAATGTGTTTCCACTTCCATTTTGGAATCTCAAGTGGTTGTAATGGACCCTTTGGCACTTGATACTCCGCCTTTACACGTTGACAAGTTAAACACCTCAAGATAAACTCCACGATCTCTCTCTTCATATTGCTCCACCAAAATGTTTGTCGAAGATCATGATACATTTTGGTACTCCCAGGATGGATTGCAAATGGTGTGTTGTGTGCCTCTATCATGATTCTATGCTTCAAGTCAAAATCGTTAGGAACGCAAAATCTAGAGTTGATTCAAAGTATTCCTTCTTCATCGATTCTTGCTTCCAGAATAGTACCTTCTTGGACTTTCTTCTTCATACGTATCATCTCTAGGTCTGTGGCTTGAGCAACTTTAACTTTATTGATTAAAGTTGGTTCTACTCGTATGTTTGATATCATCACGTGGGTGCTTGGAGCCTTTAACTCTATCTCCATCCTTTGTAAGTCATACAAAATGGGTTTTTGTGTTAACAACATCGCACTCGTACCTGCATACGATCTTCTACTCAATGTGTCAGCTACATCGTTTGTTTTTCGAAGATGATATTGAATGCTATGGTCGTAATCTTTCAACAGCTCGAGCCAATGTCGTTGCCGCATATTGAGTTCCTTTTGGGTGAAGAAATATTTGAGGCTTTTATGATCCGTATAAATCTCCACTTTCTCCCCATACAGGTAGTGTCTCCAAATTTTCAACGCAAAAACGACTGCTGCCAACTCCAGATCATGAGTAAGATAATTCATCTCAAATTCTTTGAGTTGTCGCGAGGCATAGGCTATTACTTTCCCATGTTGCATGAGAACACATCCTAACCCTTTGCCTGAAGCATCGGTGTAGATAACAAATCCATCCGAACCAGATGGTATTGTTAGAACAGGTGCCGAAACGAGTCTCCTCTTGAGCTCTTGGAAACTCTTCTCGCATTCCTCGTTCCATACAAATTTTGTATCTTTCCAAGTCAGCTGAGTTAACGAAGTAGAGATTTGAGAAAATCCTTCCACGAATCTCTGATAATAACCAGCTAAGCCCAAAAAGCTACGCACTTCGGTCACCGACTTTGGTTGCTCCCAACTTTGTATTGCTTCAATCTTTGCCGGGTTAACAGATACTCCATGTTTTGACACCACGTGCCCAAGGAATGCTACTTCCTTAAGCCAGAACTCGCATTTCTTCAGCTTGGCATATAGCTTGTTGTCACGAAATCTTTGAAGTACCAGCTTCAAATGGTGCGCATGATCTTCACGGCTTTGTAATAGACGAGGATGTCATCAATAAAGACAACAACAAACTGATCCAAATATTCCTTGAATACACGGTTCATCATATCCATGAAAGCAACAGGAGCATTAGTTGATCCAAAAGACATGACTAAGAATTCATAATGCCCGTCTGCAGGAGTTCAAGGCGGTCTTTGGTATATCATCGATTCTAATCTTCATTTGATGATATCGAAGCGGAGATCGATCTTTGAAAAGAATTTTTCTCCTTGCAACTGGTCGAACAGGTCATTAATGCGAGGTAGGGGATACCTATTCTTGATGGTGACATGGTTCAATTCTTGGTAGTTAATACAAAGTCGCATACTCCCATCTTTCTTCTTTACGAATAAAATAGGAGCACCCCAAAGAGATGTACTAGAATGAATGAAATCGATGTCTAACAATTACTGTAGTTGGACTTTTAACTCCTGAAGTTCAATAGGAGCCATTCGATATGGGGTTTTAGAAATGGGCTTTGTACCCGGTTCAAGATCAATAAAGAGTTCAACTTCACGTTCTGGGGGTAGACCAGGAAGTTCTTCAGGAAATACGTTAGGAAATTCACTAACAACAAAAATATTATTCAAATCTGATGTGTTTTTGTTCAAGTCCATAACATGAGCTAAGAAAGCTTGACATCTGCTTTTTAATAAACCAATGGCTTTATGGCTTGATATGACAGTGATTGACTTTAGTGGTTTGGTTGATTGAATTCGCATAACAGGTTGGTTAGGAATATGAAAACTAACAACCTTACGAAAATAATCAATTTTGGCATGACGAGTAGTTAACCAATCAATCCCTAAAATCACATCAAATGCAAGTATCTTTAAAGAAATAAGATCAACAGGTCATATGATTGTGCCAACTTGGATCAAGCAAGATTTATAAACTGTAGATGTAACGAAGGTTTCACCCAACGGAGTTTCAACAGATAAGTTAAAGTTCAATTTCTCCGGAGTCAAGTTTAAACATTGAGCACAAGCATGAAAGATAAAAGAATGGGTAGAACCGGTATCTAGTAAGGTATAAACTTTGCAAGAATTCAAGATTAGCTTACCCGTGATCACCTCGTTCTGATTTCTCGCATTTTTGTTAGTCACAACAAAGGCCCTCCCTTGAACCACCGACTTTGTTTTGTCCGTAGTCGCCTTTGGTGCTGTCGTCCCAGCTGGACTTGACTTCGCTACCGGACAAAACCGGGCTATGAACAGTTTGGACTTATGTACCCCTCCTCTCCGCATCTGTAGCATCTGACTGACGGTCGTTCTCCTCCCCTAGAATCTGTTGTTGGTGTTGCTGCTGCTGCTGCTGATGTCTTCCCGTCATTATTGAATCTCCTCTTTTTGAAATTTCCACTTGACTCACCTCTCCTATTGTCATGGCCACGATTACCACCCGAGTGGTTACCGTTTTTGTCCTTCTTTTTCCCTCCTCGCTGGTTATCATCGCTCCGATGACTGCTGTCACCGGTATGACCCTGGTTGTGGTCCCTCGGTTGAACATACTCATTATCTCGCTCTAATAATTGAGCCATGTTAACAACATCTGAATACAGAGAAAATTTGTGAGAGATAAGGTATTAACGAATCTCGGGTTTTAGATGTAAGACCCCAACTTATTATTAATGAAATTTAATTTTCTCTATTTATTATTTTGAAATAGTAAGGGTTGATTTGATTAATGTGAATAGTTATGGGTAAAATACGCAAATATTTCAAAATAAGCAAGTGGTTATAAAATATTCAGTGTTGTCGAGGAATATTCGTTTGGTCGTGGAATATTCTTGCTATTGGGGAATATTCGTACGACGGCGCAGTATTTTGTGGGCCCCATAACGGAAAACGATTGGATAAAGAAAACGACAAATATAACTGGTTTAAAAATAACGGCGTAGTTGTTACCGTTAATACTATTAAAATACTCGGTGGTTAACACACAGTAGCACACGGTATTGCACCAATTATTGATTCTTACGTAAGAAGGCACTACTCAATAATGTTTACAATAATTACTGATCAATATTTTATTTTATTGATTTAATAATTGCTGCGTTGATATTTTATATTGCTGTTGTTTCAATAATTGTCATTACATAGTATTTTTCATTATCGAAGCAATAATTCATATTATCTGAATAATATTTTTAGATAACATTATTGGCAATGTCTAGAAAGTTACATCTAAGGAGAGGTTTGGTCACCTAATTCTTGCGCAAGAAGGAGAAATTCTTTATGGAAAGCCCCTCTTTCTCGGAAGCGCACTGGTTGTCAATATTGTGATTCTGTAATATTATTTGTGAATAATTAATTATTGATTCATATGATGAGGAAAATATTGATTTTATGTTGATATAGATGGAGAAAATTTTAATGTGACAATTGTTGAAAATTGAAATTTTATCTTTTTCTCGATAAAATAATTTATTTAAATATATTGTTATATTTTAATAATATAATAATGGTGATATTTTTACAACGAATGTGAGATATATGAGTATACGAGGAGGAAGAGTATTTTTGTTGCAATAAATGTTTAAAACATGTTAAACATGTAAATTGGACCCCATTTATTGATTTGAAATTTGATTATAGCTTTATAAAATCGCCTCTGGTTTGTGGATTTGGTCAATTTACATTTGGAATTTGGAAGAACTTTCTTCTACAAAGTTGTAGAGAATTGAATTTCCTATAAACAATGTGAGATTTGAATTTTACGAGAAAAGGGCTATTTATTATGAATTATTGAAGTTCAAAGCTCAAATAATTGATTTTGGAAGTTTAAAATATTTTAAATTGGAAAAAACGTTTTTATTACTTTTTCTAGAAGGTGAGCATGTGGGAAATGCTAGGAGCTGAATTCTAAGAGGCGAGGAAATTTTATTATAAATAATAATATTATATTAAATTTTCGCTTTGGTGTTCTAAGCATTTTCCTATAAATAGGGTGCTTAGGTTAGAATTGAAAATCACACCGAAATTGAAGTTCTCTCTCTATATTATCGGCGTATTCTTGTGAGTATTTTGAGTATACTTTGAGTATTGCTATACGGTGCAAGTTCAAGTTATAGTCAATATCCAAAGTGTTTCAACTAGAAATCTTGTCTTTGTGAGGTAAGGGATATTATTTTTTAATGATATTATTTATTCTAATATCATTATCGTCAAGTATTGATCCGAACTTTTTAATCAAATTTGAAACTTTTAGTGTTCTGGGGTTACTTATTCACGATCTGTGACTATCCACGATATATCTGAGATTATTCACGAATACGACAACTATTCGTCGAAAAATGAAAATTTTCCTTTTCGTCCAAAATATCTATTACGGATACTAGCTTTGATTGTATCCATGTTTTGATCATTCTTGAATTTTACACCACTATGATTATTTTTGAGGTATTGTTGGACATGGATAAAACAAAGTACGAATCCTTAATCCTTAATCCTTGTCATTTTGTTTCTTTGGATTCGTTTCCTTAAAATATTTTTCATCATCCTCGCCTTAAATGATGATATTATGGAATATCTTTGGCATTTTGTAGTGCAAAGATGAATGATTTTTGAAGAATATCTTTGGCCCGTAGTGCAAAGATGAGCAGTGTTGAGATGAACATGACCGATGATTAATATCTTTGGCCCAGAGTGTAAAGATGAGCAGTGTTTAGATGAACATGATTAATCGATGAATATCTTTGGCACAGTAGTGCAAAGATGAATATTTGATTCAGATATATATTGATTGATGTTCTGGGGATAAAAGATGAGCGATGAACTTTTAAATTCATACATAGAAGATAGTAGTTTGCATTCTCTACTTAACTCTTCTAACGAATTATTATTTCCGCTGCGAATATTGATTTAAAATTTGTTGTCTATTGTATTCTATTAGATTTTTCCCTGTTGAAGAGTAACGATAATTTGTTGTATATTATCTTAGTCATAAAATTCTTTACTGGGCTAGTTGAGCTCACCCTTTTCCTTTTTGTTCCATTTTTCTTCTCGTGAGGCGAGAATATAGCGAAGTATGAGCCTGGGGTATGGAATGAAAGTTCTAGAGAGAGTTGTTTAGTAGTCCTCACCATTTTTGTAAAATAATGTATCAATAAATGTGATGAGGATTTATTTGAGTTTAGATATTGTCTAGAAGATAATATTTGTATTCAAACTCACAGTTTTACTATTGTAATAATAAAGTTGTAGTTGTTTCTGTACCATGTATTGACAACTCAGAATGGGTGATGTATACCTATTTTGGGGGCGTCACATTAGACCTCTCAAAAGCATCCGCGTCATACGTTCCTCATTCTCTACCAAATGAAGTACAAACCTGGATAACTCTATGAACTTTGCCTCGTACTAGGACACCGTCATGTTGTTTTATTCCAGTCTAATAAACTCTACCTACTTCATATGACGAATACTTTCAGGAAAGTACTTGTCATTAATTAGTTTCGAAAATCTTCCCCAAGACATATTGAGTGCGGCTGGCTGGGTACGCTTCACAAATTCCAACCAGTAATCTGCCTCACCACGGAACATAAAGGTAGCAAATGGAACCTTCTGTTTGAAAGTAGTATGCACACAAGCCAATCATGTTTGATGATAAAGCATATACTTTGTAACAATCTTATTCATTTATTAATAAAAAGTATTAATTTATTAAAGGCTTTTAATTATCTACATGATGTTGTTTTATAATATGTGATAAACCCATAGTTTTAAGCAATGCTTTTAGAATAATGATGATTATCATTCTAATGAGATCTAAATTCTTAGAAAGCTTAAAACTAAAATAGTTCCCAATCATTGGATTACTAAATTGGGGATTAGTGAATCCAGGATAGATTGGTACATACGTTAACTTGCTCATTGGATGAGGATGATTGATCTCATGATCATTTGTGTGGAGACACTAAAGCAAGTATGTAGGTGCTTATTAGAGAATAAGTTCATTTGAGCGTGGCTCGCTAAGGAATACCTAATGGAGTTTTATTTGCTGTCAATAGGAATTCTGTAGTGATAGTAGTACAAGTGATCCTTAGACTTGAGATCATCATAGTATCTTGTGTATGATGAGTTATACTTTGACTTATTCCTTAAGACCCTTAGGGTATATCAAAGGGTATGCTTGGGTATAATAAGTTGTACATGGAGATAATGTATGATCAATAAAGAATCTACCACTTCTAATAAAGAAGAGAAATGTCCTATGTGATTCGATAAATGACAACCCAAGTAGTCCTTGGTTATAGGCGAGAATGAAATTAGAAAGGAGTTTCTAATTTGCATTATTTGGAGTTGTGCATTTAAGGATCGAAATACATATAATTAAATAAAATAAGACTTGTGAAGAATTCCATGTCTTATATTTAATTGGGACATTGTATGGTGGAAGGATTGAATTGTACACAGTAACTATTTACTCAAAGGTTCTTTAATGATTAATGTTGGTTGGGGGTTGTTGACTTTTTCAACATACTGACATAATTCAATTGTTGGGAGAGTACACCTTTCTATAGAGATAGAAAAACTAGGGTTTAGCCAACCACCCATCTTCTTGAATCTTTTTCTTCCTTGGTGGATCACCTCAGAGGCCAAACATTTGGGTGGCTAACGTTGGTCAAAGGAAGGAACCAAACCCGTGGATTCAAGATTGAACGCGAAAGGATTTGGAGGTGAACTTGTACACGAGGAAGCTCGATCTTGAGGGTTTGATTTATTCTTTATCTTTTCGTTTAATTAATAATTATGCGTAAAGGATGATCCGGGTTTATGGTTTGTAAATTTTTAAACTCGATTTTACACGCTTAGCACTTTTTATGCAATTTGATCACATGCGTAATATTACAAACCTAACAACGGTGGCATCAGAGCCAAACCTTTATGCGAATTATTAATTGTTGGATTTGATATGTATGTTGATATGTGTTTAGAACAATTTTATTGGGCATAATTTATTGTATAAAATTTATTTAAAAAAATAAAATAAAAAAAAAAAAAAAAAAAAACGGAATCATGCATTGCTGTACAACCTTGACCACGTGATACTGCAGTGGATTTTATATTCCTTCTTGATTATTATATATTCTTGCTGCCATGTTATAAAAAAAAAAAAGAGCTGATATGATAACGCACGGAAATCAAGGATTATCTATCACCAAAACCTGCCATGCACGGAAAAGCTACAGGAATTTTTTTTTTTTTGGTTTAAAGGAATTGCACGGGTTTTATATTTATATATATATATTCGGTTATTATATTATATATATATATATAATAGTTATATATATATATATATATATACTATATATATATATATTATTCTTAATTATTTTATAATTAAAATAAAATGTTTATTTTAATTTTAAAATAAAAAGTTTATTTTAATATTAAAATAAAAAGGAGTTTATTTTAATTTTAAAATTGAATATATATATATATATATAATTATTTTAATCTTAAAATAAAAGGTTTATTTTAATCTTAAAATAAAAAGGTTTATTTTAATTTTAAAATTAGAATTTCATGCTAACTAATTAGAGTTGGAATTGGATTCCATGATAACTAATTGGAGTTAAAATTTGATTTTATTTTGCCTAAAATAAAGGAGTTTATTTGTGAATAGGAATAAATCCATCTTTTCTTAAATAAAGGAGTTTATTTAGATATGAAATAAGATTTCATATTATTCAAAATAAAAGAGTTTATTTGTGAATAGGAAAGAAAATCCATGTTTCCTTAAATAAAGGAGTTTATTTAAATATGAAATAAGATTTCATATTATTCAAAATAAAGGAGTTTATTTGTGAATAAGAAAGAATATCCAAGTGTTTCCTTTAATAAAAGATTTTTTTTTTCATGGAATTGGATTCCATAATTAATTAAAATAAAAGAGTTTATTTTAATTAAAGATTTTTTTTTTACATGGAATTGGATTCCATAATTAATTAAAATAAAGGAGTTTATTTTGATTAAAGATTTTGATTAAAATAAAATAGTTTATTTTATTCAAAATAGGATAAATTAAAATAAAATAGTTTTATTTTGATTTAAATTTGGATTAAAATAAAGGAGTTTATTTTGATTCAAAAATTAGATTTTATACTAACTAAATTTGCCCATTAAATGATATCAATATATATATTAAATGTTTATTATTCATAAGATGAATATTATTTATTGATGCATATGGTGATGTGTATGATAATAAATGGGATTGATTATGGACTATTGACCAATGCGATTGGATTTTATTTTAGTTGGATGCATGAATGTATGGGTTTTATTAAATGGGGGGTCTGCGTACCTCGTCTTCTCTAATTTTTCTTAATGTAAATTCTATCTCCTCCTATGTACTTCCCTCGATCATGCGATCAAGGTTTCTATTTATTTTAAAATAGTTTTGTAATAGGAATATTTAGAATTAATTTTGAAGAATTAGAGATCAAGGGCAAGGAGCGCTTGAAGACCCGTTTGTAATGGAGCCCAGGGTTTAAATGTAATAGTTATATTTAAATATTATTTCTTGCACCCCTAAGGTTTGACCTTTTGGTTCACTTGGTGGCTCTAGTGAACCAAACTAGAATAAAAGTCCATAATCAATCCGGGTAGAATATAGTATTCTATATGTGCATGCTTATACTATATATATTATATATTATGCAAACATGCTTCGCATGTTCATTAATATGATGCGTATTTTATATATATATGTAAATGCCGCTAAAACAAGATGAGACAAATTAATAACAAACCCTCATAATTTTATATTAAGTCCTAAGCGTTCAAAGATATTTGGAATATCGAACATCGCCTTTCTAGCATGATAAAATTAATAGAGTATTAAATATTTAATATGAGTTTGTTGTGTCACCACAAGGCAAGTATTAAGTATTTAAGATGTTAATTTATCACATTTGATGCTTATAAAGAAAATTGAACAATATTGTTTTGTTGTGTCACCACAAGGATGATATTTTTCTTTTTTGAATATATGGAGTGCTAGGTTGGACTTAACTTGGATAATTTTGATTCGGATGTGCCACCACTTGATCAAAATAATCTAAGAGGCAAAATACAAGGAGTTGCATAGTTGATGTAATTGACAAGAGTTGTCTAACTATTTATTTATATATAGTTTGTTGTGTCACCACAAGGCTATATACATTTGAAATGGGATCCTTATTCTCACTAGCAAATCTTTAATTAGATTTTGCCGAACTATATAAGTGAGGGTAATATAGTTTGAAGAAAATAGTGGGAGATACCAATTTAAAACAAGACCTAAATTATTTTGGTAATTAATAAAAGAATGTATGTTAAAATGTTGTTAATTACAAATTCATTTACAGAATTTTACAATGTCTAAATTACTATCACTACAAAGCATATTAGATGCTAAGTTAATCAGACCGAATTAAACGGATTGGTTAAGGAATTTGAGAATAGTTCTCATAGCTGAAAAGCTATCTTATGTCCTTAATACGCTTTGTCCTGAATGGTTGCGCATAATGCCTCGAGGAAGACATTGCTACTTTTAGAAAGTGGCAAGATGATGCACGATTGGCTCAATGCATCATGTTCGCATCTACGAGTAACGAGCTTCAGCCACGCATGAAACTATGGATGTTCTTATTATATTCCCGCACATCAAGTAGTTGATGGTGAGGAAAGTAGGACCGATAGATATCGGATATCTAAGGAGCTCTTAGATCTAGAATGGCCAAATGGCACTATAAGATGCGAACAAAAGTTCTAAACATGATCAATTTGATTGAACAGTTAGGACAACGGGTTTTGTCATGGATGGAGAGTTGAGCCAAGATTTGATCTTGCACTCACTCCCGGACTCCTTTCACAATTGTTGTGAATTTTTCATATGAACAAGCTAGACATCAGCTTTGCTGATTTGCTTAACATGTTGAAAAATGTTGAGAGTCACTTTCCAACCAAGAAAGACCATGTCTTACTGGTAAGGGCCAAAGGATCTTCTGAAAAGAAGAACGATTCAAAGAAGGTATATAGAAAGGCAAAAACAAAGGATAATAAGAACAAAAGCGTCACGGATAGCAAAGGAGTTTGCTTCCACCGCAATAAGCCTAGACACTAGAAAGAAAGCTGCGAGAAGCATCTTGCGAGGCTAACCAAAGAAGCTTAGTGAAGTTTGATTTACAAATACAATTTTGTTCAAGATTTAAAATAAATTTTTTTAAGTCGAGGTTCTACTTGGGTATTGGATACCGACTTTGGTTATCATAAATATAGATTTATGAAGGACCAAGGAAGTAGAAAGCTAAACAAATATAAGTAATCCTATATGGAAATGTAGCAAAGGTTGCCATATTAGCCATAGAAACTTATAGTTTAGCAATGCCTACACGGCAAATCTATTAAGTCAATAAGTTGTTATTGTATTCCGGTTCTTGTTAAAAATATTATTTCCATTTTATTGTTGGACAATGAAATCTTTGGTATTATACTTAAGAACAATTGTTGTTCTATTTATAATAATAATGTTTTGTATAGAATCGGAATATTACTTAATGGATTTTGTATATTTGACTTAAATGAAAATAATTTTGCATATTGAACAAATTAGTATAAGAAAAGGAGATGATCATTCAAAGAGTTGAATGTGTGTATTTTTCGAATACAAGTGTGAATTATTTGAAAGGTTCAAAGAATTGAGAAGTGAAACAAATTGGCAAAGTATTAAGATTCTTTGATTAGATCAAGGAATAAATACTTGTGCAATAAGTTTCTAGATCATCTCAAATGGTTTTCTCATAATGGACACATCCCGACACGCAATAATTGATTGATGTATCTGAATGAAAAATCGTACCTTGTTGGACATAGTGCGGTCCATAATGATTTTACCGACATTCCAAAGATCCTTCCGGGATAATGTCCTAGAAATGGTCGCATATCACGAAAATGGTAACCTCAAAATCCGGCCCCAAGACTCCATAAAAGTTATGGACAGGGAGGATTCCTAATCTTAAGTATGTTAAGATAAGGGGTTCCAACTTATGTGAAAGGGTTTCAAAAGGATAAGCTTGGGACAAGATTTGACAAGTGTCGATTTGTGGGACATCCTAAAGTAAGTTTAGGGTATATGTTCTATAATCCTACTTAGCAAAAGGTGTTTGTTACGATACACGCTTCCTTCTAAGATAAAGGTGTTTATCATTGAAGGGCTAGTGGGAGGATAATAGATCTTGAAAAGTTCAAGAACCACAAAACACTATAAGTCAAATAAGAGGAACACGTAGATGATTCTATTGTATTCACAACCGAATCGTAAATCTAGAATAGTACCGAAGATACCTGGGAGGTATGGATTCATCATAGATGATGATGATGAGGTACACATCATAGAAGATGATGATCCAGAGTTACATTCGATGAGGTAAGACTTCTAGTGTGTACAAAAGGGTCAGTGGGAGCGTCGTGAAATTTCTAGTATTATATGTTGATATACTACGGATAAGGAATGACATACCAATGCTACAATCAGTAATGATAAAGTTGTCTAAACATTCCTCCATGAATGGTTTGGGAAGAGTATCTTAATTGGGGATAAAATCTATATAGATAGATTCAAGAGGATGCTCGACTTAACCCAAGGAACGTATATTCATTTGATGCTAAAGTTGTTTAGCATGGCAAACTCCAAGAGATGTCTCATGTCGATGAGCTATGGAGTGTATCTCTCTTAATAGTCCCCACAGACTCACGAAAAGAGAGGTCGATGAGTGACTATCATGTATGCAATGAAATGTACGAGACACGATGTTGATCGGGTCATATTATGGAGAAGTTCACTATGAGTCGGTGAAAATATCTTAAAGTGCTTAACCCGGCACTAAGGATATGATCATATACATGATGGGTGCGAATTAAAACTAGAGGGCTTAATGAGACTCAAGTTATTGAAGATGGACCAAGATTTACGAGAAAATCCACTTTAAGGTAAAGTGTTACCATGAACGATGGTGCAGTTGAATTGGAAAGGTTCCAAACAAAGAAAGAGTTGTTGGTTTAGTGATAAAGACAAAGTATATAGCTATAAATGAAGGCGCAAGTTGATTGTTTGGATTAAAGTTCATTCTGAGAACTAGGAATAGTTCTAAGTCTCATCTTGGATCTAAACATGTGTTGTGGCACTTTCATTTGATTATTAGAATCATTGAAAGATGGGAAATCACTATAGAGATAGTGGACTCTCATGAACAACATTACATATCCATTAACTAAAGCTTATCAGCAATGCAGGATAATCGTCACTTAGAGAAGAAGAGTATGAGATACCATGACGATTGGCTTTAGTGCAAGTGGGAGATTGAAAGTAGTATGCACACAAGCCAATCATGTTTGATGATAAAGCATATACTTTGTAACAATCTTATTCATTTATTAATAAAAAGTATTAATTTATTAAAGGCTTTTAATTATCTACATGATCTTTGTTTTATAATATGTGATAAACCCATAGTTTTAAGCAATGCTTTTAGAATAATGATGATGATCATTCTAATGAGATCTAAATTCTTAGAAAGCTTAAAACTAAAATAGTTCCCAATCATTGGATTACTAAATTGGGGATTAGTGAATCCGGAGAGATTGGTACATACGTTGCTTGCTCATTGGATGAGGATGATTGATCTCATGATCATTTGTGTGGAGACACTAAAGCAAGTATGTAGGTGCTTATTAGAGAATAAGTTCATTTGAGCATTGGCTCGCTAAGGAATACCTAATGGAGTTTTATTTGCCTGTCAATAGGAATTCCTGTAGTGATAGTAGTACAAGTGATCCTTGGACTTGAGATCATCATAGTATCTTGTGTATGATGAGTTATACTTTGACTTATTCCTTAAGACCCTTAGGGTATATCAAAGGGTATGCTTGGGTATAATAAGTTGTACATGGAGATAATGTATGATCAATAAAGAATCTACCACTTCTAATAAAAGAAGAGAAATGTCTTATGTGATTCGATAAATGACAACCCGGTGAGTCCTTGGTTGAAAGCGGAATGAAATTAGAAAGGAGTTTCTAATTTGCATTATTTGGAGTTGTGCATTTAAGGATCGAAATACATATAATTAAATAAAATAAGACTTGTGATAAGAATTGTCTTATATTTAATTGGGACATTGTATGGTGGAAGGATTGAATTGTACGGTAACTATTTACTCAAAGGTTCTTTAATGATTAATGTTGGTTGGGGGTTGTTGACTTTTTCAACATACGACATAATTCCAATTGTTGGGAGAGTACACCCTTTCTATAGAGATAGAAAAACTAGGGTTTAGCCAATCACCCATCTTCTTGAATCTTTTTCTTCCTTGGTGGATCACCTCTAGAGGCCAAACATTTGGGTGGCTAACGTTGGTCAAAGGAAGGAACCAAACCCGGTGGATTCAAGATTGAATGCGAAAGGATTTGGAGGTGAACTTGTACCTGAGGAAGCTCGATCTTCAAGGGTATGATTTATTCTTTATCTTTTCGTTTAATTAATAATTATGCATAAAGGATGATCCGGGTTTATGGTTTGTAAATTTTTTAAACTCTGATTTTACACGCTTCCGCACTTTTTATGCAATTTGATTGCGCACATGAATATTACAAACCTAACACTGTTCTTCCGTGCAACCCAAGACATCGAATATCTTGGTAATTTTCTTGGCCCATGTTTCTGCCTTAATCAGATCCGGCTTTCCCCAGAAGTCTGGTGGTCCCAACTCTTTGAACTGTTTGGCCGTGACAAACCGCGCGTTGCTATCATTTCCACCCGTATTTTGTACACGAGTCTCCCTCGTCTGATTTTGCATAAACTGCAAAAATCTTCTAAATATCTCATCATTCATCGTTTGTTCGATAGTGTTGTTTACAGGAGGAATATTGCCTTCCTGTTGCAAGTTCTCCTGATTAGTTATTAAAGGTTGTTCCACGGTCTCATACACTCCATTGTTAACATTCTCAGCTGCCATTCTTAAATACTGCCATAAAATAAGGGTTAATTAAATAAATTAACATATCACATAATATCCCTATATTATGACCGACCAACAAATAAGCTTAGGTAGGACACACTAGCGAATGATTTACTCGTCTCTCCCCTCCTAGTTCTATTCCCCAATCTCCGACAAACACCATATCCCTAAGCTCTGATACCAACTGTGACGCACCCAAAATCGGTATACATCACCCATCTAGAGTCGACAAATACATGGTACAGAAAATAACTACAACTTTATTATTACAATTGTCGTGCAAAATACGACAACACATACTGGGAATTTAAACACAAATATTGTCTTATAGACAATATCCACACCCAAATAAAGTCCTCATTATAATTATTGATGCACTATTTTACAAAAATAGTGAGGACTGTAAAAACAACTGTCTAGGACCATCACTCTATCACCATGACTGGTTCCTGCTATATTCTCGCTTCCTGAGAAAAAAAATGGAACAAAAAGGAAAATGGTGAGCTCAACTACCCCAATAAAGAATATTATGACTAAGATAATATACAACAAATTATCGTTAATCCTCAACATGCAAAAATCTGATAAAATATAATAGACAACAAGTTTTAGATCAACAACTGCAGCGAAAACAACAATTCATTAGAAGAATTAAGTAGAGAATGAAATCTACTATCATCTATGAATTTAAAAGTTCATCATCAATATTTTATCCCTGTAACATCAATCAATATACATATTTCATCAAATATTCATCTTTGTACTACGGGCCAAAGATATTCATTTGTATCACCAGTTGGTCATGTTCATCTCAATACCTGTTCATCTTTGCACTACGGGCCAAAGATATTCATCAGTTAATCATTTATCTTTGCACTACAGGCCAAAGATATTCATCAAGTATCACAATTAAAGACTGAGGATGATGAAAAACATTTTAGAGAACGAATCCAGTGAGATAAAATGATAAAGATTAGAGATTCGTACTTTAGATAACTCAAGTTTTAAAAACACTCCATAATAAACCATTATGGAGTAAAATTCAAGAATGAAGATCAAAACATGGATATAATCAAAGATAGTAACCATAATAGACATCTGGGAAAAATAAGAGAAAATTTCATTTTTTGGTGAATAGTGCCGTATTCGTGAATAGTGTCGTATACGTGAATAGTAACCCCGACACAAAAAGGTAGAAATTCCATAATAAAATTTATACCAATATTTCAGCATAATGATATTGAAAGAAATAATATCATTTACGAAGAAAATAACATCCCTTGCCTCAAAATAACAGTATTTCTGAATGGAATATCGGATGTAATTTTGAAGGAAACTTGCACTGAATAGCAACTCTAAAAGTATCTAAATACTCACAAAAATACACTCGATAATATTGAGAGAGAAAATTTATGCTTCTGGTGTGATTTTCAATTCTAACCTAAGCGCCTATTTATAGGAAAATGCTAAAACGCCAAAGGAGACTAAATTAATGAATTAATATTATTTTTTTTCTTTACGCATGCCGAGACCAAGACTATCTAAGCATGCCATTCTTGAAAAAAATCTCAGCACATGTTTTGATAAAAAACAAAGTGGGTCCCACCCACAATTTTAATAAAAAATATTTAATTTCTGAAACTTCAACAATTCATAATAAATAGCTCTTTTATCAGAAAAATAGGAATTTTATGTCCATTTCATAGGAAATCGAATTCTCTACAACTTTGTAGAAGAAAGTTTTTCTAAATTCCAAATGAAAAATGTCCGAAATCCACATACGGATGATTTTTAATACCTCCATTCCGACAAAATACTAATATAACACCTCAACATTAATTCCTTCAATTATATCCACACAAAAAAATATTTCCTTATCATATAAATCAATAAATAATTATTCACAAATAATATTACAGAATCATAATAATGACAACCAGTAGTTTCAGAAAGAGGAGGCTTTCAGATAAGGATTTCTCTTCTTGGTATGATTAGGTGACCAAACTTCTCCTTGACAGAACTTTCTAGACATTGCCAATAATGTTATCTAATAATACTATTAAAATAATATGAATTATTGATATGATAATGGTAAATACTGTGCAATGACAATTATTGAAACAACAATAATATAAAATATCAACTCAAAGAATTATTGAATCGATAAAATAAAATATTGATAAGTAATTCTTTGTAACAATTATTGAGTAGTGCTTCTTCACGTAAGAATCAATAATTCAAAATCTTGTGCAATACCGTGTGCTATTGTGAAACCACGTGTATTACTGTATTTTAACCACTAGATAATCAACGAGTGTTAATTGAATAAATTACCAGATTATTTTTAAAAACTCAAACTTATCATTTTCTTTATCCGACATTTATTATGTTATGGGGCCCATTAAATGATGGTGTCTTGAGTAAATGCGAATATTCCCCGGCAAAGACAAGAATATTCCACGACCAAACGAATATTCCCCGACAAAATGAATATTTTATAACCACTTGCTTATTTTGTAAAATTTGCATGTTTCACCCATAACCAAAACATTATATCAATTTAACTCCTTATTATTTCAAGATAATGAATAGAGGAAATTTAATTTTATTTATAATAATTCGGGGTCTTACACTTCGTGGCCACGAAGTGGATATGTTAATTGAAAAAGTTGGATCAGACACAAATCTCAAAAAGAAAGGAATCGCCTTCAAAGCTCTTATGGTGGATCAAGAAAGTGACGATGAAGAATTAAATGAAGAACTCCTTAGTCTAGACAACAACGAAGTTACTCTACTGTCCAGACAACTCAGGAGAGTAATTCAAAGCAAGGAAAGAAAATATGGCAAAGGTTTCATGAAAACAAACAACAATTTTAACAACTTGAAAGGCAAACAATTTTTAAGCCAAAGACGCAAGGAGGAAATTTCAAAGCAAGTAACAACAACTTCAGAAGTATCAATCCAAATGAAAATTCAAACACATGTTTTGAATGCAAGCAACTTGGACACTTCAAGACAGACTGTCCAAAACTAGCCAACAACAAAGTTCTTGTAGCTGAAAAAGGATGGGATCTAAGTAACAAGGAAGAAACAGCTGACCAAATCAAAAAAATTGCAAATCTCTGCTTAATGGCAGATAATGACTCATCACCATGATCTGAGGTAAATTTTAAACATCAATTGCCTAGAACCTCATTTTCTTCATACACACTAGAAAATATAAATGAAGAACCCTATGAATTACAAGAAGCTTATAGTCATTTATATGGAAGTAATGAACTTTTAAAAGAAGAGTATGAAAGATTAAGAAAAATAAATAAAAGTCTTGAAATTTAAAATGCTAATTTAATTATCACCAATGAAAGTTTAAATGAAATAAACTTAGAAAATAAAGAAGAACTAGAAAAACTTAAGAAAATTAATAAAAATCTTGAAATAGAAAATTCTTCACTAATTATTTCAATTGAAAATCTTGAAATTAAAAATTCAACACTTGTTGTAATCAATGAAGATAATCAAGTACAAGATCAAGCGAAATTGAAGAAATCCAAAAATAAAATTCAAGTTTAAAATTAGAAATAGAAAACCATACTTCCATAATTGAAAACTTAACTAAAGAACGTGAAGATTTAAATAATATAATTTATAAATTTATAAAAGGAAAAGAAAATCTTGATGTCATGTTAAATCAACAAAAGTGTAGCTTTAATAAAGAAGGTTTAGGATATACTGGTGAAACAAGTGAATCAAAAGATAAAAGACTATATCACATTAAAATTAAAAAAAAAAGAAAGTCATATATATCCCTTCACAAAATGTTCCTATTGTAACAAAAATGGTCATTCTTTTTATATGTACAATGCTAGAAATGGAAAGTATAAAGGAAAAATGATTTGGGTTCCCAAAGGAACATATACTGCACCAACCATCACAAGAAGAGAATTTTATAAACAGCATTATCATACTTCTCACAATCTAGTTACTTATAGAATGATTTTTTCTAGTAAAATTGATTATCCTATGCCGAGTTTTGTAAAGGAAACTTCAAATGCTCCTTATACAACATGGAAAACTCACCCTAAGGACCCTTCAATTTAAAGGGTACCAACTTGTAAAATTAGTACATATATTGTATGTATGTCTTGCAGCTGAAATGAATAAAATCAAATGGTATCTTGATAGTGGATGCTCAAGACATATGACTGGAGACAAATCTAAATTAAGAAATCTACAAGTTACAGACTTTGGTGAGGTAACTTTCGGTGATAACAATAATGATAAAATAATTAGAGTTGGATGTGTTGGTAATAATCACATAACCATTTCCAACGTTCAGTCAGTCACTGGACTCAAGTATAATCTTTTATCTATCAGTCAACTATGTGATAGTGGTTTTAAAACATCCTTTAGTACACATAACTGCTCTATTTTTGATCAAACTGGTAAATTAATCTTAGTTTGTCCTAGATATCAAAACGTGTATACTTGTGACTTAGATGTATACTCTCACTTAGATAACATTTGTCTTGTATCTACAAATGAGGATCCTTAGCTATGGCATTGCAGATTAGGACACATCAATATGAAACTCATTAATAACATCTCTTCTAAAGAACATGTTTGTGGTCTTCCTAAATTAAAATTTTTTAAAGACCACATCTGTAAAGCTTACGAATTAGCAAAACAAATTCATACATCATATAAACCTAAATTTACTGTGTCAACCTCTCGACCCTTAGAATTGTTACACATGGACCTTGTTGGACCAATCCCTAAACACAACATGGGTGGTGCTGTATATATTCTAGTTTTGATTGATGATTATTCACGATTTACATGGGTAGATTTTCTAAAATTTAAAAAATGAGGCTATTAATTCTTTCTCTACCCTGTGTAAAAAGATTCAAAATCAACAGGGGAGTTCTATTGTTTATATTTAATTTGATCTTGGAAAAGAATTTGATAATTCTGATTTTATTATGTTCTGTGATGAAAACGATATAAGTCATAACTTCTCTGCTCCTTATACACCTGAGTCATATAGTCTAGTTGAAAGGAAAAATTGTTCTTTGCAAGAAATGGCTAATGCCATGTTAAATGAATACCGTCTTCGAAAGTATTTCTAGTCTGAAGCTGTGGCAACATCATGTTAAATATTAAACAGAGTTTTATTAAGACCCATTTTGTTCAAAACTCCCTATGAGCTCTACTATAAAAGAACTTCAAAAATAAACTATTTTCTTATTTTTAGGAGCAAATGTTTTATTTTAAACCCCAAAGGACATTTATTGAAATTTGATCATATATCTGATGAATGAATATTTCTTGGATGCTCTCTTAATAGTAAAACATATAGAGTTTTCAACAAAAGAAGTCTAGTTGTGGAAGAATCAATGAATGTGACTTTTGATGAAACTTAGTCTCCTCCAAAATATAAAGAACTGACTGATAATGATGTTGTCATTGAAGATATTCTTAGGAATATGGAAGAACCAAAACTAGACAATGCATCTCCACCTATTGTTGGGAATCCTCTTGAAAATCTAAATCCTCAGTTGAATGACTTGCCCAAAGAGTTTCAAGTTATTAAAAATCATCCTATAAAAAATGTTATTGGCAATATTAAAAAAGGGGTTATCATTAGATCACAAGCACACAATCTAGCTGGTCATTTGTCTTTCTTGTCTCAAATTGAACCTAAAATGATAAAAGATGCCTTACTAGATGAAGACTGGATAATGGCTATACAAGACGAACTTGAACAATTCACTAGAAACAAAGTATGGGAGTTAGTCCCACAACCCATGGATGTTTTAATCATTGGAACTCGATGGGTATTTCGTAATAAACTTGATGAAAAAGGAACTGTCGTACGTAATAAGGCAAGATTAGTTGCACAAGGGTATAATCAAATGAAAGGAATTAACTTTGATGAAACATATACTCTTGTTGCTAGAATTGAATATATTCAAATGTTATTAGCATTTGCATGCCGTAAGAATTTTAAACTGTTTTAAATAGATGTAAAATCTGCATTCTTAAATGGGGTTATAGAAGAGGAAGTTTATGTTAAAAAAAACTCTTGGATTTGAAGATTTTAGTCATCCTGAATATGTTTATAAATTACATAAAGCTCTATAGAGTTTAAAATAGGCCCCCAGAGCTCGGTATGAAAGATTGAGTAAATTTTTATTGAAAAATGGTTTTAAACGAGGAACTATTGATACTACCTTATTTACTAAAAATAAAAATGATGATATTCTGGTAATTCAAATATATGTTGATGATATTATCTTTGGTTCTACTAGCATTACTATGTGCAATGATTTCTCTAAAAGTATGAGTAAAGAATTTGAAATGAGTATGATGGAAGAATTAAACTTCTTCCTCGGACTACAGATTAAATAAGAAGAAAAAGGTATTCATATATCTCATTCTAATACTGTAAAGAAATGATCAAGAAATTTGGCATAGAATCAGCAAAAACTCTTAACACTCATATGTCAACGGCGGATAAATTAATTATTGATGAAAATGGAAAATCTGTTGACTAAAAGAAATATAGAGGAATGATCGGAAGTCTATTATACATAACTACTAGTAGACCTGACATCATATTTAGTGTTTGTAAATGTGCCAGGTTTCAAGCTGATCCTAAAGAATCTCACCTGATCGTAGTGAAAAAGATTTTTTGATATCTTAAAGGAAGCACTGAATTGGGTCTATGGTATCCTAAGGATCAACCATTTAATCTCATATATTTTTCAGAATCTGATTATGCAGGTCATCATGTCGATCGAAAAAGTACTAGTGGTACCTGCAAATTTCTAGGAGGGTGTTTGGTTTTTTGGTTCTCTAAGAAACAGAACTCGGTATCTATTTCAACCACCGAAGCTGAATATGTTGCAGCTACACGATGTTGTGCTCAAATACTCTGGATGAAACAGACCCTTGCTGATTATAACTTGAAATTTGATTGTGTGTCAATTTTATGTGATAATACTAGTACTATAAATCTCAGCAAAAATACAGTCTTGCATGTTAGGTCAAAACATATAGACATTAGGCATCATTTTTTAAGTGATCATGTTAATAACGGAAGTATTAAGCTAGAACACATTGATATTGAATTAAATATAGCCGATATATTTACTAAACCATTAAGTTCGAAAAGATTCTGCAAATTAATAATTGATTTAGGCATGCTAGATATTTCTTTTTAATTTTTTTAAAAACAAAATCTTAGTATAATTTTATTTTTAACAAATTTTTAGTTTAACAAAATTTATCTTTCTCCTACTTATTAATTTTTAATTATAATAGATATTTTTTATTTAGCTTACTATTTCTGTAATTAAAAATGCTCATTTTATCTTTACTAAAGTAATTTAAATAAGATTCAATCTGCACCATTAAGTATAATGCATATCCAATGGTCAAAATTGACCAATCCGCGTCCCACTCATCAAACCAATCAGACTCCACCATTGTGAAGCGTATGGATTATGAAATAGAACCATTGGATCAACACTGAGCTCTTATTCCAGCCATTGGACCATGTTCTAAAAAGAAACACAACTAAGATTCATTTATAGCCATTGATCTTCATCTCACATCAAGTCTCCACCATTGGATTAATCGGGTGAGTCAAACTATATATATAAATTTTATTTTTTTAATTCATTTTCTACTTTTCTCTCTCTCTCTCTCTCTCTCTCTCTCTCTCTCTTCACTCGTGTCTGAAATGCTCCATTTCCTCTTATCTTTTGAGTCTCCAACTATCTTCTCTGGGCTTCTTCTTCGCTTTCTCTGATCTCCTTCTCCAGTGTCAGTCTATCTCCAGTGTCCATTCCTTCTTCTCCTCTGATTATGATTCTCAAACACCTTACAAGTGGTTTGATTTTATTAATTGTGAGCTTTAAAACTTTTAGGGTTTCAGTCAAAGAATTTTTTTTAATCTCTTCATTTCACATACTTAAATTTTGTTAGATCTAAAATTGTGTCCTAAGTTTTTCAACCACTCAAATATGTTTTCCATCAAAATCTTTAGATCTATGAAATTTACACTTTATTTTTTTTTATAAAAAAAGAGTTTTTGACCGATAAATTTTTATTTTACAAAATATCTCTGTTTTCCCCTCATTTAACCCTAAAAAAGATAACTGTATGATTGGGGTTTTCATATACTAAATTTTGTTTAATTCAAACTTTTAGGGTTTCCACTGTAAATCGTTTCTAACTTGATTTTTCACACAAAATTTTTGTTCGATCTATGAAACTCTTGGCATTTAACTACAAACAAAATTTTATGGTTAGGATTTTTGACTTATAAAACTTCTGATATTGAAACCATCTTTAAAGTATAAATTTCCTTCTGCTTCTAGTCTGTCTCAAAAGATTTCTGGTTGGGCTTTCTCTTAATTCTTTTTACAAGACATTTTCATCTACTTCATCAGATCCACTGAAGTTTATGGTAAGTTATGTCTGCATTTTTTTTAATTTTTTCTACAAAAGCTTTTGTCAATCACTCCACTTATAGCTATTTTCTCAAACCAAGTTATTTTCTGATAATCTTTTTCAAAAACCCTAATTTTCAACAAACCCTAATTTTTTTTTATCTTATGACATTCACTTCAAATATTTTTGACATCTATTCTTTAAAGATTTCAACAGAAAGCATTTTTTTTCTTTCATAGTTTTTTTTAAAATATTATCCTCATTTTTTTTTATTATATATATATATATATATATATATATATATATATATATATACTATCTATATACATATATATCTCTATAATTGTGCACCTTTGCTAAGCTCACTGATGTTTTTCGTTGAGAAATATGTACAACGAAAATCTTGTCATACTACAATTGGTATATTATTACCACCAACTCATGTATAACCCTTCTATCTCTTTCTATAGTATTACTTGCGTGGATACTGATGTCCACTAGATTTCTTGTTTTTAATTGCCTTTTAAATTGTTAGGATACTGAGGTCCATTGGATTAATTTATTTCATCTTTGCTATTTTTTAGATTTACTATAAATGATAAAATCTTTCAATTTACTTGCCTCTTTGAAACTTATTTTCTAAAATGATAATTTCTTACCGTGTTCTATTCAAATTGTTTTAAATGATACATCTTTGCAGTTTTAGTAATCATTCTAAGTTTGACTGAAATCTTTTAATCTTTATGTTCTTCAAATGACATGTGGATATTAATTAAATGCTCACTCTTCCTTCTTAAATGACAGATTTTAAACAGTTTTTACTCTACTGTTTAACTTAAATATTTTCTGTTTCTTGTTACTGTTTTTCAGTATTACTTACTCCAACATCAGTTTATTAACTGCTACCTTTACTTGATTACTTGTAGTGTATATTACCTACCACATATCATCCCTCTTTTCTCAATCTATATATATAAGTCCGTTCATAAATGTTGCATTCCTATGTGCAGTCTCTCCTCAGCTTGATATTTTCTCCTATATTTCCTGCATCCCTCCTCATCGTGTCTAATTTATTTTCATCCAAAAGAAAAACTCTTCGTCTAAATTCTGAGTTACAATTCTCCAATGTTGTCCCTCACCTCACTACTCCCTCTTGCTACCAAAGTAGTATAGGTCTATATGAGACCTGACATGTGTCCCAAAAATGTCATCACATTTCATAATTTTCAAAAATTATTTGAAATTTTTAAATCCTGGTCTTGTAGCAGAATTTTATGCTCATATAGAGTTTTTAACTGACTCTTCTGGGATATTAAAGAGTATTACCACTTGCATCCAAGGACAAACTTACATCATTGATGAATTATTTCTTGTTCATGCACTTCAATTACATCCGTCCACTCTAGAATTAGCTAGGATAAATTCATATCTTCATCCATCTGGAATATCTGTAGAAGAATGCATGATATTCAAGTTTAATCTGTTTGTGGTAACTGATCAAATGGTACTAGCTCTTTTATTTGACTATCCCTGTAAAGTTGGTCTAGAATTTCTAACTGCTGAGTGCCAGTTTTTAGGCAAAATTTTAAGAAATAATTTTAAGCATGTACGAGATGATCAAAATTTTTTACCCTTTAATCTGGAAATTATCAAGAGTCTTTTAAATGAATGCATGCCCTACAATCTGGCCTACTTCTTGTTGTCCTCGTTTGAATTCTATTTTCAAAATAATTGTCTTGGTTTTGGCCTACTTCTCACACATGTCTTCCATTATTTGAACATTCCTTTGTCAAATTGTAACGCCCGAGAAAATCGGATTTGTATGACAATTAAATTTTTATTTGATTATGTGAATTAAATGAATTTAATTGATTTATTATGTGAGTAAGCTATGTGAAGGTCGTTCTATGACCTAGAATGTGTTTATATGGTTAGTAATCTGGCTACGTGCTAGAATTAATTGTTTAGAATTTTCAAGACAAAAATAAATATTTTTTGAGAAATTTCTGTAAAAACACTATTCATCCGTTTCTGTTCGGGGAATTATTTTGAAATTCCGAGAAACGCGTAATGATAGAATATCGAAATAAGATGAAATATCTGATAATATTTCATTTATGGTAAACATAAATTTTTCCTGCGGACTTAAAACCTAAGGGTTGAGTATATTGATTTCCGAGAAGGAAATGAAATGCGTAAAGGGATTTGCGTTATAATTAAAGTGAGTGTTATACAATTATGGTACTATTTAGTATCTATGTATAATACGACGAGTAAATACGACGTACAATACGATTATTGTACGAGTAGTATACGAAGAGAATATGTGAATTGTATGTATAGAATACGATTTGTATTATAGAACTAAGTTAAGTCTTAATGTTAATTCATTTGACTTGGATTATTAATTAGTCCAATTAATTGAATGAGCAAGGCCCAATATTAGGTTACTTAAGCCCAATGCAAAAAAACTGAACCATGGATCGAACCGCTGGGTCACCGAATGGGTAGAACCCTTGGGGCAACCCATGGGATGACCCATGGCATGGGTGGGCCGGCCACCTTGGTGTGCAAGCCAAGAATAATGCTTGGTCACCAAGCATTTTACTTGGTGACCAAGTGTGAATAGTAAGGAGGTGGGGAGATGAACTGGACATTGTAAGATAAGAATAAGGTAATGTATAATGTTCCGTATGTTATGAAGCCGTAAACCAGTAATGAAAGTTAGTCGCGTAAACTTAGGTTGCAAGAACACGAACCCTAAGAAGTAAAGTTAAGTAAACCAATGTGTAAGTCAAGTATATGACTAATTGGTGTACGTGTTATTTTTTAATGTGTTTTACAGGGATTAGAATGAGTAGTTAAGCGTAAGCTGTAGTTGTGTGTAAGGCAAGTTTCCTATCTCCATTCATATTCTAAATGAATGCTAGTTTTTTAAACTTCTCAGATGTTGAACTTGAGAAGTTCGGTCTATGTGCGAATGTGCGATATTTGTACAAAGTGGTAGAACATATGAGGCCTCGTGCCATAATGTGAACACTTCGGTGTTTCTATGAGATGAACTGTAATATGATTGAACTGTTCAATAAGAGAATGCTCTGTTTATACATGATCCGTTATTGTTAAGTTTGTGCTAATGATTCTAGCCAGACAGAATGTGTATGAAAAAGGTAGAAAAATGAAAGTATTTCAAAGTGAAAGTGAATAATGTTTTAAAATGATAGTAATCGAGATTATTCCTATTATTAAAGCTACTTCATAACCTTTGTTTGATTATCGAAGTTCTAAATGTTTAAACTCTTGAAGTTGTTTGTTCAAATGTTATGACATGCTGGGCAATTGAATGCTCACACTTGCTTTAAATGAAAAACATTTTTAGCGAACGATGTTAGAAGAACTTAAGGATCTCGTAAAGATCAAGCTGACCGATATTCAGACGAAGTGTCATTTGTTATATGAATGAGTGTGAAGATCAAGAGAAGACTTGTAATGAAGAATAATTTAATTAAACTTTAGATTAGTTCAATGAACTGTTATAAATCCTCAGTGGCTGATGAAAGTCACTCATGTAAGATGTAAAGAATAATGTAATTATCATTATTTGTAATGAAGAAGGTTATAAGGTATTAGAACCTGGGAATTGAGAATGTATGTTGTTATATTTCATTATATAATGATGTATGTTGGAATGAATGATGTACTCATAACGTACGAAATCCGGGTGTGAAGATAGACCAGATTTCGGGGCGTTACAAGTTAGTATCAGAGCTGATAGGTTATAAATCTTAGGTATGAGTACCTAAGACTATAATCGTAGAGAGAAGGATAAGAAGATCATCACGTGACCATAGTGTTGACTTATGCCAACACTCCATGTTTTGATGATGACCATATTATGCCTATAAACATGTTATATAACATTTCAGAAACATCAAGGAGGAAATTACAAAGTCAAGGAATCTTTGAAGAAGGAAAAGCCAATTGAGTCCTAGGAATATATGTAAGATCTTAGCATCTACTACTTCCCAATATAAGGCTCTAGAACATATGCATTACGTATATAGTTGTTCTCACATATTCGATGCTACATACTAATTCACTAGCTCATGATATGCATGGCCGAAATTCGTCACCATAACTTAAGGAATCATATTCTGTTAAACCATATATGGTAGCTTTGGGAAAATGGTTGATTGAATAAAATTATGTAAAATGATGCAACCCATATCACGGAAAAAACAAATATGGTATATCATAAATCATGCATCATAAATCGTGCTTCATGAATCAAGGAATTTAATTCTGGGCAATCAACTAAGGTAACTAGTTGATTAAATAAATACTATGAATCATGCTTTATATAAAAGCTAGATTTAAGGAAAATTACTAGATTGCTTTTAAAACCCACTTACGTGATACATCAAAATGGTAATTGATTGCATGATATAAATCTGGTATTTGACATATAGCAAATTCACATATGACAAGATGGGTGTTAAATGCAGAATTCATAAAAGATATAGTTTCACGTGATGGACACTCTGTTAGGAAAAATCTCCTCAATCATCACTAACATATTTCTATATCCTATACTAATCATGACGTGTCCTATGCTAATATACAACTGGAAGGATTCTTGATCTTTGGCATAATATCGGGATGATAGTCTAAATATTATGTGATTTGTGCATCTTGTCTCTAACGATCATATCACGAATAGGCAACAAGCAACGGTAATATATTATGAAAGCCTATAAATGAATTGGTCTCATTAATGAGAAATGTAAGAAAAAACACATACTGATATCACAAAGCATACAAGCTACAAATTTTTTTTTTCTGATTAATATTGATTGCACTAAGAAGGGGCTTCGGCTAAGGTGGTCTAGTAGAAAATATTATGGTAATACTTTTCTTGAATATCATTACATACTAGAGTCGTACATTGGTGAGTAATATATTGCTTGATAATTAGACCTCTATTGTGTATCTTATATTTACTCATAAATTAATTTTCTCTAAATTATAATTCGATTCAGATTATTATTACAATCAAGTGTGAAAGCATAGGTGCTTGAGGGTGCATAAGTGCACAAGGAGCAAAGGTGCTCAAGTTGTTGGAACTTATATTGTAATTGGAAAATTTGTTAATAAAAGAGAGTCTCCAATACTAGTTGGTATTGGACGTGGACTAGACTACTATTATAGAGGGTAGTAGTTGAACCACGTAAAAAATTCCAGTGTTTATAAGATTCACTACTCTGTCCACTATCCAGCTGCATGCATTCAATATCCACAAATATCATCAACCTAATTAGTAAATTAATTTCTCATAATCATATTCTGAAAAAGGTTAAGTCTTGTATTTAGTCATTGTGGAAAGTACTCCATAGATTCAATACCTATCTTGACATTTTAAATTATAAAGATATAGAATCCAGCTTGCTGCATTGAATATCCAAAGGAATTTTAGTTAAATTAAAATAAGACATAGTTCATTCCTACACTTATTCAACCCCCTTCTAAGTGTGCCTATTTAAATTTCATTTGTTATCAGAGCTTGGCTTTACTTATCTTGGTCTTAAAGGTGAGTTGTAGGGAAAGATTCTGACATGGCACAATTTGGAAACACTCATCATGAAGGACAATCAACAAACTGACCTCCATTACTATTTGGGACAGAGAACTACAATTTCTGGAAATTTTGAATGAGGATATATCTTAAGCGAGATCCATGGGAATGGTGGGTGGTAGAAAATGGACCAGTGATCCCAAGGAAAGATGATGGCACTCCAAAAACCTTACTTGAGATGGATTCAACCGAAACCTACATGGTTGCTTACGACTCTAAGGAAATGAACACCCTTCTTAGCGGTATGGTGCAATCCAAAATAGATAAAGTCTCTTCATGCAATACAGCCAAGGAGATATGGGATACACTAGTGGTGATTCATGAAGGAACCTCCAAAGTACGAGAAGTTAAGCTAAGCATGCTAATGCGTGACTATGAAATGTTCAAACTGAAAAAAGACGAAACAATGAAAAGGGCTCAAGGATGATTCCTAGTGCTCATAAACTCATTAAAGTTACTTGAAAAGTTAATTCCACAAAGTGAGATCAATCATAAGCTACTTCGGGCTATGCTTAAAAGGTTTGCATCCAAAATCACCACTCTTCAAGATTTTGTCAATATTTCTTCTATGGACACATTAACCCTCTTTGGTGAACTAGAAGAATATGAACACCAATTAAAAAGATATGATGACGAGGAAGAAGCTCCTCAAAAGAAAGTGTTAGCCCTAACTACAGGAATTGAAGATGAACTCAAAAATAACTCGGATGATGAAATAGCCATGATATCAAGGAGACTTAAGGGACTACTTCAGAAAAAGAATCAAGGAAGAATACATTTAACTCAAACAAACACAAAGCCAAGCAAACCAAAGAAACCTGTTTCGAGTGTGGACGACCAGGTCACTTCAAGAAGGACTGCTTCCAGCTCAAAAACAAAGGAAAGCAAGGCAATAAGGAGTTCAAAAAGCATAAAGCATTCCTAACGTGGAGTGACGATGAAGAATCTGTAGTGGAGATAGATGCAAACGATGACTTGAAGGTGAATCCAATGAGGTATCTCTTTCTGATGTTATCACTTTAAAATAAGAAAATGAAAAATTAAAAGAAAAAAAAATATGTACTTAAAAGATCTAGTAAACACTCCAATGGGTGAAGTAGAAGCACTAATAGATGAAAAGAAAGAATTAGAAAAGTAACACACACAAATGAGGAAAATGCATTAGCTGCAAAAAATAATTATTTAGAAAATTACAATAAAATATTGTTCAATAAAGTAAAATAACTAAATGATGAAGTTGAAAAATTGACAAATGAAATAAAAATGAGAGATGTGTGCATTGATGCATTTGGTGATGAATCGGTTAATAAAATACCTCCAACTAATGAACTTCAAAATGAAATAGAGTCATTAAAAACCTCTCTAGCTAGATTTGTTCACGGGGAAGAAAATCTAAATGTCATGCTGGGAAAACAAAGACCTAGTTACGATAAACAAGGCATTCGTTATAACCTAGCATATAGAAAAGAAATAGAAATGCTTAAATCTAAATCATCATTTAAGTTAAATTACTGTACACCTTTTACTACTTGCAAAAATTGTGGCATTAAAGGACATCTAGAGATAAACTGCTTAAGAAAGAAAAATAAAAATCAAAGTAAAGCAATATGGGTAAAGAAAAGTGTTTTGATTTCAACTAACACAAGTGGACCCAAAAAGATATGGGTACCAAAAAGATAAATTGTATCTTTCTTAAACATGTATGTTTCAAAGCCAAAGTATCTTCTCAAAAGTGGATTCTTGATAGTGGATGTAAAATCCCAAATTTTACAAATAAAGATTTAATTTTTATCTAAATATATATATATATATATATATATGTATATATATATTTTATGGTGTGGATTTGATATAATGTTATAGTTATGAGTAATATTTATAAATTTTGCAAAGTATGCAAGTTGTTATATCATATTCGATTGGTCGGGGAATATTCGTTTTAACAAGAAATATTTGTACGATGGCACAATCATTGGTGGACCCCACAACGGAATTATTGTCAAATTGAGAAAATGATAAAAATAGTATTATGAAAATAATGGCGGAAGTTTTTCCATTTATACTGTTGAACTACTCGGTAGTAAAAGTACAGTAATACACGTGGTTGCATAGTAACACACGGTATTGATTATTGATGCTTACGTGAGAAAACACTCAGTTTTGTTCAATTATTGCTATAATAGTTGCTGCATAGTATCTCACGTTATTTGATTCAATTATTGTCGATTGTTATATTATATATATTAGTTTTGTTTTATTAGTATTATTAGTGTAATAAAACAGAAAAGCTTTATATAAAACAGAATACTTTTATAAAGTTATTCGTTTTATTAGGCAATAATTAGAATATATTATATTCTATTATGCATAGTATTTTGTATAGTAAAATCTTTTTATATAAAATGAATACTTTTATAAAGTTATTTGTTTTATTAGACAATAATTAGAATATATTATATTTTATTATCCATAGTACTCGTGATAGTGTTTTTTGATAGTAAAATCTTTTTATATAAAATAGAATACTTTTATAAAGTTATTTGTTTTATTAGACAATAAATAGAATATATTATATTTTATTTAAAAGATTTTTGTTTTATTAGAATATTTTATTAAATCAATCTGGATCGTCCGTTTAAAAGTAAATCAATATGGACCGTTCATGGATTAGTTACTATTTAGTCCATTCTTCTATAAATAGAAGCTCATTCCTTCATTATTTCTTACGAATTCAATGAAATTCTAGAGAGAGAAACTATAGAGAGAGTTCTTCTTCTGTAATCTTGAGCGTATTTCTTTAGAGTTTAAGAAAGCTTTGAACGAAGAAGATAGTGCAAGTTTTCTTTAAGTATTTTCCCGCCCTACCCGTCAGAATACTCTTCTTTTTAAGGTAAGGGATATTATTTTTTGTACTCGTAAGGGGTATTATTTCTTTTGTATTCATGAAGAGAACTTCTGTTATTCCATTCTTTATTATTTTATTGGAATAACTCAGATATCTGTGAGCTACCTTATACTTGGTGAAAAATTTTACATTATTCCATTCTTTATTATTATGTTGGAATAACTTTGATATGCAAAGTACCGCATACATGGTGAAATTCTTTTGTTATTCTATTCTTTATTATTACATTAGGATATCCACGCCTTGCATTATACGCTCGACACAGTTCCATTAATTATTATTTTCTTTGGAATAACTTTGTTTTTTGCGGTCTATCGCATGCATGGTGATTTATATTGTCATTCCATTCTTTATTATTCTGTTGGAATATCCTGTCGGTGCGAATTTTGCTTGACCTGGTTCCATTCTTTATTATTATATCGGAATATCCTGTCTGTGCATTTATGCATGACCTGGTTCCATTCTTTATTATTCTGTTGGGAATAACCTGTCTGTGCAGTCTATCGGACGCATGGTGAATCCTTCTGTTATTACATTCTTTATTATTCTGTTGGAATAACCTGTCTATGTGGATTACCACATGCATGGTGAATGATCCTTTATATTCATTCCTTATTAAATTGTGGAAATGATCTTTATACGTGGATTACTGCATGGAGGGCAAAAATCCATTTACAGTTTCATATATTCTATTATACTCAGTTGGTTAAAGTTTTGACTTCTATACTCCATGAAATTAGTGGAATATCCTTGATATTTACGCTTCATCCAGTATCTTTTCATGGAAATATTCTTCTAAGCATTCTTGAATTTTATCTACAAATCAGTATCATGTTGACAATTTGGACGTTATTGAATTCTGGATAAATTAATTGTTGAACTTTTTTTATTGGATTCTTATATCATTGTCATCATCCTCATGCTTATACTATGTTGAAAGTCATCCGTGGCCTGTTGTGCATAGATGGACTTGGTATGATTATGACCAAGGATTATTCGGTATAATCATGACCGTAATGTTATAAATGATGTGGTAAAAGTCCTCATTGGCCCGTAGTGCATTGATGAACAGTTGTTGGCATGATCATGACCATTGATGAATACACGAATATCCTTGGCCCGTAGTACATGGATAATTTGTGGTTGTGATACTAATGAATATCCTTGGTCGTAGTGCAGGGATGATGTGGATTATTTATTAAGCTGAGTCCCAACGATAAAAATGATGAAAAATCTTTTAAATCATAGAAGATAGTAGATTTTATTCTCTACTTGACTCTTTTAATCGATTGCTTGTTCCGCTGCAGTTAAACTTGATGTTTGTTATATTTTATCAGTTTAACATTGTTGAAGACTAATGATAATTTATTCTACATTATCTTAGTCATAATATTTCTTACTGGGCTAGTTGAGCTCACCCCTTTCTTTCACTATTCTCTTCAGGAAATGAGAATGTAGCCGGGACTAGTCGGGGAACGGAGTGACGGTCCAGATGATAGTATTAGTAGTCCTTACTATTCTGTTAAATAATGTGACAATAAATGTAATGAGGACTCCTTTGAGTGTGGATATTATCTAGATGACAATATTCTTATTAAAACTCTCAATTTATGTTTTGTCCTATTTTACACGACAGTTGTATTATTAAGTTGTATTTGTATTCTGTACCATGTATTTGGTGACTCAAGATGGGTGATGTATACCTATTTTGGGGGCGTCACAGTTGGTATCAAAGCTTAGGGATATGATCCCTGGCTGAGATGTGAGACAAGAACTAGGAGGGGAGAGACGGGGAATTCCTTCGCTAGTATGACCTACCAAAGTTTATTTGGTATTCAATTGGTCGGTCATAGTATAGGGATAATATGTGATATGTTATTTAACCCTTGTTTTGTTGTAGTATTTGAAAATGGCATCAAAAAATGTTGAGAATAGCAATGGAGCACAGGAGACCATTGAGTCGCCATAGACTAATAATCAGGATAATGTGCAACAGGAAGGTGATAATCCTCCTATAAACAACAACACTAATCAAATGACGAACGATGGTACGTTTAGGTGCTTTTTAGAATACATACAACACCAAACAAGAGAGACTCCTGTTCATAATGCAGGTGGAAACAATGGCAATCCATGGTTGGTCACCGCTAAGCAGTTCAAGGAGGTGGGACCACTAGAGTTTTTGGGAAAGCCAGACCCACTTAAGGCAGAGACGTGGATTAAGCAGATCACCAAGATATTTGATGTCTTGGAATGCTCAGAGGAGCAAAAAGTTCCATTCGCCACCTTTATGTTGCGTGAAGAATTAGATCATTGGTGGAAATCTGTAAAACGTACCCAGCCTGTCGCACTCAAGATGTCTTGGGAGAATTTCCAAGAGTTGTTTAATGACAAGTACTTTCCCAAAAGTATTCGTCACATGAAGTAGGTGGAGTTCATCAAGCTGGAGCAAAACAATATGGTCGTGTCATAGTATGAGGCTAAGTTTGCTGAGTTGTCTCAGTTTGCATCCCATTTGGTCGATAATGAGGAACGGATGACGCGAATGATTCTAAGAGGTTTGAAAACCAATATACGTTAATACCTCAGTTCTCACAAACTTTATTTATATTCAGATGTTGTGAATAGGGCTCAGTTATTGGAGCGCAATAATGAGTCAGCATAACCAAAAGGCAACAACCAACAACACGATAATAATTGTACCGGTGGCAACGGTCATCAGAACAATGATAACCATCGTGGGGGAAATTATCATGCCAAGAATGGTAACCACTTCGGTGGTAATCATGCCAAGATAATAGAAATGGAAATTTCAAGAAGAGGAGATTCAATAATGATGGAAAGACAGCAGCATCAGCACCCGTTTCAAAGGAAGATGAACGACCACCGGTCGTATGTTTCAAATGCGGACAGGAGGGACACATCTGTCCAAATTGTACGCAGCAATCCAAAGCGTGTTTCAATTGCAGAAGAGAAGGTCACCTAGCTCGATTTTATCATGTAGTGAAGTCAAGTCCAGCTGGGATGGTGACGCCAAAAGATGTCCCAGACAAGTCAAAGCCGGTAGTTTAAGTGAGAGTATTTGTCGAGAAACCCGAACGAAGTTGTCATGGGTAAGTTAATCATAAATGCTTACGAAGTCTATACCTTATTCGATATTGGTTCTACCTATTTTTTTATCTCTCTTACTTGCGTTCAACGTTTAAATTTGACCCTAGAAAAGTTAGACTTTGACTTATTGGTTGAAACTCCGTTAGGAGAAACCTTCGTTACCTCCACTGTTTATAAATCTTATTTGATTCAAATCGACACTTTCACGTTACCTATCAATCTTATCTCTTTGAAAATACTTGCCCTTGATGTGATTTTAGGAATCGATTGGTTAATTACTCATCATGCCAAAATTGATTATTTTTGTAAGGTTATTGGCTTTCATATTCCTAACCAACCTGTTATGCAAATTTAAGAAACTAAACCCTAAAGTCAATCACTGTCATACCAAGCCATAAGTAAAGAGCCTCGTTCCTTTCGTTGTTGACATCCTTGTGTGGAATGCGCCGAAGCCAGACTTTCTTAAGGGGACGTCATGAATAACTGTGGCAAGTTGATAGGTATCAATGTGACGTGCTATCCAAGTCTTGGATGAGAGTCACAGTTTTGAATGATATTTCTATTATTAATAATTTTCCTGACGTATTCTTGAAGACTTCTTAGCCTACCCCTAGAGCATGAAATCAAATTTTGTATTGACGTCAGTAAAAAACCCATTTCTTAAACCCTCAAATTTTTCATCAACCAAAATGAATGTAACATACGCCAAAGACGTTGGCTCGAGCTGTTGAAGATTACGATCATACCATTCAATATCATTGTGAAAGAGAGAACGTGGTAGCTGACACATTAAGTAGAAGACCATATGTGCTTACGAGTACGAATATACGAACCTACGTGAAGGTAACAAATATATGATTAGAACCAACTTTAGTCAATAAAGTTAAAGCCGCTCAAGCTATAGACCCGAAGCCGATGAACACGAAAAAGAAGATTCAAGAGGGCGTTATTCTAGAAGCAAGAGTCAATGAAGAGAGGAAATCTCAACCCTTAATTTTATTGGCCCATTTGAAATCCTCGATCGAGTAGGAGCTGTGGCTTATAGACTCATTTTACCGCCAAGTATGTCGCGTGTTCATAACATTTTTCACGTATCGATGTTACGTAAATATGTGGACGACCCGAACCACATTATTGATTTAAAATCGGACGAGACAGCAGATAATTTAACATATGAAGATGTACCTATTAAAATCCTGGAATATATTCTACGCTTAAAGGTTATACCTCAAGAGTTAGAATCTGACGAAGTGTCCTCATCTGCTCGGCGTAGATACCAAAATGCACGTAAATTTTGAGGGAAAAATTTCATAAGGAGGGGAGATTGTAAAATCCCAAATTTTACGAATAAAGATTTAATTTTACTCGAAATATATATATATATATTTTTTATGGTGTGGATTTGATATAATGTTATAGTTGTGAGTAATATTTATAAATTTTGCAAAGTATGCAAGCTGTTATATCATATTCGATTGGTCGGGGAATATTCGTTTTAACAAGAAATATTTGTACGATGGCACAATCATTGGTGGACCCCACAACGGAATTATTGTCAAATTGAGAAAATGATAAAAATAGTTTTATGAAAATAATGGCGAAAGTTTTACCGTTTATACTGTTGAACTACTCGGTAGTAAAAGTACAGTAATACACGTGGTTGCATAGTAGCACACGGTATTGATTATTGATGCTTACGTGAGAAAACACTCGGTTTTGTTCAATTATTGCTACTGATAGTTCTTTGCATAGTATCTCACGTTATTTGATTCAATTATTGTCGATTGTTATATTATATATATTAGTTTTGTTTTATTAGTATTATTAGTGTAATAAAACAGAAAAGCTTTATATAAAAGCAGAATACTTTTATAAAGTTATTCGTTTTATTAAGCAATAATTAGAATATATTATATTCTATTATGCATAGTGTTTTGCATAGTAAAATCTTTTTTATATAAGCAGAATACTTTTATAAAGTTATTTGTTTTATTAGACAATAATTAGAATATATTATATTTTAGTATCAATAGTGCTTGTGATAGTGTTTTTGTATAGTAAAATCTTTTTATATAAAATAGAATACTTTTATAAAGTTATTTATTTTATTAGACAATAAATAGAATATATTATATTTTATTTAAAAGATTTTTGTTTTATTAGAATATTTTATTAAATCAATCTGGACCGTCCGTTTAAAAGCAAATTAATCTGGACCGTTCATGGATTAGTTACTATTTAGTCCATTCTTCTATAAATAGAAGCTCATTCCTTCATTATTTCTTACGAATTCACTGAAACTCTAGAGAGAGAAACTATAAAGAGAGTTCTTCTTCTGTAATCTCGAGCGTATTTCTTTAGAGTTTAAGAAAGCTTTGAACAAAGAAGATAGTGTAAGTTTTCTTTAAGTATTTTCCCGCCCTACCCGTCGGAATACTCTTCTTTTTAAGGTAAGGGATATTATTTTTTGTACTCGTAAGGGGTATTATTTCTTTCGTATTCATGAAGATAACTTTTGTTATTCCATTATTTATTATTACATTGGAATAACTTTTTGTATCTGTGAGCTACCCTATACTTGGTGAAATTTTTACATTATTCCATTCTTTATTATTATGTTGGAATAACTTTGATATATCAAATCCGCATACATGGTGAAATTCTTACATTATTCCATTCTTTATTATTACGTTGGAATATCACATCGGTCGTATACGCTTTCGACACAGTTCCATTAATTATTATTGCGCAGAATAACACATGCATCTTGATTCTATCGCATGCATGGTGATTTCATTGTCATTCCATTCTTTATTATTACATTTGGAATATCCTATCGGTGCGTAATTTTGCACGACTTCGGTTCTATTCTTTATTATTACGCCGGAATATCACATGCATGCATTTACGCATGACTGGTTCCATTCTTTATTATTACGTTGGGAATAACACATGCATGCGATCTATCGCATGCATGGTGAATATACGTAATTCCATTCTTTATTATTACATTGGAATAACCTATTCGTGTGGTTTACCACATGCGTAGTGAATGATCCTTTTGTATTCATTCCTTATTAAAATGTGGAAATGATGCGTATGTCGTGGATTCTGGCGCATGGCGAAAATCCATTTGCAGTTTCATATATTCTATTATACTCAGTTGGTTAAAGTTTTGACTTCTATACTCTATGAAATTAGTGGAATATCCTTGATATTTGCGCTTCATCCAGTATCTTTTCATGGAAATATTCTTCTGAGCATTCTTGAATTTTGGATAAATTAATTTTTGACAATTTGGAAGTTATTAAATTCTGGATAAATTAATTCTTGAACTTGTTTTATTGGATTCTTATATCATTGTCATCATCCTCATGCTTATATTATGTTGATAGTCATCTGTGGCCTTTTGTGCATAGATGGACTTGGTATGATTATGACCAGGGATTATTCGGTATAATCATGAACGTAATGTTACAAATGATGTGGTAAAAGTCCTCATTGGCCCGTAGTGCATTGATGGACAGTTGTTGGCATGATCATGACCATTGATGAATACACGAATATCCTTGGCCCGTAGTACATGGATAATTTGTGGTTGTGATACTAATGAATATCCTTGGTAGTAAAGTGGGGATGATGTGGATTATTTATTAAGCTGAGTCCCAGTGATAAAAGTGATATAAAACCTTTTAAATCATAGAAGATAGTAGATTTTATTCTCTACTTAACTCTTTTAATGGATTGCTTGTTACTGCTATGACTAAACTTGATGTTTGTTATATTTTATCGGTTTAACATTGTTGAAGATAATGATAATTTATTCAACATTATCTTAGTCATAATATTTCTTCTTTGGGCTAGTTGAGCTCACACCTTTCTTTCCTTTGTTCTCTTGAAATGAGAATGTAGCGGGACTAGTCGGGGGCGAATGTGAGTCCAGATGATAGTATTAGTAGTCCTCACTATTCTGTTAAATAGTGTGACAATAAATGTAATGAGGACTTCTTTGAGTGTAGATATTGTCTAGATGACAATATTCTTATTAAAACTCTCAATTTATATTTTGTCGTATTTTACACGACATCTGTATTATTAAGTTGTATTTGTATTCTGTACCATGTATTTGGCGACTCAAGATGGGTGATGTATACCTATTTTGGGGGCATCACAGTGGATGTTCATGCCACATGACGGGTGACAAATCTATGTTTGTGGAACTAAATATCAAAAAGAAACATGGAACTGTCACGTTTGGTGATAGTCAGTCATGTGAAATAATTGGCAAAGGTAAAATTAGAAATGGTAAGGTTAATATTAATACTATTCATCTAGTAAATGGCTTAGAATTCAATCTAATCATTGTGAGTCAATTAATGGATAACGGACATCAAGTGAATTTTGAAAGAAACAAATGTACTGTTTCACATGGTACTAACGATGCTATTTTAGTTGCCCAAAGAGATGGGAATATATATACTCTTGATTTTGAGCAACATGAGGAAGAGTTATGTCTGGAAACAATTCAAGATGAAGCAAACTTATGGCATAGAAGAATGGGACATGTACATATGGACCTAATCAAAAAGTTATCATCAAAGAATCTAGTGAAAGGATTACCCAAAATGAATTTTGAGAAGAAATGTATCTGTGAGCCGTGTCAACTCGGAAAACAAGTAAGAACATCATTCACAGCCAAAAACATAGTATCAACTTTTGCTCCCTTACAACTATTACATCTTGACTTATTTGGAACCAAGAGGCATGCTAGCTTAAATAGTAAATTTTATGCCTTTGTGATAGTTGCTGAATTCTCTAGATACACATGGGTACTATTTCTTAGAACTAAAGATGAGGCATTTAAAGAATTTGAAAAGCTGATTAAAAACTTGGAAACTAAATACAGTCTTAATCTAATAAAAATTTGAAGTGACCATGGTACTTAGTTTCAAAAGGATTTCATTATATTCTGTAATCAAAAAGGGATTACTCATGAGTTCTCAGCACTTAGAACTCCCTAACAAAATGGAGTAGTAGAAAGGAAGAATCGAACATTACAAGAAACATCTAGAATCCTAATTGAAGAGAGTAAACTTCCTAAGAAATTCTGGGCCGAAGCTGTAAACACATAATGTTATGTACTAAATAGAGTATTAATCTGTCCAATCATTTTGAAAACACCATTTGAATTATTAAATAATCGTCTTCCTAATATATGTTATTTCAAAGTTTTCGGATCTAAATGCTTTATTCTTAATACTAGTGAAAATTTGGGGAAGTTTGATGCTAGATCGTTTGAAGGAATATTCATTGGATACTCTCTAAATAGTAAAGCATGTCGCATATATAATGTGCAAAAGATGTGTATCGAAGAATCTATACATATGAAATTTAATGAATCTAACTATGATATCCCAAAAGAAAGAGAAGATCATGCAGGAAATTTAGAGACTGTTGCAAATCCAGCTTACCACATAAAACAAAACCGCAAGACTATGGAACCGATCCAGCAAGCCAGATTAGAAGAATAGCCGGACCATCAACCTATCTAGCCAGCTGAATACGAAAATGAGGAACATATCCAGCAAGCTGAAATGAACGAACAACAAGACCATGATTCTGAAACTACTGAAGAAGTGATCCATGACATTCAACTTCCAAAATCAACAAGATACATCAAAAATCATCCTCTCGATAACATCATTGGGAACATAAATGAAGGAGTTACTACAAGAAGAAAAGCACAAAATATGTGTGCTTTCTCAGCATTTCTATCCCAGATTGAACCAAAGAACGCCAAAGAAGCCATACTTGATGAAAATTGGTTACTAGAAATGCAAGAAGAGCTACAACAATTTGAAAGATGTCAAGTTTGAGAGTTGATGCCTCCTCCAAAAGATGCATCCATTATTGGAACTAAATGGTATTCAAAAACAAACTTGACGAGTACGGAACAATTACAAGAAATAAAGCTAGACTAGTAGCTCAAGGGTACAATCAGCAAGAAGGAATAGACTATGAAAAAACATTAGCCCCTGTAGCCCATTTGGAATCCATTCAAATATTATTAGCATTTGCTTGTTTAGAAAGTTCAAACTACACCAAATGGACGTCAAAAGCGCCTTTCTCAACGGTTACATAAATGAAGAAGTTTACGTAAAACAGCCTCCTGGATTCGAGCATGAAAAGTTCCCATATTACGTATACAAACTAAATAAGGCACTCTATGGACTCAAACAAGCCCCAAGAGCCTGATTTGAGAGATTAAGTAAGTACCTCCTATCAAATGGTTTTATACGAGGTAAAATCGACTTTACCTTATTTATTAAACGTCAAAATAAATATATCATTATTGTACAAATATATCCTTTGTGAGTGGTTTTCCAAATGCATGCACAAGGAGTTTGACATAAGCTTAATGGGAGAACTCAATTACTTTTTGAGCCTTCAAATCAAACAAAATCATAAAGGAATCTTCATTCATCAAACCAATTATACAAAAGAACTACTCAAGAGATTCATTTTTGACAACGCAAACTCAAAAACCACACCAATGAGTACATCAATAAAACTTACAGCAGATGAAAAACGTATGGATGTAAAAGTATCAAAATATAGAGGTATGATTGGATCCTTAATATATTTAACTGCCTCTAGACCTGATATAATGTACAGTGTTTGTCTATGTGCTCATTTTCAGGCCAAACCCAAAGAATCCCATTTACAGGCTGTTAAACGAATATTTAAATATTTTTGTGGTACTACAAATTTAGGATTATTTTACCCAAAATGTAAAATTTTTGATCTAATGGGTTATTCAGATGCTGACTATGCAGGGTGTCAAATAGATAGAAAAAGTACAAGTAGTGTTTGTACATTTTTGGGACAAAGTCTTGTCTTATGGCATAGTAAGAAGCAAACGTCAGTTGCCATATCCACTACAAAGGGTTAATATTTAGCAGCAGGAAGTTGCTGCTCCCAAATTTTGTGGATGCGTCAAACACTATGTGACTTTGATATTATGTGTGACAATGTGCATATATACTGTGATAATATAAGCACCATTAACATTTCTAAAAATCTAGTTCTACTCTCTCGCACGAAACATATAGAAGTTCGACACCATTTTCTTAGAGATATTGTGTCCAAAGGACTAATTAAATTAATATTTATCCCAACTGAGCACCAATTAGCAGATATATTTACAAAACCTTTAGGGGAAGAACGCTTCTTAACTCTAAGACGAGAGCTCAAGATGAGGCTGATATAGATATGGTCTGTATGCTTTAAGGAAATTAGACAGACACGACATATCTTATTACCATAATTACGTTCATTAAATATGCTCAAGAGTTCCCTTCCTAAACACAGCGCCACGCCTCTCCATATCTCGGTCCACACACCCTTGAAAAGACAGAAGCTACTTTACTCTTCCAAGCTTCCTCTTTATCTCTTCAGCACACCAATCGTCTCTGAAACTCTCAATCGATCTCACACCTTCCATGAATATGAAAACCAGGTGTGCTAGACAACTCCATGACGAATCTGAGGACGAGGTATCACTGCCCTTTCCACCTTCTCATCCTCTTGCTACTCGAAGACTGAAAAGGAAGCAACCTTCTGTCACGACCATCGTCGGTGACTCATCTCCTGCCGAATCTGAAGCAAGTATACCTTCTCCTCCACCGATTGGGACATCAACTGGCACTAAATGGTGAAAAATCCAAGAAACTTCCCCTGGCTCTCCTCCAATGACGGTAATCCCTCTATCTATTTTGTTGCATGATATTCCTGAAGATTTCTTTAGAGGCCATAATTTTGAACTTCGTTTTAAGTCCTCTATCTATCAAAAATCTTTTATTTATGAAATCAGTTGACATGTTTTACTACCAAAACTCGCCTCTTCAAAACCTCCTCGAGTCTTGTGGCTTATCTTCCTTAAGTGATCCTCCCTCTGTTGCTTACCCAAAATTAGTCCAATAATTTTATACAAACCTTGAAAACAATGGCGACTGCTATACTTCATTCGTTAAAGGCAAATCTCTATTTTTTACTGCTATGGATTTAGGAAGCATACTTTCCATTCCATATACAGGAGACTATCCCTTTACACTTAAGGGACCAATTTATACTCCTCTGTCGCCTCTTGACCAACTTCGAACTATCATGGCTGACCCCACCCCGTCGACAATCACTCTTCCAAAGACCACTGAAGTATCCCCTACTGCTATAGTCCTTTACAAATTACTCAGGTATAATCTTCACCTACCAGGATTTGGTTTTGGTGGCTCTGATAATGAAAGGGAACCCATTCAATTTTTCTCTTATGACGCTTAAACACATGGTTAACTGCATCAAACATTCTAAAAAATGTCTGCCTTACAGTTGTTTCCTTACAAAGTTATTCACTCACTTTCAAATCTCCCTAGCCGATGAGGGCTCCATCATAATTACTGATTCCATCAATTCTATCTATCTCAAAAGTGTTCATCTCACACTGGTAAATGGAAAGTTCATGCGAGTTTCCCAAAAATTCCCCTATCCAAAATCCCACTCCTCGTGCTTCACTCCCTCCCTCCCTTGAGATTCTCACTCTTCTTCATACCATCGCAACCAATCAAGCATTAATCTCTGCTGATGTTAAAGATATCCAACATCATCTTTCTGTGCTTGAAAAAGGCAAACTCCCTATCAGTCGCACTGACCTTCACTATGTTTTCGCAACATAGAGGATGAATTTATTGACCTTTAAGCAGGATTCGAATTACATACTCAGGCTATGGTAGAAGCCCTGTAGAGGAAAATGAATTGCAATGCATGCTAATTAAACACTGAACTTAAATTCATCAGCAATCAAAATGGGACTCTCGGACGATTTACCGAGCGGCACATGAATGATCTCAGTGAAGAACTCCAGGCTGACCAAGTCAAATCTCGCATACCTGAGTGGCCACAGTGCAATTGGATGGCCGAATACCAAAGAGATTTCCTGGACTTGCCTTTACCTCCTCCTACCTTCATCGCCCGTCCCCCCAGATTTTCCAACACCATGTCCTTGGAGGAGATTGAACACCACAGGCTTCACCGTCCATATGTCACTGCTCGAGAAGCCAACTAAGCTCACATTGCTAAGGAGGATGCTTAAAGGTCATGCTCCATCCTTCCCCTTTTGGCTCTCTGGACACATCTTTTAGATGGATGCCAAAGGGGGAGATGAATTATGATTCTGATTACAAGACAATTTTTAAATTCCATGCATGATGACCTCTGGTTTAAAAACAATACTTTAATTGTTTGCTGGATGATGGGTTAATAGTTCATGATATTCCTTCTGTTTAAATTGTTGTGGACTAACAAGTTAGTGCAGGGTTATTAAACACTGCATATTTGTAGTCAACAATTAACTCTTTAAAATGTTGTGGACTAACAGGTTAGTGCAGGGTTATTAAACACTGCATATTTGCAGTCAGCAGTTAAATCTAAAATGTGAGGATATGCATGAATTGAGGGGGAGTCGTAATTATTTTGATGTGCATGGATTTAGGGGGAGTCATAATTATTTTGTTTTCATCATCAAAAGGGGGGGAATGTGGACTTATGTCATACTCCATATTTTGATGATGACCATATTATGCCTATAAACATGTTATATAACATTTCAGGGAAAGATATGACATTACAGAAACATCAAGGAGGAAATTACAAAGTCAAGGAATCTTTGAAGAAGAAAAAGCAGATTGAGTCCTAGGAATATTTGTAAGATCTTAGCATCTAATACATTACAATATAAGGCTCTAGGACATATGCATTACATATATAATTGTGTTCACATATTCGATGCTACATACTAATTTACTAGCTCATGATATGCATGGCCGAAATTCATCACCATAACTTAAGGAATCATATTCTGTTAAACCATATATGGTAGCTTTGGGAAAATGGTTGATTGAATAAAATTATGTAAAATGATGCAACCCAAATCACGGTAAAAACAAATATGGTATATCATAAATCATGCATCATAAATCGTACTTCATGAATCAAGGAATTTATTTCTGGGCAATTAACTAAGGTAACTAGTTGATTAAATAAATACCATGAATCATGCTTTATATAAAAGCTTAATTTAAGGAAAATTACTAGATTGCTTTTAAAACCCACTTACGTGATACATCAAAATGGTAATTGATTGCATGATATAAATCTGGTATTTGACATATAGCAAATTCACATATGACAAGATGGGTGTTAATTGCAGAATTCATAAAAGATATAGTTTCACGTGATGGACACTCTATTAGGAAAAATCTCCTCAATCATCACTAACATATTTCTATATCCTATACTAATCACGTAAAAAATTATAGAGGGTACTATTCTAGAGGATAGTAGTTGAACCACGTAAAAAATTCCAGTGTTTTTGTGATTCACTACTCTGTCCACTATCCAGCTGCCTGCATTCAATATCCACAAAAATCATCAACCTAATTACTAAATTGTTTTCTCATAATCATATTCTGAAAAAGGTCAAGTCTTGTATTTAATCATTGTGGAAAGTACCCCATAGATTCAATACCTATCTTGACATTTTAAATTATAAAGATATAGAATCCAGCTTATAACGATCGAGAAATTTGTAATTTAAATTAAATATTTATTGAATTAAATAAATATTTTTAATAATCTATTTATTGAGATAAATAAATAATTTATGAATTGTGGTGAATTAATTTAGTGACTAAATTGATTATTGATAATTAAATTGAGTGTTGATAATTTTATCGAAGGATTTAACTTAAAAGGAAATAAATAAATTAAATAAAGTGATGTGTCTAATTTATTAATTAAATTTGATTAATTATTTATAATGATAATAAGATTTTTATTATTAGTATTATAAGTTATTTAATTTAACTAAACTAAGTTATTTAAATTAATCAATTAAAAGTGTGACAATTTGAAACTATAAATATTATTAAAATAATTTAGTTAGGAGAGTTGTTTGTCAGCCAAACAGGGCCTTGTGGCCTTTGGCTTATTCAACTGACGCAAACTTTTTATTTTCTAACGGAAGAGAACATGGGAGAGGCCAGTATATTTTCCTTCGCATTTTATTTCTTTGCCTAAACTAAGAACATAGAGTTTGTGAGAAAAAGGGGAAAAACACAGAGAGAGTTGCTAAGGGATTGAGAGCTTTGCTGTGGAAGGGGAAGGAATTGAAGCCATTCTATATCAATTGCTTCAATAATCAAGGATTTAAGGTATAATTGTGTCTAATTTATATGTTTTGATTTCTTAGTAGATATTCCCTATAAACTATAGTTATGTAGAGTAATACATATACTTGCATATATGGGTTATATACTGTGAATTATCATATTTGAGGGCGGTTTGAGTATCAAATTCGTGAGAATGGGGTTGTAGCGGAAGATTATATATATATATATATATATATATATATATATCAGTGTTTATGTTCATATGTTATGGCCTTAAAAAGTACCAATTTTAGTGGGCAAATGGTATGTGAAACTGTAAAGTGACGCTTGTAAATGTTAGTTTATTAAGAAACAAGAATAACACAATTTGAATTAGGCGAATTGGCCATGTATTGAATTCGCGGTGTGGATTTTTGGGGATGAATATCAAAACATGAGTTTTATATGAAAATCATGAAATTTGAGAAATTAACCTAACTTAGATTGTTGTTAAATTGTGTTAATTGGTGGAATATGTTCACAAACATGGTTGTATTAGTTCTATATCATTTTTACGTGTTATTATCACTGTTTAGTGGGTGAATTTCGTGTTAGTTGGGCTAAAAAAAGGCTCACATTCACCACTAGTCTCGCCTCTCTGTCACGTGCAGTCGGTCGCTACGCCACTACTGTGTAAAAAAAGCAAGCAATTGGCCTTGCCCCTGTGCCAGGAATAAGTATGTATGCGCATTGCGCCGGTGATGCGAGACAATGAAGTCTGCTTATTTGCAGGTCATGCGTAGCGAACTTGTGTTAGTTTAGCAGGCATGTTGGGAATGTTAAAACATAATGTGGACTATAATAACAGATTGTATAGTGTTATAATTCAAAGTGTGAAGATTTTAAGTTATTCTTTAAATAAGTTATAAAATGAAACCAAATGAGATGTTTTCGAAAGATAGAGTTGAACGATCAAGTTATGTTGATCAATGTGTAATTTCAAAAGCGTTAAGTGTGTTAGCCTAAATGGTTAGGTGCTAGGTTAGGGTTATGACCTAAATGATGGTTTAAACCCTAAAGCTAATATTTATACAATTAATTTTTATTGCGCTTTCGATGATATGTGTAGGGTAATTGGAGATTATTTCATTTATGTAGCTTACAATCAAGGCAAGTTTTCTAACTCTACCTTGTTATTATTGAGAAAGATTCTAAACCTTATCTCCTTACAATTGAGCAAGCATTCTAAATTCATTCTTTCCACATTGAATGCAAGTTTCCATTCCTATAATATTATTATGCAAGTTCTTAAAAATTGAGCAAGCCTAATCTATCTTAAATATGTTTGTATAAGCTCTTGTGACCTATTTCGTTACCTCGAATGAGTTTCACATTTCTGTTTCTTATTATTGTTATTTAGAATTTGTAATGCTTTAATTTATTGCTTCAAATGAGATTGTTCTAACTCATTTGAATGTAGCACTTTGCATGAATTCCATGTTTATCCAAACATATATACTGTTTTTATTAATCTTTGATCTAAATAGCATTGTTCAGTTATAAATTCATGTATCAAACCTTTACTGATGTAAATCGAACAATGTTCTAAAATTCTAGAAACACTGATAAGCTAGTTCCAAACTAAACTTTCTTTAGTGCGGAAATTCTAAATTCAAACAGAGACGAACAACCCTAACATAGGGGATTTTTATACGTGCAACGTTTAGATATTTGTGCACAATACATGGTACGAAAGGCTGATCCCCCTAAATACGTTAATAAGGGTCCGTATAGTCTAAAAGACTGTTAAGGTCGGGTAATAATACCTAAGTACCAGGGACATAGTTCGTGGTCTTGAGACCCCCAGATAATTAATGTTCGAACTTGTTTTCTATTTTGATTTGTAGAACAAGTTCCGTATTGTTCAGATTTTGTTGTTCACTCTCATGTTATTATCATTGCTACTTTCTATATCAGTGGGCATTTGTTTGCTCACTCTTACAATTAATACTGCACCTAAAGTTGAGAAAGTCAACGAGCCGTCTACTAGCAAAGTAAAGGGCAAGATGTCCAAATGTTGAGGACTTATGAGAACTTTATGTTAATGAATTATGTTAAAGACTTGTTTTATTATATGATGTATTCCGCAAACGTATGTAATAATTTTAAGGTTAGATTACCTGGAATTTATTTTGAGATGATAATGTAACCCTTTAATGGGAGAGATTATTGTTTAAGTTATTTTAATTATGTCTTTATCCTTTGATAATGGGTAGTTAGATGTAATGTTTTGATAAGTGAGCACCAAATCCTGTGGGAATGAAGTACCTAAATTTGGGGGTGTCATAGGTTGGTATCAAAGCTTTAAGTTATGAACCTTAGGTGGTGAAACCTTAGGAAGTAACCTTTAAGGAAATAGAAAACATAGAGGTGTTTAACTCTTATCGAGTTTTAAGGAATGGATTAAGGTATCCATTGAAGCTAAATAATAAAAGACATTATGTGCTATGTGTTAATAACTTATGTGCTCGCGAGTATCGAAAACGTTAAGTAAAACTTAAAATATTTTGTTGTCAGGATGTCTAACGAAGGAGGATCCAGTCCAGCTAGAGAGGTGATACCTTAGGTACCCAGAGATGATGAACCCCGGTATATTCATGTAGTGCGGGAGCAGTTGATCTAGGAGGATGTGCATGTGACCGATCCCGAGGAGGATAGTTTTGAGGATGTAGAGGAGGATGATGAGGAAGAGGATCCTGAGGAGTTTCCACCAAACTCCATATTAGCCGAGATGTATGATGCTTTGTATGACCATAACATAGAGTTACAGGACAAGGTCGAGGAGCTGAAGCAGATGGTTGAGATGCATCACGCTTCGATTTAGCAGAAGGATGCAGAGATTCAGGAACTCGACTCAAAACTTGGAAACACAGAGAGGGACTTAGTTCATATAAAGGGTTAGCATGAAGACCTGTTAGCGGTAAACGAGAAGATGAAGACTGACATGGAGAATTTGAAAGATGATTTCAAGGAGGAATCAGCTAAGCATGCAAGAGCAGAGGTTGCTTGGATGAAGGCGACTCAACGTGCAGACCATGCTGAGGCTAAGGTCCAAGTGAAGAAAGCCAAGATGAAAGAGATGGATTATGCTTTTAATTCGGCGATTGATAGGGCCCAGGATCGAGTCTAGTATTACCCACCTCAGTTTAAGAGTTCGTTGTGGTTTGTGATGGATCGCAGAACGGCGTATTGTATCATGGAGGAGGAACGTCGGGAAGCCTTACGATGCCTTAATATGCCTAGATAGAATAAGATAGATAATAATGTGTGGTTAAATTATATAAATAAATAAAATGTGAATCCCTTATTTTGAGATGAATAAAGGGATAGTATGAGTATGTAATCCTGGAACTTGTTTAGTTCAGGAAAGTGAATGTTTATAGCGGTTATGCTATTTTGAGTATGTTCTAAAAACTTTACGAATGAATACAATATTATAGTTTATTTGAAATGCTATGTGTTATAGCTTTAATCTTGGAATGTTTAAGTTAAACATGAAATACCCAAGAAGTTGAGTAATGAACTAATAAGCGTATATTTTAACAGAAAATGCCTCCTAGAAGAAGACAACCACGTCAGCAAGCACCTCCTGAGGGGTCTACCAATAATAACATTGAGACCAACGCTAATCCGGTTCAGCAATTGGTAGCTTTGTTGACAGGTGTACTTGCGAATCAACCGCAAGCTCAAGTCATGACTTTTAAAGAATTCAAAGCGGTTGGACCGCTATAATTTCAAGGGTCTATGAATCCAGTAGAAGCCCAAACCTGGATTATGGAAATGGAGAAGGTGTTTGACGTTGCTAGGGTAAACGAAGACCAGAAGACTGCGTTCGCAACGTTTATGCTGAAGTCTGAAGCTAGCTACTGGTGGCAAGCAAATAAGGTTTGTGTAGGACAAGGAGTGATAGCGTGGGATAGATTCAGGGAAATGTTTTTTGAAATGTACTTTTCAGCGAGTTCTCGGAATCAGTTTGAATTGCAATTTCTGGAACTGAAGCAAGGAACAATGACAGTGCTAGAATATGCTGCGAAATTTAATGAGTTGGAAAGGTTTGGCACATATCAAGTCAATACTGATGAGCATAAAGCGAGAAGATTCGAGCAAGGATTGAAGCCCTGGCTTTACGGCAAGGTTTCAATGTTCCAGCTAAACACATTTGCGGCTGTACTGGAGAAGGAAATTATCGGAGAAAGTGGAAGCGATGCCTTGACCAAGTACAACCAAGAACAGAAGAAGGGGAAGAATGAAAATGAGAATAAGACGGGTGGAAGTAACGTTGGAAGTAATAATCAGAAGAGGAAATGGAGTGAGAATTCGACTGCAGGAGGACAACAAGGAAATCAGCAGAAGTAAAAGTTTGAGGCTTGCGTAACTTGCGGGAAAAACCATATTGGGGTATGTTTGAAGGGAAAGAGAGTGTGTTTTAACTGTGGTCAGGAGGGACACATTGCACCGAACTATTTTAGTCCGAAGAAAGGAGCATGTTTTACCTGTGGTTCGAAGGATCACATGGCTCGTGATTGCCCTAAGAAGCCAGCAGGAAGTGCAAGTGGCGAAAAAGGAAACAACAATGGTGGTGGTGCATTGACTATCACTGGACTAGCTCAATCAAGCCGACCTACTGCGAGGACTTTCAATATGACTGTGTAGGATGTTGTACAGTCTAAGGATGTGGTGTTAGGTATGATTCTGATTAATGGTATAAATGCTTATGTACTATTTGATTCGGGTGCTACTTGTTCATTTATATCCGATGAATTTGCTGAGAATTTAGATTTTCCTTAGGAAGAATTAGAATTTCCCTTAAGTATAGAGATTGCGAATAGAGAAGTGATACCTATTAGGTTTGTGTATAAGAATTGTAGAGTGGTCATAAAAGGGCACGGAATGATGGTAGATTTGATACCAATTAGACTTGGAGAATTCGATGTTAAACTGAGAATGGATTGGTTATTCAATTACGGAGCAGTAATTGATTGCCAAAGGAAGTGTGTTAACCTTATGACTCCGTCAAAGGTTGTGTTCTTTTGTAGCAAGTCACCTCGACAAGAAAGTTGTCAGACAGTGACGCAAGCCAAGAAGTTGTTGAGACAAGGATGTGTAGGATATTTAGCCTACATAGTCGATACGCAGAAGAAGAGTGCATAGTTAGAAGAAATACTGATCATAAGAGATTTTGCAGACGTATTTCCAGATGATTTGCCGGGTCTTCCTCCAGTTCGATAAATCGAGTTCGTGATTGACTTACTACCAGGAACAGATCCGATATCTAAGGCACCATATAGAATGGCCCCGATAGAGATGAAGGAGTTGATGGTGCAATGGCAGGAATTGCTCGACAAGAAGTATATTCAGCCGAGTGTGTCGCCATAGGGAACATCGGTGTTGTTCGTTAAGAAGAAAAATGGATTGATGCTGCTCTGCATTGATTACAGAGAGTTGAATAAGGTCACGATTAAAAACAAGTATCCATTACCTAGGATCGATGACCTGTTCGATCAGTTGAAAATAGCAAAATATTTCTCTAAGATAGACTTGAGAAGTGGTTATCATCAGTTGAAGGTGAGGCCAGATGATGTACCAAAAATAGCTTTCAGAACTCGATATGGTCATTACGAGTTTCTGGTTATGTCTTTTGGTTTAACCAACGCACCTACAGCATTCATGGACTTGATGAACAAGGTGTTTAAACCATTCTTAGACAAATTTGTGGTGGTGTTTATTGATTATATATTGGTATATTCCAAAACCATGGAGGAACATGTGGAACATTTGAGATTGACGTTGGAGACGTTGAGAAAAGAGAAGTTGTATGCTAAGTTCTCAAAATGTGAATTTTGGTTGGAACGTGTACAGTTTCTCGGACACGTTATTGATAAGGACAGAATTTCGGTAGATCCATCAAAGGTTGAAGCAGTGATAAACTGGGATCAGCCAAAGACACCGTCAGAAGTAAGGAGTTTCTTAGGATTGGCGGGTTACTAAAGGCGTTTTATTGAAGACTTTTCCAAAATCGCAACTCCATTGATGAATTTAACTAGAAAAACGGTTAAGTTTGTTTGGACGGAGAAGTGTGAGGAAAGTTTTTAAGAATTAAAGAAGAGGCTGAGCTCTGCACCTATGTTGTCATTGCCTGATAATATAGGGAATTTTGTTGTGTATAGTGACACATCGCATAAAGGACTAGGCTGTGTGCTTGTAAAGAACGATAGAGTTATTGCGTATGCATCATCACGTCAGTTGAAAGATTACGAGAAAGGGTATCCGACTCATGACTTGGAGTTGGTAGCAGTGGTGTTTGCCCTGAAAATTTGGAGACATTATCTTTATGGAGAGAGGTGTGAGATATTTACCGACCATAAAAGTCTGAAGTATATCTTTACACAAAAAGATTTAAGCATGCGACAAAGAATATAGTTGGAGCTGATCAAAGATTATGATTGCGAGATTTTCTATCATCCCAGAAAGGTGAATGTTGTTGCTGATGCCTTAAGTAGGAAAGGACGAGAGAAGTTAATGATGTTAACTGATCAAGAAAAGCTAGCGTCGGAAATGGCTAAGATGGAGTTGGAAATTAAATATCCGACAGAATTCGATGAAAAGTTGTTCCAGATGGGAAACGGTTTAATGTTAGTAGATGCGGTGAAGAATTCTCAACTTCAAGATGAGGACTGTGAAAAGATAAAATAGAAGATATTTGAAGATTCGATTTACCCTAGATCGGTTAGTAAAGTTATACGTGAAAGGGATTTTGTCAAGACACGGTGTACCTATGTCTATTGTATCAGACAAAGATCCACGTTTCACTTCTAATTTCTTGAAACGATTACAAGAGTGTTTGGGAACATAGTTGAGAATGAGCACAGCGTACCATCCTCATACCGACGGACAAAGTGAGGGAACCATCCAAACACTAGAAGATATGCTAAGAGCATGTATCATGGATTTCAAGGAAAATTGGGATGACCATCTACCATTGGTGGAATTTTCTTATAATAATAGTTATCACGCGAGTATTGTCATGCCGCCTTAAGAAGAGTTATACGGCAGGAAATACAGAACTCCGTTATGTTGGGACGAGGTAGGTGAACGTCAGCTATTGGGTCCAGAATTGGTACAACAGACTGTCGAGATCATCAAAGTGATTTGAGCAGGATTGATAGCTGCACAAGATAGACAGAAGAAATATGCCGATGAACATCGACAGAATCAGGAATTTGATGTCGGTAATTATGTTTTCTTGAAAGTGTCTCCTTGGAAGGGGAAAATTCAATTTGGCAAGAAAGGGAAATTGTTCCCTAGATTTATAGGACCTTTTGAAGTGCTTCGACGAGTTGGCAAAGTGGCGTACGAGGTAGCTTTACCTACGGAGTTGGAGCATATTCATAATGTTTTCCATGTATCAGTATTGAGGCCATATAAGCCTAACTATAAACATGTTATCGAATACGAGCCCTTACAGTTTGAGAAAGATTTATCATATGAAGAAGAACATGTTCAAATTGTTGACAGAAAAGAGCAAGTACTGAGGAATAAAGTGATACCTTCTGTTAAGGTAATTTGGAGGAACCACAATGCTGAGGAAGCTACGTGGGAAATTGAAAGCGTTATGATGAAGAATTATCCTTAGTTGTTTGCTTGATTTTGTATAGCGATTCTGGGGACAAAATCTTGTTAAGGAGGGAAGAATGTAACAAATAAATTTTTTGAGTTGTGATTCTGGGGACATAATCCTTTTAAGGAGGGAAGGATGTAACGATCGAGAAATTTGTAATTTAATTTAAATATTTATTGAATTAAATATATATTTTTAATAATCTATTTATTGAGATAAATATATAATTTATGAATTGTGGTTAATTAATTTAGTAACTAAATTGATTATTAATAATTAAATTGAGTGTTGATAATTTTATCTGAAGGATTTAATTTAAAGGAAATAAATAAATTAAATAAAGTGATGTGTCTTATTTATTAATTAAATTAGATTAATTATTTATAATGATAATAAGATTTTTATTATTAGTATTATAAGTTATTTAATTTAACTAAACTAAGTTATTTAAATTAATCAATTAAAAGTGTGACAATTTGAAACTATATAATATAAATATTATTAAAATAATTTAGTTAGGAGAGTTGTTGGTCAGCCAAACAGGGCCTTTTGGCCTTTGGCTTATTCAGTTGACGTAAACTTTTTATTTTCTAACGAAAGGGAACGTGGGAGAGGCTAGTATATTTTCCTTCACGTCTTATTTCTTTGCCTAAACTAAGAACAGAGAGTTTATGAGAAAAAGGGAAAAAACACAAAGAGAGTTGCTAAGGGATTGAGAGCTTTGCTGTGGAAGGGGAAGGAATTGAAGCCATTCTATATCAATTGCTTCAATAATCAAGGATTTAAGGTATAATTGTTTCTAATTTATATGTTTTGATTTCTTAGTAGATATTCCATGTAAACTATAGTTATGTAGAGTAATACATATACATGCATATATGGGTTATATACTGTGAATTATCATATTTGAGGGTTGTTTGAGTATCAAATTCGTGAGAATGGGGTTGTAGCGGAAGATTATATATATATATATATATATATATATATATATATATATATATATATATATATCAGTGTTTATGTTCATATGTTATAGCCATAAAAAGTACCAATTTTAGTGGGCAAATTGTATGTGAAACTGTAAAGTGACGCTTATAAATGTTAGTTTATTAAGAAACGAGCATAACACAATTTGAATTAGGCCAATTGGCCATGTATTGAATTCGCAGTATGGATTTTTGGGGATGAATATCAAAATTTGAGTTTTATATGAAAATCATGAAATTTGAGAAATTAAGCTAACTTAGATTGTTGTTAAATTGTGTTAATTGGTGGAATATGTTCACAAACATGGTTGTGTTAGTTCTATATCATTTTTACGTGTTATTATCACTATTTGGTGGGTGAATTTCGTGTTAGTTGGGCTAAAAGCAGCTCACATTCGCTTCAAGTCTTTGCCTGCTTTCCGTCGTCTGCACTTAGGTGTAGGCTTGCAGGTGCCAAAACAAAATGGCGTAGCGACTATCTGGGTCCCAAGCTTAAGTATGGCAGCGTACGCTTTGCCTACCCAGTATGAGACAAGGAAGTCTGCTTATTTGCAGATCATGCGTAGCGGACTTGTGTTGGTTTAGCAGGCATGTTGGGAATGTTAAAACATAATGTGAACTATAATAACAGATTGTATAGTGTTGTAATTCAAAGTGTGAAGATTTAAAGTAATTCTTTAAATAAGTTATAAAATGAAACCAAATGAGATGTTTTCGAAAGATAGAGTTGAACGATCAAGTTATGTTGATCAATGTGTAATTTCAGAAGCGTTAAGTATGTTAGCCTAAATGGTTAGGTTCAAGGTTAGGGTTATGACCTAAATGATGGTTTAAACCCTAAAGTTAATATTCATATAATTAATTGTTGTTGCGATTTTGATGATATGTGTAGGGTAATTGGAGATTATTTCATTTGTGTAGCTTACAATCAAGGTAAGTTTTCTAACTCTACCTTGTTATTATTGAGCAAGATTCTAAACCTTATCTCCTTACAATTGAGCAAGCGTTCTAACTTCATTCTTTCCATATTAAGTGCAAGTTTCCATTCCTATAGTATTATTGTGCAAGTTCTTAAAAATTGAGCAAGCCTAATCTATCTTAAATATGTTTGTATAAGCTCTTGTAACCTGTTTCGTTACCTCGAATGAGTTTCACATTTCTATTTCTTATTATTGTTATTTAGAATTTGTAATGCTTTAATTCATTGCTTTAAATGAGATTGTTCTAACTTATTTGAATGTAGCACTTTGCATGAATTCCATGTTTATCCAAATATATACTATTGTTATTAATCTTTGATCTAAATAGCCTTGTTCATTTTTAAATTCATGTATCAAACCTTTACTAATGTAAATCGAACAGTGTTCTAAAATTCTAGAAACACTAATAAGCTAGTTCCAAACTAAACTTTCTTTAGTGCAGAAATTCTAAATTCAAACTGAGACGAACAACCCTAACATAGGGTATTTTTGTACGTGTAACGTTTAGATGTTTGTGCACAATACATGGTACGAAGGGCTGATCCCCCTAAGTACGTTAAGAAGGGTCCGTATAGTCTAAAACATTGTTAAGGTCGGGTAATATTACCTAAGTACCAGGGACATAGTTCGTGGTGTTAAGACCCTCAATTAATTAAAGTTCGAACTTGTTTTCTATTTTGATTTGTAGAACAAGTTCCTTATTGTTCAACTTTTGTTGTTCACTCTAATGTTATTATCATTGCTACTTTCTATATCAGTGGGCATTTGTTTGCTGACTCTTGCAATTAATACTGCAGCTAAAGTTGAGAAAGTTGATGAGTCATCTACTAGCAAAGGAAAGGGAAAGATGTCCAAATGTTGAGGACTTATGAGAACTTTATGTTAATGAATTATTTTAAAGACTTGTTTTATTATATGATGTATTCCGCAAACGGATGTAATAATTTTAAGGTTAGATTACTTGAGATTTATTTTGAGATGATAATGTAACCCTTTAATGGGAGAGATTATTGTTTAAGTTATTTTAATTATGTTTTTATCCTTTGATAATGGGTAGTTAGATGTAATGTTTTGATAAGTGAGTACCAAATCCTGTGGGAATGTAGTACCTGGATTTGGGGGTGTCACACAGCTTGCTGTATTGAATATCCAAAGGAATTTTTAGTTAAATAAAAATAGGACATAGTTCATTCCTACACTTATTTAACCCCCCTTTCTAAGTGTGCCTATTTATATTTTAGATAGCATACGAATTAAAGAAAATTTGTATTAAGTAAAGAGAAATTTAGAAGTTGTAAAATTTCAATTGAAGACTCATGTGATAGCTAAGTTGTATGAACCTTTGTTATGGGCAGAGGTTTGTGCTTGGTGTAACAACTACTTAGTTTATTACAGTGATAATCATTAGAATTGGTCGCGCTATCAAGATATATATGACGAGAAGGTGAATCTTTTCTCATGTATATACTTGATAGGTAGAGAACGACAAGGTAGGTGTGAGTTCTTGAAAATCATACTTATGGTAAGTTCGTGACTCATAATCATATGGTATGTTTTTGAACTTCTCAGCGAATGGACGCCTATGGTCTGACTGGGATAGTTCTTAAACTCATATTATTGTGGAAAATTCTTGAACTCATAATGTGTGGTAAGTTGATAAACTCTACTAAGGTATAGGGATGTTTAGACTGAAAATAAGTTATTTTCAGTAGGATTAGTATTGAAGGTGCTAGAGAAGATTAAGTATTGGCGCAAGTAAGACAATGAAGGAAGATGGAGAATTGGATATTCCAAGTCATCTAGCTATTCTAGATTTTGAACTTTATTGAAATCGTGCTTATGTATGCGCGTTTTAAAAAGGAAAGAATTGATTCAACTTTTGGAACCAATGGATTTTAAAAGAACCATTCTTGGTATGTCTATGCTAATTGTTTTGGTTAGACAAAAATTGATTTGAAATATCAAAATGAATTTTATATCATCAGTGCATTTGATGCAAGGATGATAAAATGATGGAGTTATTAATGCAATTGAACCTAGTGTTGGATGTGATCTTAGGATCAACAACCCGATATGGTATGATGTATAATGACGAGGTCATAAACTGACGAAGTCCTCAATGTACTATGAAAAGTACGGTATCATGACGTCATAAAACATTTTGATGCATTATAAAAGAATTTAAAGGGTTGTCGATGTCAATTGATTTGACTAGACGAATGTTTCAAGTTGATATCCAATTTATTGGTATGGTCTAAGCTATTTGATTCAGCTAGACAAATGGTATGTCATGTTTAAAAGAAAATCGAGCTTTCTTTGAAGAGTTGTGCCAAACCAAATTATTTTGGTGCGGAATCTAATGATTAAGTTTGAGGTGAACACACCACGAAATGTGGTTATACAATGGGTTGATCGCCTACGTATGAAAGAGGTAGTTTACCTTCTTGGTGATTGTAAACTAACCGTGGAAGAAAGGTTATGGCGTCATGCTGTTAAACCTAGTAACAGTTCATGGTTAGTATGACCCCTCAGCAAAAGTATGAAATGTTTTAAAGGAATTCTCATATTCCTCGTAATTTATTCTACTTCATGAATATTGATAAGTCATGAAGGTTAGGGAATGTTTGAAAGATAAGAACTTGGTTGAAGAGAAATTGAGAAGAAGGGTAAGCTAAAATTTCAAGGGTGAAATTATGTGAAGGATGAGTGAATGTGATGACCCGGGAATGGGTGTGATTTGAAGAAATTCCGAGCACAAAATTTTTATAAGGGGGGAAGTGTAACAACTGGAGAATCCGAATTGTTCAGAATTTAAGATTTAAAGAATTAGTTATTAATAAAATGAATTTTTATTAATAATATTTTGTGCTATGTGTTTATTAATCATTCTAGAACCTAGGATGATTATAATACGGGAGGATTCTAGCTACGAGCTAGACTGAACGAGTAAGAATTCTTAAGGCGGAAATAAAAAAAATTTGGGAACAAAATTATTTCTGGGGAAAAAGACGAATTAGGCACTATTTACCCGATGAAACCCTAAGGGTTAGGGTTTGAATAACCTAAGTCTTTCCAAGAGTTTGGTATGTCGAAATGACATTCTGTCGAAAGATTTGACGACAATATATCCTGAAAAGTTAAGTAAGCCGGTAATAGTTTTTCTTAAAAAACGTGCAGAAATTGGACGAAATAAAAGTGAAGAAAAGTATTGCTATGTACTTTGCATTCATTTATATACGTTAGGGGAAAACATGAAGGAAAATTCTTAATGCCAAAAAGTGTTTTTTAGATTTTTAGAGATCCGAAGAATACGTAAAAGATAATCGGTATAGGAAAGATGAAATATCTAAAAATATTTCGATTCCGAGAATCGCAGTTTTTAAAACTGTCGAACGAAATCCGAAAGATGGAACCACGAAACTTCCAAGGGAAGTTTCGTGAATAGTAAGGAGGTAGAAGTAAGGAGGTGTGAATAGTAACTTGAGGGGCGAAATGACTATTTTACCCCTAACTTGGAAAATCTATAAATAGGAAGCTTAATTTCATTTGATTGGATGTTTGAAAATCCTCTAATATTGAGAGAGATAGAGAGAGAGTTCGGATGGGAGAAAGAAGAGGAAAAGGAGGAAAAGTTGCTCGTGAGCAAACTTTATCCGACGGAAGGAGATTAAAAAAGGAAGGTTATCTGAAACCTAACTTCTATATAGTTTTTATTTATGTTTTTATGTTTAAAACTTAACTTAATGAGAATAAGAAGTAAAAGATGTTAGGAATGATTTCATATGGTTGAAATCATGAGAAATGAAGAAAATAAGAATTTGAAGTTTATGTTAAAAATTTCTTAAGGAAGTATAAGATTCATAATGAATTTGAATGATCTGAATGAATCATATGAATGATTCGGTGAAATAAGTAAGGAATGGTGTTTTATAACATTGAATTCCAATAAAAAGTGAAATCGTAAAAAAAATATCGATTAAAAATGAAGAACGAACGAAGAACACGTGAAGAACACGAAAAACGTTGTTGATGGACAAATTTAAACCATCGTAGTATAATTTATTGTTGATGAACAAGTTTAAAACTATCGCGTATAAGTTAGATGCTTATTGCTTGGTTAGGAACGGTAGAAACGTTCATGAAGAACGGATTAAAACTTAGCTATAACGAAGTTATGGTGAAAATTTTGTAAAAGACGAACAAGAATTAGAAAGTGTGTAAATGAACTCAAAGGTGTAGAGTTTCATAAGAATGTAAGAGAATGTAGAGAACGTGAGTCGTGGACTCAAGAACAAACAAATTCTGAGTTTGGATGACCGAATTTTGTACGAATGAACGAAGAACGTTAAAAATGTAAAATGAACGAAGGATGAAGATTAAGCCAATCGAATGGCATGTTAACGGATTCAGAATGAAGTTCTGTTTGAACGGGATTAAAGTACATAACATAAGGAAGAGAATGGCTTTGGAACAACCTCATTCTGAGTTATAACGAATAAGTTATGAGATCGGGAAGTAAGCGTCTCAGAACGATTAAAGACTTAGAATTTTTTTTCAAGAATTAGGGCTTGGCGCTGCTGCGCCAGCCATGCCATGTAAGGTGGCGCTACAGCGCTAGACCGGGAGAGCTGGGTACTGGAAACTTGCACCACAACGTGAGTCATAGTGCAGGGAGAGATCTTGCATGTAGCAATATGCAAGGAATCGTGGCCATGTGCCGGTCCCGGTGCGCAGGCAAAGCCCGATGAATGAGCTTTAATTGGTCAAAACCTGGGGGAATTATAACGAAAGCTAATGAACGTGTAGTTTATCGAATGTAACACTTAAACAATTAATTTAAACCATTAGCATAGGTTGAATGAAATGATTGAAAGAGATTAAAAGACCAAGAAGGTAATGAACCTAAACGTAACGCAGTGGCGATAAACGATCGGTCTTAGCATACAACGAACGGTATGGCTTCGACATTAAGAAAGAATAATAAACATGGGGTTCATGGGATGGATAACGATTAAAAGTGATTAAAACCTCAAGAAAAGGTTGAACAAGAGATTAAGAGATGAACAACGTAAACGCTAAATACGTTAACGATTCTCACAAATTATATTTGTGTTTGATGAACGTTTTAGGTATACATTGGTTGTATGACGTAGACGTTGATGAAGGTAGTAAGTAAGATATAAATTATCAAGAAAACCGTAAAGAATAGTAATGAAGACTACTGACTAAACTTGGGAATGGTGAAGAACTAAATTAAAAACAAGTATGTATAATGTAAAGAAGCCGAGTTAATGTGTATAACTTGGATGACGTTCCGAGTCGAATGAACCGGATGTTGTAAGATAAGAATAAGGTAACGTAAAATGTTTCGTATGTCATGAAGCCGCTAACTGGTAATGAAAGTTGGTCGCGTAAACTTAGGTTGCAAGAACTCGAACCCTAAGAAGTAAAGTTAAGTAAACCAATGCGTAAGTCAAGTATATGACTAATTGGTGTATGTGTTATTTCTTTATGTGTTTTACAAGGATTGGAATAAGCAGTTCAGCGTAAGCTATAGCTCAGCGTAAGTTGTAGCTGTGCGTAAGGCAAGTTTCCTAACTCTATTCGTATTCTTAATGAATGCTAGTTTTTTAAACTTCTAAGATGTTGAACTTGAGAAGTTCTGTCTATGTGCGAATGTGTGATATTTGTACAAGGTGGTAGAATGTATGAGGCCTTGTGCCACAATGTGAACACTTTGGTGTTTCTATGAGATAAACTGTTATGTGATTGAACTGTTCAATAAGAGAATGCTCTATTTATACATGATCCATTATTGTTAAGTTTGTCCTAATTATTCTAGCCAGACAGAATATATATTATAAAGGTAGAAGAATGAAAGTATTTCAAAGTGAAAGTGAATAATGTTTTAAAATGATAGGAATCGAGATTATTCCTATTATTCAAGCTACTTCATAACCTTTGTTCGGTTATCAAAGCTCTAAAGGAATGTTTAAACTCTTGAAGTTGTTTGTTCAACTGTTATCACTTGCTGGGCAATTGAATGCTCACACGTACTTTAAATGAAAAACATTTTTAGCAAACGATGTTATAAGAACTTAAGGATCTCGTAAAGATCAAGCTGACCGGTATTCAGACAAAGTGTCCTTAGGTATATGAATGAGCATGAATATCAAGTGAAGACTTGTAATGAAGAATAATTTAATTGAACTTTAGATTAGTTTAATGAACTGTTATGTATCCTTGGTGGCGGATGAAAGTCACTCATGTAAGATGTAAAGAATAATGTAATTATCATTATTTGTAATGAACAAGGTTATACGGTATTAGAACCTGGGAATTGAGAATGTATGTTGTTACATTTCATTACATCATTATATAATGATGTATGTTAGAATGAATGATGTACTCGTAACGTACGAAATTTGGGTGTGAAGATAGACCGGATTTCGGGGCGTTACAAGCTGGCTGACATGCGTCAGGCTAATATAGAACAGAAGGATGTGGAGATTCAGGATCTCGACATATGTCTTGGGAATACAGAATGGAACCTTGTTCACATAGAGGGTCATCAAGAGGAGTTGTTGGCTGACAATTAAAAGATGAAGACTAAAGTTGAGAAGCTAAAAGATGATTTGAAGGAGGAGTCGGCTAAGCGTGTAAGAGCAAAAGATGCTTGGATGAAGGCTACTCAGCGTGCAGATTGTACTGAAGATAAGGTTCAGACAAAGAAGGCCAAGATGAATAAAATTGATTATGCTTTTCATTCTGCGTTAATAGGGCCAAGGACCGAGTCTTTTATTACCAAGCTCAGTTTGAAGACTTGCCATGGTATATGATGGATCGTAGAACAATGTTTTATATCATGGAAGAAGAACGTAGAGAAGCTTCTCGATGTCTTAATATTCAAAAATTGGAAGAGTGATAAGTTATGTGATTAAATATGTGTTAAATAATTTGTGAATCCTATATTTTGAGACAAATAATGGGGTAAGATGAGTATGTAATTCTGAAACTTTTCAAGTTCAGGAAAATTGATGTAGCTAATAGAGATGTTATCCTTGATATGTTCTAAAAGTTATAAATGAATGAAATATTGAAATTTATTGGAATGTTTTGATTAAGCTTTAAACTTAGAATGTTTAAGTTAAACCTTAAATATTTAAGAAACTGAGTGGTGATCTAATAAGCGTATATCTTAAACAGAAAATGCCTCCTAAAAGAAGACAACCACGCCAACAACCACCTTCTGAGGGGTCTACTAACAACAAAAAAAAGAGGCCAATCATAACCTGGTTTAGCTGTTGGTGACCTTGTTAACAGGAGCACTTGCAAATCAGCAACAAGCTCAAGTCACGACTTTCAAGGACATTAAAGAAGTTAGACCACCAGAGTTTCAATGGTCTATGAATCCAGTTGAAGCCTAAACCTGGGTCATGGAAATGGAGAAAGTTTTCGACGTTATCGTAGTCAATAAGGAATTGAAAACTATTTTTGTAGCGTTTATGTTGAAATCTGAAGCTAGTTATTTGTGGTAGACGAATAAGGTTGATGGGGGAAAGGGAATAATAGCATGGGATAGGTTCAAAGAAATGTTTTTCGAGATATACCAGATGGAAGTTCAATTCTTGGAATTAAAGCAAGGAACCATGTATGTGTCGGAGTATGTAGCGAAGTTTAATTAGTTGGCAAGGTTTGCTCCGTACCAAGTTAATACAGATGAGCGTAAGGAGAGAAGGTTTGAACAGGGGTTTAATCCCTAGCTTTATAACAATGTTTCAGTTAAATACATTTACAGTTGTACTAGAAAAGGCAATTATCGCGAATGGTGGAAGCGATGCCTTAACCAAGTATAATCAAGAATAGAAGAAGAGGAAGAATGAAAGTGGAAAAAAGGCTGGTGGAAATAATAGTGGAAGTAATAATCAAAAGAGGAAGTGGAATGAAAATCCAAATGCGGGAGGATAACAAGGAAGTCAGCAAAAGAATAAGTTTGAAGCTTATACTACTTGTAGGAAGAACCACACTGGTGTGTCTGAAGGGTAAGCGAGTGTGTTTTAATTGTGGCCAAGAGGGTCACATTGCGCCAAATTATTTTAGCCCAAAGAAGGGATCTTGTTTCACCTACGGGGTAAAGGATCATATGGCTCGTGATAGCCCTAGAAAGACAGCGAGAGGTGCAAATAGAGGTAAGGGAAGTAACAGTGTTGGTATATTGACTATCACTGGGCCAATGCCATCAAACCAACCCACTGCTAAAACTTTTAATATGACCATGCAAGATACTATGCAATCAAAGGATGTGGTGTCAAGTATCATTCTAATCAATGGTATTAATGCTTATATGTTATTTGATTCAAATACTACTTGTTCATTTATATCCAATGATTTTGCTAGGAACTTATATTTGCTTCAGGAAGAATTAGATTTTCCTTTAAGCATAGAGATTGTGAATAAGGAAGTTTCCTATTAGGTTTATATACAAGAATTATAGGGATGATATAAAGGGCCACAAGATGATGGTAGATTTGATACCAATTAAACTTGGGGAATTTAACTTTATACTGGGAATAGATTGGTTATTCAATTACGGGGCAGTAATTGATTGCCTAAAGAAATGTGTTAACCTTATGACTCTGTCAAATTTTGTGTTTTATGGCAATAAGTCGCCTAGACAAGTGAGTTGTCTGATGGTTATGCAAGCCAAGAAGTTACTGAGTACGATACTTGGCCTACATGTTGATACTCAGAAGAAGACTGCGAAAATGGAAGAAATATAGGTCATTAGAGATTTTGCAGATGTATTTCTAGAAAATTTGCGTGGACTTTCGCCAGATAAAGAGGTTGAGTTCGTGATTAATTTAGCACCAGGAATGTCCCCAATATCTAAAACCTCATATAGAATAGCCCTAGTAGAGATGAAAAAGCTGATGGTGTAGTTGCAAGAATTATTAGATAAGAAGTATATCCAGTCAAGCGTGTCGCCTAGGGAGCGTCAGTGTTGTTTGTTAAGAAGAAAGATGGATCAATGCGGCTCTACATTAATTACAGGGAATTAAATAAGGTCATGATTAAAAATAAGTATCCGTTACTAATAATCGATGACTTGTTCGATCAACTAAAGGGAGCTACGTACTTTTCAAAAATAGACTTAAGAAGTGGATATCACCAGTTGAAGGTAAGGCGGGATGTACCGAAAATGACATTCAGAACTCGGTATAGTCATTACGAGTTTCTGGTTATGTCATTTAGTTTAACCAATGCACCTGCAGTGTTCATGGATTTGATGAACAGGGTGTTTAAACCATTCTTAGATAAATTTCTAATGGTGTTTATTGATGATATATTGGTGTATTCTAAAACAAAGGAGGAGCACGTTGAACACTTAAGGGTGACGTTTGAAGCATTTAGAAGAGAGAAGTTGTACACTAAAATTTTGAAGTGTTAGTTTTGGTTAGAACGTGTGCAGTTTCTTGGGCACGTTATTGACAAAGACAGAATCTCGGTAGATCCATCGAAAGTTGAAGCTGTAATAAACTGGGATCAACCAAAGACACCGTCAGAAGTAAGAAGTTTCTTGGGATTGGCAGGTTACTATAAGCATTTCATTCAAGATTTTTCCAAGATTGCAACTCCGTTGACGAATTTAACTATGAATGCATTTAAGTTTGTTTGGACGAAGAAGTATGAGGAGTGTTTTTAAGAATTAAAGAAAAGATTGAGTTCAACACCTGTGTTATCATTGCCTGATGATATAGGGAATTTTGTGGTATATAGTGATGCATCGCATAAAAGACTAGGCTGTGTGCTTATGCAGAATGGTAGGGTTATTACGTATGCATCACGTCAATTGAAGGATTACGAAAAAGGGTGTCTGACTCATGATTTGGAGTTGGTTGCGGTAGTGTTTGCTCTTAAGATTTTGAGGCACTATTTATATGGAGAGAGGTGTGAGATATACACAGACCATATAAGTCTGAAGTATATATTTACATAGAAGGATTTGAATATGCGTTAGAGAAGATGGCTGGAGTTGATAAAAAACTATGACTGCGAGATTCTTTATCATCCCGACAAGGTGAATGTTGTTGCCAATGCCTTAAGTAGAAATGGTCAGGAGAAATTAATGATGTTAACTACTCAATAAAAGCTTGTAACAGAAATGGCCAAGATGGAGTTGGAAAATAAATATCCGACAAAATCAGATGAAAATTTGTTCCAGATGGGGAGCAGTTCAATTTTGGTGGAAAAGGTAAGGAATGCACAACTTCAAGATGAAAACTATGAAAAGATAAAAAGAAAAGTGTCTAAAGGTGAAGAATATAAATTTATAGTTGATACGGAAGGGTTACTTCGATTCGAAGGGAGAATTTGGGTTATGCCAGTATCAGATATTAAAGAGAAAAATTTTAGCGAGGCTCGTAACTCACGATATTCGATTAACCCAGGAAAAATGAAAATGTACCAGGATCACAAACATCATTTCTGGTGGTCGAATATGAAAAATGATGTTGCTAAATGTTTAGAAAAATGCCTAACGTGTCAGAAAGTTAAAGGTGAACATCAAAGGTCCAGCGAATTGTTGCAACAATTAGAGATACCGTAATGGAAATGTGAGCATATCATAATGGATTTTTTGGTAGGTCTTCCAACGTCTCGGCAAGGTTACGATGTGATCTGGGTGTTTATCAATTGATTGACGAAGTCGGCACACTTTTTTCCAATCAAAATTAGATTTAACCTAGATCAGTTGGCAAAACTATACGTGAAGGAGATTGTATCAAGGCATAGTGTCCCGATGTCCATTGTATCAGATAGAGATCCACGTTTCACATCAAATTTCTGGAAATGACTATAGGAATGCTTGGGAACACAATTGAGAAGGAGCATAGCATATCATCCTCAAACCAATGGACAATGTGAGAGAACAATCTAGACATTGGAGGACATGCTCAGAGCGTGTATTATGGATTTTAAAGTGAATTGGGATGACTATCTACCGTTGGTTGAATTTGCCTATAATAACAGTCATCACGCAAGTATTGGCATGTCGCCTTATGAAGCATTGTACGGAAAGAAATACAGAACTCCGTTATGCAGGGACAAAATTGGTGAACATCAGTTGTTAAGTCCAGAATTGGTACAACAGACCGTCGAAATCGTCAAGGTGATCTGACCAAGATTGATAGCTGCATAGGATTGGCAGAAGAAATATGCCTATCAACACTGAAGCAATTGGGAATTTGATGTTGGTAGTTTTGTGTTTTTGAAGGTGTCTCCCTGGAAAGGGAAAATACGGTTTGGTAAAAAGGGAAAACTAAGCCCTAGGTTTATAGGACCTTTTGAAGTGATACGACGAGTTGGTGAAGTGGTGTATGAGGTAGTTTTACCTCCGAAACTAGAACACATTCATAACATTTTCCATGTTTCGGTCTTATGACATTATAAGTCTAATTATAAACATGTTATAGAATATGAACCATTACAGTTTGAAAAAGATTTGTCTTGTGAAGAAGTTCTAGTTCAAATAGTTGATATGAAAGAGCATGTTCTTCAAAACAAAATAATACCTTCTCTTTAGGTAATTTGGAGAACCCACAATGCTGAAGAAGCTACGTGGGAACTTGAAGATGTTATGATAAAAAATTATCCTCAGTTACTTGGTTAATTTTGTATAGCGATTCTAGGGAAAAAATCTTTTTATGGGGGAAGAATGTGACAAATGAATGTTTTTGGATGTATTGGGTTGTGATTATGGGGACATAATCCTTTTAAAGAGGGAAAGATGTAACGAACGAGAATTTTATATGTAATTTAAAAATATTTATTGGGTTAAATATATATTTTAATAGATTTATTTATTGAGATAAATAAATATTTGATGAAATTGTAGTGTAATAATTTAGTTAAGTGTGTATATTAACAAAATTAATATATGGTAATTTTATGGATTTTAGATTTAATTTAATAAAATAATTAAATTATTTAATGATTATAATATTGTAATGATGATGTTCTAATTTGATTTAATAATTAAATTAGGAATTTAATAATCTGTTAAATAAAATTATTATTATATTATAATTATATTGTAGATGTTTGTTTTAATTATTAATAAAATAAGATTAACAATTTAAAGTATTTAGAATTATATTAATTTAATTGCTAGGAAAGTGACAATTGAACTATATTATATAAGTAATATTAAAATAAATTGAGGCGGGAAGTTTTAGCGTGCAAGGAAAACAAAGCCTTATGGCTTTTGGCATGATTTAACTGATATGCATGTTTGTTTTTTTAAGTGATGTGTACGCGTGTGTTATATGTATATTAGTTTAGTTTATACGTATTATCCTAAGGCTAAAGCTAGAAAAAAAACAAAGGAAGGAAATTGAGAGAGTTAGAGAGAAATTCTATAATCAGAGAAGGAGGGTGGAGCCATCAAGCTTCTTCAAGCCTTTTGATCATCACCTTTGCTAGTTTAAACACAGGATTAAGGATAATAATCTATTCCTAATTCGTAGTCTTGTTTTACTTTCAATATTTATTCTCTGTGGTTGAATTCTTGTTGGATTAGGGTTTAAAATGTTAAATATGTGTGTATAATGTAATGGTTATCGATTATTAGTGATCGAATTCATGAAATTTTGCTTAAAGGAGAAAATTCAAGTTTATAGTGTGTGTGTGTGTGTATATATATATATATATATAAAAGTTTCTTATTTGAGGCCAAAATATGTGTTCAATTCTATTGTAATCTGTAAATTAATTTCAGAATATATTAGTATGTTGAATTACGAAAAGAATGCATTTCGTATGGTATAATTTGGTTAAGAAACGAAGTTTTGGTAATTGAATTCACTAAATGTGTTAAAAGTAGAGAAAACAACAAAATCATGATTTTAATCCTTTAAATTTGGTTATTTATGATTGCTTTATGTGTTATAATGATTAAGTGTATATATTATGTGGTTTGGTAAGGTTATAGTTTATGGGTTTGTCCATGTTGCTGTGAAAATTGGAGTTTTGGATCGCATCAGTGCTGGAGGCAGAATGCAATGTTCTTGTTTGTGCACCAACGCCTTTTGCGCTAGTGTCAAGGGACAAAACGGTAATAATTCTTGTTAGTGGCAAGGCTTGGGGCGACCACAGTTGCGCCCCCGAAAGCGAACCACAGTTTATTTTTTAGTTTCTGATCCATGACTTGTTGGCCTAACCTAGTCTAAGGTGCATGATAATGTGTTAAACATGAAATGAGGTTCTACAATTAAATGTAAACATGTATTCAATGATTTCAAATTGTAAAGTTAACAAGTTGTGAAAAACTTTAATTTGCTATTTCTTTAAGTATTGAGATGTGGTTTAAAGGTTACGTTGCTATGATAGCCTTATGATTTCAGATTGGTGATGTGATATTAATTTAAAGTCAGAACTAGAATTATGTTAACAAGTTGGATTTAAATGAGAACTAAAATATATAAGGTTACAGTTAGTGTAACTAATTGGTGTTGCGATTATAATGATAGATGTAGGGTTTTGACAAACGTGTGTTATAGTTTTATAGCTTACGCATGAGGCAAGTTCCTAAACATTATTTCTTTATGTAAAGCAAGATCCTTATCCTATCTTGTTCTTCGTATACATTATTGGTATAACTTAGACGTTGTTGAATGTTAAGTATGATAATCAAGAATTGATTGAATATTGTAAAATATCGACGAAAAGTGCATACTTGGAATGCAGGATCCCATATTTCGGGAATACGGTAGACTGTTTTCAAGTAAAATGAACGCTTAAGATTACATGAAATGTAATAACTTAAACATTGAACAAAGATGATGACTTATAACATTTAAATGTTATAAAGTTGTAACGAACGGTAATGGAGTTATTGAAGGTTCCAAACTTAGATTGAAAAAAGAATATAACAAAGAACGTAAGCGTTAAAACACGTAAACCAACGAAAGCGGTTTCTGTATGCGTAAGTTAAACGTGCTAAGCCTACACATTTGTGTATGGTTTGAATGTAAGGTAATGAAGACTAACGATTAAACCTGTGAACGATGAAGAAACTGAGTTAATGATAATGACGTATAACGTTAAGAAGCCAAGTTAATGATTATAACTTGGATAACGTTCTGACTCGAATGAACTAAACGTTATAAGATATGTATAAGGTAATGTAAAATGTTTAATGTTATGAACACATAATATTAACATTGAATAATCATTCCGAGTATACAAAAGATTGTAGAACGTAGACATTATTGAATAATCCGTAAGTATGACATTTAGTTTTCAGAAAGCCATAAGGAAAGAAAATTAACTTAACAAATATTATAGATTTAATGGGTCAGATAAGTTAAGTTTAAGTTTTGATCTGTAATGGTCGATATATGGTATCTGTGTTGAACAATTCCTTCAAAGAGAAAAGGTATATACAAACTAATAATCGATCTAACTCACTATGAAAGACAGTGTAGATGAGACGGGAAACTAGTTTGTTGGTTGTTTGTGGGAAACCACTCAGCGTACTGTATTGAATACTGTTAGAGACTCGACGTGTGGTAAGTATAAATGTTACGAGAAGAAGAAGAGAATGTAAATTATCATAAAAGATAATCATAAGGTTATGATGTGACAACCGAGATTTTATAATTTAATTTTAATATTTATTGGATTGAATTAAAAAATTTAGATGAATTAATTATTAGATTAAATAATTAATTGATGAAGTTGTGGTAGATTAATTTAATTATATGTGTTATATTTATTAAATTAATGTGGAGAATTTTTATTATTCGAAATATGTAATTATGTGAGCTTATTGAATTAGAAGACATATTTAATAAGCCTAATAGTATTTTAATTAATTTAATAATTAATTAGAGATTTAATAATTTGACATCATTAATAAATGAGAAATTTAATTATGTGATTATGTGAATTAATGAGAAATTATTACATGTTATTTAAAATAAATTAGATAAGATATTGGATTTATTTTATAAAGGGGTGTGACATTATTTAAACTATATTATAAAGGATTAATTAAATTAAATGGATATAGCTTTTTAAAACTAACCAAACATGGCCTTAGTGGGAGTTGAGGGCAGTTAACCCATGATGGGTAACTGACCTCCACAACACGTCAGTTCTTCATTATATACGCTTTCTTCCTTTTTATTTGTTAAGTCTTTTATTTGCTAAGTTTGGAAAAGCAAAAACATAAAGAGTTTTGAGAATCAGTGAGATTAAAGGAGAAGAAGTGTGGGGAAATTGGGAGTTGTTATTACCCTGTGTAATCCAAGCAGAGTAATCAAGGGTAATCTCTTCTTCCCCAAATTTGAAATTTACGTTGTTTAAGTTTTTGCTTTTAAGTTCTGTTAAATTCGTGTAATTGGAAAGAGTAAGGATTATGTGCATATATGTGTTAAGATGTTGTTTTAATATGTTTTGCTATTTATTAGATAGTTCCATATCATCAGTTTCATAATATTATAACGTATGTTATTGCGTCAAAAGTTATAGAGTATAGAATATGGCCATATGGCCCTTATTCGTAAATTTAATATGTCAAACATACATTGTTTCGTAAAATTCACACTTGTATATAATTATGCATGTTAAAAAGAAGAAAAAAAACCTTGAATGGATGGATTTGGTGTTATAACGAATCCTTTGTGTTAATTTTTATGTTTTGTGTTCAAAACCTTCAAGAACATCAAGAACAATGAGATTACATGTTTTAATTTTGTAATTATATGTTTTAATTGGCTAAAATAACTCTATAAATGTTGGGTAATGATTATGTACGAATTCTAGTATGTGGGTATGTTTAATTTGATGAATTTAATGACCATGTAATGATAATTTAGCCTGATTCTGTGTTCTTCAAGAAATGGAAATTCAAAAACTGGAGTTTTCTTATTTGTGGCTCAACTCCATGCCTAATCCTGCAGCCATGATGCCAGCATGCCATATGACACCAGATCTGTGTCCCATGACGCCAAGAACCACGATATAACGGTGCAGTAACGCGATTTCAGCGAGAATGGTCGTAAATGAGTTTTTAAATGCTCAAGTCTAGCAATGTGTTAGTAACTTAATCTAATGAACATAAAAACATGTTAGACATATAATGAGGTGTTAAAATAAGTTCTTAACATGTCAATAACACATTTATGTGTGAATTGAATGATTGAATGCATAGTTAGCTTATTGTTCATGAAGTGTTAATTATGTGACAATGAGTGTAGTAATTTGACTAAGTATTGTCATAAATTCAAGTTAGACAAAAAGAATGAACTTGTGATGACTAGTACATTATAATTGACTGGTATTGTGAATGTAAATGATATGTAGGATTAAATCAAGGAACAAGTATAATTAATGTGTAATCTACGCACGAGGCAAGTTTCCTAACCCTACTCGTTATCATTATATGAGTTTATAAGTTGTCTCTTTACATCGAGCAAATTCTCGTTATTATTGAACAAGTCCATTTTGTTATATTAAAAGTGTATTAATCTTTCAAAGTATGATGCTGTTATACAATAATTATTGTATTGTATATCTCTTGAGATTGTTATTTGATTTAAATATCAGTTACGGTTGAATCCTGTTAGACTAGCGAACCCTTAATGATTCGACTAATCCATAGTTGATGAGCGTTCTAAATTTCAGAACGCTTGATGAATTATCCAAACCAAACTTCCTTTAGTACGGACTCTAATGTCAAACTGAGATGAACAACCCTGTACAGGGGATTACTTATTCGTTAGCGTTAAGATATTGTGCACAGTATGGTACTAAGGGCTGATCCCCCTAAGTACGAGAAGAAGAGTCCATAGTCTTATGACTATTAAAGGTTTCAAGTATAACCACTTGACAACCTAGGGCATAGTTCAAGGTCTTATGACCCTCAGAAGTTCATTTATTTCTGGTTATTCATTCCTGATTCAAAAGATGAGTTTTCATGTTTCAGAAGCCTTTGATTTATTCGCATGTTATTATTCCTTTGTTATATTGTTATACTTGTGGGCAATCGTTCTCACTCTTGCGTAATAATAACATTGCAGTTAAGAACGAAAGATCAGATGAGCCTTCCACTAGTAAAGGCAAGGGCAAGGTTAACAAATGAGGAAGAGTTGTTGTTATTGTGTATTTATTTTCAGACTTGATGTTATTTAAGACTTGTTATTGTTTATGATTCTGCATAGATGTTTAAGGTTAGATTGACCTGGGATTGTATTTTATGCAGATGATGTAACCCCATAAGGGGAGATTTATTTATTTAATTCTATCTATTACATGGTTTGCTTTTATTTATGGATAGATATATAGATGATATTTGTACAGTGAACACCAAATCCTGCGAAAATGGAAGTACCTGGTTTTGGGGGTGTCACAGGTTGGTATCAAAGATGTAGGTTATGAACCTTGGGTGGAGGAACAACCTTATGTAGTAGCCTTGTAGGAGATCGAGAACATAGTGATGGTAAACTCTTATCGAGTTATAAGACATGAATTTCTAAATTCATTGAAGATAATAAAAGACTTTATGTGCTTATGTGTTAAATTATGTGTTTGCTAGCACAGATTAGTAACTAAAACTTAAAATTTTGTTGTCAGGATGTCGGATGTTAGAGGAACTAGTCGAGCTGGGGAGGAGGAACCCCAAGTACCTACAGAGGAGGAGCCCCGAGACATTCATGTCGTCAGGGAACAGTTGGTACAGAGAGAGCCATCTCCGTTGATCACTGTTGTTGGTCAGGAGCATGAGCTTTAGACTGATCCAGAGGAGGATTCTGATGAAGAAGAGGAGGAAGAGGAGTTCCCACCGAACTCCATCGATGCTTAGATGTATGATGTACTTTATGATCGTAACATAGAGTTGCAAGACACTGTTCAAGAACTGAAGAAGAGGACTATTATTCAGTAGAGTACCATCGAGTAGAAGGATGGGGAAATTGTGACTCTTCACACACATTTAGGAAACGTGGAGTGGGATTTGGTTCAGGAGAACGATCAAACTGAGGAGAAGTCCGAAGAAATAGAGAATTTGAAGAAGGATCTGAAAGAGAGCTCAGAAAGACTGGCCTTAGCAGAGGAGGGCTGGGTAAGAGAGTCACGTCGTGCTGATCTTGCAAAAGAGGATTGTCGTACAAAGAAGACTAAGCTTGGGGAGACGTACTCTACACTTCACAATGCAATGGATACGGCCCAGGATCGAGTTATAAAGTATCCAATCCAGTTTGAAGGTCTGCCATCATATAAGCTAGATCGCAGGACGATGTCCCGCATCATGGAAGAAGAACGTGGCAAGGCTATTCAGCGCCTTAATAGGCAGTGATATGATTTGTTTAATTATGTGAAAACTATCTGGTAGTTAAAGATGTAAATTCCGATGTATTTATAAACAAAGGAATATTTTAATGTTTTAAATCCTGTAGATTCTTTATCTCCGGATAGTTGATGTAAATAGCAGTGATGCTATCTTATGATATTAAAACTTTTGAATTGAATAAAAATGTCAGAGTTTATTTGAAATAATGTGTTAAGTGAATTATGATTAAATGTTTTAGTTAAGTCTTAAATGTTTAAGGGATTAAATAAAGACCTAATAAGCGTATATTCTTAACAAAAATATGCCGCCTAGAAGAAGACAAAACCGTCAACAAGCTCAAGAAGAACCGATGAATAACAACAACGACGCCAATGCTAACCCTGTTCAGCAATTGGTGAACCTATTAGCTGGAGCAATTAACAATCAACCACAAGCTCCACCAAACACATGAGCTTAAGCACAAATTCAAGTTAGATAATATCCAAATAAGTGGTTATAAAATAACTTATCACTTCCAATATATGGTTCTAATGAACCTATTTTCTTTTCCAGATTAAAGACCTATTATCAGGCTACAAATAACATACAAATAACATACCTAATTATAAACACATATGAATCTACAAGCTATGACATTCGACTGTCAGGCTTTGGTTTTCAAAATTCCCAGATTACTAAAAATACTTAATTAAGACAGCTAGATGTTATGAAAACGTGTTTTATCAACCTAACATACTTCCTAACATACTAATACATAATTCTAAACAACTAAACAACAAATTTATCAAAGCATCAAAGATCTAGCTATGAATTAGGGTTTGTAAATTTTTTGCTTGATTTTGAATTTTAGCTTCTGAATTGGTTACTGCTATCACCCAGGCTTGTATTGGTATATTTATAAGAAAGTCTAGGCTTATAGAATTCATGAGTTTACATTGAGCTTGGGTGTCCTTTTATAGAATTCTGTAACTTAGCTTTTTGGTCATTTTCCTACCTACTTGCCTCCTAAAAGATCTGATCTATGACTCTCTTGGTGCTTGGGAGTTTGGAAGCATGTCATGTGAGGTTTTGGGAATTATGTGGCTGATTTATAACCTACTTGTAAGCTTCTTGATCAAATTAGTAGCTTAATTATGCTCTAATTCTTACTAATCTTGATTAGGATTTTGTTTTTAATAACTAGAGTTCTTTAATGATGTTTAATAGTACCTAATTAAGTTTTAGTAATCATTATTAGGTGTTAGGATAACCTAATTAGGGTTAATTTAGCTAATTATGGTTAGGTTTACAAATTAGGGTTAGGTTTTGTTAATTAGGGTTAGGGTTTGTTAATCTAGGGTTACTAACCTAGCTTTCCCACTATTCTTAACAAGCATGACAAAGTGTTTTGTCAGTGTAAGCATGACAAAGTAGCTTGTGCAAATAAGTATACCAAAAAGTTTATTTTTAAAAGTAAATTTTTAAGCACGGGGTGTCAAGCACGTTAATTTTCGTACAAAATTTTATTGACTAAATTTGTTAAACGGAGTATATATTAACATATACAACTTTCAGAACGGAGAGATTTTATTAATAATTGAATTTTACATATCCGAGTCTTATTAGGGTTTTGGGTTTTTACATTCATCCCTACTAATAAAAATTTCATCCTTGAAATTATAGTACAGGTTAAGTAAACAGCTGGGGATAGTTCTCTCGCATTTTATCTTCGAGCTCCCATATAGCCTCTTCAATGTTTTGATTTCTCCAGATCACTTTGACCGATGCTATAACTTTATTTCTCAGGACTTGCTCTTTACGGTCGACGATCTGCACATGTTCTTCTACATAAGAAAGATCTTCTTCGATTTGGATTGGCTCATAATTTATAACGTGTTTATAATCAGGTTTGTATGGTCGTAATATGGACACATGAAACACATTATGAATATGGTTTAACTCAGGAGGTAGTGTTATTTCATAAAGAACTTCACATATCCTTTTTAAAATTTCAAAAGGTCCAAATAAAACATGGACTTAGTTTTCCTTTCTTGCAAAGTTGCATCTTTCCCTTCCAAGGATATACTTTCAAGAACACGTGACTTCCTACGCTAAAGTTTCATTATTGACAATGTGGATAAATGTATTTCCTTTGTCGATCTTGAGATGCTTATAATCGTTTACGTATAATTCAGATGGTTTCAGTAGTTTGTTGAATTATTTCAGGTCCCAGCATTTGTCTTTCCCCGACCTCATCCCAACACAAAGGTGTTCTACATTTTCTCCCATATAAGGCTTCATAGGGTGGCATACCTATGCTAGCATGATAACTATTGTTATAAGCAAATTCTACCAACGGTAACTGATCTTCCCAACTTCCTTTGAATTCTATGATATATCTTCTCAATATATCCTCTAATGTTTGTATGGTTCTCTCACTCTGTCCATCAATCTGAGGGTGATAAGTTGTATTCAATCTTAATTATGTTCCTAAGTGTTTCTAAAGACTTATCCAAAAATTTGAAGTAAAACGTGGATCTCGATCTGATACTATAGAAACATGCACTCCATGCCTAGAGATAATTTCACTAATATACAACTTGACAAGGTGGTCTAAGTTATGAGTAACTCTAACAGGTAAAAAGTGAGCTGATTTGGTTAAACAGTTAACTATTATCCAAATGGCATTATGGCCCTTTTGTATAGCTGGAAGGCCTATAACAAATTCCATGGTTATATATTCCCACTTCCACTCAGAAATTGGTAAGGGTTGAAGTAATTGTTGAGACGGAGAAATATGGGATCGAGGTGGAAAAATAATTATTTTTCCCCTCACCATGGTTATCTCTGGTTTGGGCTGATGTAGCAGACGTTGTTTAGGGTTATCTCTTAGATTGGGCTGCTGTAGGTGATGGATATCCTCGGGGTTGTCTTTGAGGTATGCTTGACCTCCCGAGGTTTTCTCTAGGGTTGGAATTGAGTGCCTCGGGGTTATCTCTGAGGTTGAAGCTGACTACAAGGGGTTTAAATGAATTTTTCTTGGGTTATCTCTGGAACTGCAACTGCATCCCTCAGGGTTGTACGCAAGGTTGGAACTAAAACTCCCAGGGCTGTCTCTGGGATGGGACTGAGTATCTCGGGGTTGTCTCCGAGATGAAAAAACTGATAATTCTAGGGTTGTCTTCGGAACTAGAACTTCATTCCTCGGGGTTGTCTCCAAGGCTGAAACTGAAACTCCCAGGGTTGTCTTCGGGATGGGAATGGGGTATCTTGGGGTTATCTCCGAGATAACAAAACTGATAATTATGGGGTTGTCTTCGAAATTGGAACTGCTTTGTCCACCAGGTTTATCTCTAAAAGATTATTTGCCCTCCTGCAATGTTAGTAACAGAAATGCAAAAATTTTGAGTGTCTACAGATGCTTCTCTTAATCATATTCATGCAATGTAATGGCATGGATAGGATAAAGAATACTAGAAATTTGAAATTTGATAAGATAATTATGATGTAATGTACTGCAGCATGATGCTAATGCATAATGTATGTGGTTTGTTGGACCATTTTCCAATGGGATGTGATGACTGCTCCCATGGCTTCTGATGGGGACCAGAGTTATCATTGAAAATCCTGATGAACTTCTTGAATGTGTACTCCAAAGCTCTTAGGAACTTTTAGGATGTTGACGTTGGGGTTATCACCAAAGTCCTAAGTCCGTGATATAGACTTCCCACTGAGGATGTAGCTCTCATGTACAAGACATTATATGGATTTGTGCTTTGTTTGATGAAGATGTGTATAAAATATTCCACTATCGGTCTTCTCATATCACTACAACAAAAAGGCTTATCAGCGACCGCCTATCTGCGACCGCATATGGTCGCAGATGTGTATTAGCAACCGACTGCAGTCGCTGATATTAGTCGTAGGTAATCTGGTCGCTGGATGGACATCATCGAGCAATAATTGCGACCGACTTATTAGCGACCAGAATCAGTGACCACATCCGTCGCTAATCTGACTCATGCTGAGTGACTTGTCAGGTGTGACATGGCACACGTGTCAGCGACCGGTAATAGCGACCACATCGGTTGCTGATGTGTGATTTTTTTAATAGTTTTTCCTATTTTATTGATTTCCCAAAAATAACCTGCTTTCTATCCCAACACACAGCAGTATATATAAGCACCAATATTAACATCCATCCATGATAACTACTATATGATAAACATTCATCCATGAATAAAAATTCATCTAACACAATAAGTCTAGCTCTTCATCCAACACAACACAATACAATCGTAAACATTTATCCAACATAATATAATTGTATAAATCCATATAAATAAATACAATTGTCTAAGGAATTAATCTAAAAGAGTACAAGGCTTTAAGAATATAAAAAACAAGTCTAGGAGCTCTTCACGGATCATCCAAATTAGGACCCTGTAATTAACAAAAGAATAAAACATATATACTATATGTGTTGATATTTCTATGACTTAGGGATAACTAAAGAATAGACAATGTAGTGAAACATATAAGTAAGACAGTGACTTAGAGGCTATAAACATATAAGACAATGTAGCTAAAGAATAAACGATATATACCTGATCGCCATCCTGATGTTGTGCTGTTGTTGCTGTTGCCACTGTATCCGCCAACTCATCAGGACTCAGAGACTGCAGATGCCCACCCAGTATACAAAGAAGATCATGATCATGACATATCACTCTCACAAAGTCAACAGGAGTATGATAGGTTAGATGTCCTAATGACTATGTAGACTGGGTAGCAGAGCTACTTGTGCCACTGATGGTCGAGCGTTGTTTTGGTCCTTGGCCTTTAACATAGTTTTTATTCAGGACGGACGCCCTTTCCCATAATTCTTGATCAACCAATGGATACGGGGTGTCATCAGGATAGCGCTCATTCATTAAGCCCTTATAAGTGTCCTATCAGAAGGTCAACAATTAAATAGTTAAAAATAAATAAAAAAAATGCTAAAAAAGGTCATCACAAATTTATAATAATCCAACATTACTAAACAATATTATTTGATTAACTATGTATTATCTATCAGAGTGATAAAAAAATATACCTTAAATTCAGCCCAAACTACATCCTTATAGTGAGAGGTGTGCTCGCCCATGTAATCACTGGCGTAGGACAGTTCTGTAAGCATAATTGTGAAATGCACTTCACAATTTTACTATCTTGAAAATCACTACAATATACAATAAATTACATTAAAATATATTTATAACAATTGAAATATTAAATTGCTATATATACACGATGTTTAACTTACGTACTTTCTGGAGGATGACAGATCTGTATGAGAATGTGATCATTCGGATTAGCCGGGGACTTCGACACATGATTAGGGCCCCAACCCAACCCGCGCTTTCGTGCTGCTGGTTCAAAAGACATCTATAAATAAAAAATTTAGGATGTTAGAATGGGTTATACATGAAAGGTACATAAACATGTCAAGGATATAGAAAACATGTATATATGTAATTGTATGTAATACAATTAAAACTAAACATACATTTTATAGAAAAGGACAACGATGATAGTTAATTGTATGAAATAGTTAGCTACGATTACGATAAATGAAAGGTACATAAACATTACAGCAAAATTGATAACTACGATAACTATAAAAGAAAGGTACATAAACATGTTAAGGATATAGAGAACATTCCTATATATAATTCGTTGTAATACAATTAAAACTAAACATATATTTTAATGAAAATCGTTGTATAAGTCAGAATCATTTTGTACAAGTATTTGAGATTTATAACCATCTTCTTCTGCTGATTCTGTGTCAATGTCAGTTAATAACTCTTCCTCAATATCATTGTTATCTGGCACAATAACTGTCTCAGGATCCAATTTATCACGTTCATCTCCACCCTATAACTGGATTAATTCATTGTTGTCCTCTATATTTATTATAGGAGGTGTATGAAGCATCTCCTCTTGGTAGAAATCCCCGTCTATTACTTGGACACGACTGCGCACGGGAGTATGAATTACAACTTACCAATCTGTAGGCGGTATATCCCTTTTCCTAGTAGGACTAGGAGTGTAGTATACTTTTACTATTTGAGTTGGTAAAACAAACAGTTCGTTGGAGTACGCAGACCTATGGAGGTCAATATCGACGATTCCATGTCTGTAAACATGTATCCCTTTTTCTGAATCAAACCAACGACACTTGAACAAGTTAATATGAACCCCGTGCATGCCCTTATACGACAACTCTACGATTTCCTCCAACTCCCCATAAAAGGCATGACCAAGCTCATTGTAACAATCTCCTTGAACACACACTCCAGTATTAATTGTTCTTTTACCGCGAGCATATGTCTTTGTATGAAATTCACATCCATTTATTTTATAACCATTGTGAATGACTTGGTCCCTGTCTTGACTTATAGCTAGGACTTGTATATTTGGACGAATCGTTCCCTCATTAAGAGCCTACAAAAATTCTATTAAATTAAATACATTCATAAATTAATACGATATATGTCATTCTTAATTAACTTAACTTACTTTGTCCTTTAGCCAAAGAGCAAATTTTTGATCACAACTAACTTGAATGTCTTTATTCGTGATGCCGAGTTGATTTCCTTTTAACTAAGCGTGACCCGGTAAACCAAATATAGAAAGTCGACCATTTAGTTCAACATTGCCCCCATCATCATGTCTCGGGACTCGATTGGCCTTTGTTAAGACTTCGTCGAGAAAATAGTCTGAGACAAACATAGATATCTCATCGAAACTGTAAGCCTCACATATCGACCTTGTAAGACCCCAACTTTTATGAATAATGATGAATTTTCTATAATTATCATTTTTGCATATATTATGGAATGAATTTGATATAATGTTATAGCTGTGGGTAATATTTATAAATTTTGCAAAGTACGCAAGTTGTTATATAATATTCGATTGGTCGGGGAATAATTATTTTTAACATGGAATATTTGTATGACGGCACAATCATTGGTGGACCCCACAACAGAATTATTGTCGTATTGAGAAAATGACAAAAATATTTTATGAAAATAACGGCGGAAGTTTTATCGTTAACAGTTGAAACACCTGGTGTTAAAAGTACAAGAATACGCGTGGTTGCATAGTAGCACACGATATTGATTATTGATGCTTACGTGAGAAGTCACTCAATTTTGTTCAATTATTGCTTCAGTAATTGTTGCATAGTATCTCACGTTATTTGATTCAATTATTGTCGATATTTTATATATTAGTAAATCAATAATTGAGACGACCAAGTTATTAATATTATGATTTGCAATATTAACGATGTCTAGAAGTTCTGTCAATGAGATGTTTGGTAACCTAATTGCGCGCCAATAGGGAGAAATCCTTATTGGAAAGTCCACTCTTTCCTGGGAACGACCTGGTCGATTAATATTGTGATTTATAATAATGATGATAAATGTTGTTAAAAATATTGAGGATATTTTTATGAAGTATTTGTTGTAAATATTGGCATATTATTTGGACCCCCCATTTATCCATTTTTCAAAATAACCGGTAGAAAGTTATTCATTATATATATATATATATATATATATATATATATTTATACGGATGACTTGAATGTTTAAGGGGGGGGGAATAAGGTTATCACAGTGAAGGTACTTTTATAATGATGGTATATATATATATATTTGAAATGGTGGATACATTGCACGGGTTTTCATCCCCCGTGACTTACTTTTGTTATATAGTATATATATATATAGAATCACGAGACTTCTGTTGAATCATAGGGGGCAGAAATCACAAGCTAAATATATATATATATATATATATATTATTTAAAAATTTTGTTTTATTATAATATTTTATTGCACAGTATCCTTTCTATTCCCCTATAAATAGAAGCTCATTCCCTCAATATTTCGTACGAATTCACTGAAACTCTAGAGAGAAAAAATTATAGAGAGAAAGAAGAAGAGAAGTCTGCTACCTCTCTTTTCCTATATCCAGTTTCTTCTAAGGCAAGGGGTATTATTTCTTTCGTATTCATGAAGAGAACTTCTGTTATTCCATTTTTTGTTACATTAGAATAACTTTTGTATCTGTGATCTACCCTATACTTGGTGAAATTCTTCTGTTATTCCATTCTTTATCATTATGTTGGAATAACTTGTCTATGCGAAGTACCGCATACATGGTGAAATTCATCTGTTATTCCATTCTTTATTATTTTGTTGGAACATCCTGTCGGTGCGTTTATGCATGACCTAGTTCCGTTATTTATTATTCTGTTGGAACATCCTATCGGTGAAAATTTCACCTGACCTGATTCCGTTAGTTATTATTCTGTTGGAATATCTTGTCTGTGCGTTTACGCATGACCTGGTTCCGTTATTTATTATTCTGTAGGAATAACCTGTCTGTGTGGTCTATCGCATGCCTGGTGATTTCTTTTGTTATTCCATTCTTTATTATACTCAGTTGGTTAAAGTTTTGACTTCTATATTACATGAAATTAGTGGAATATCCTTGATATTTGCGCTTCATCCAGTATCTTTTCATGGAAATATTCTTCTGAGCATTCTTGAATTTTACTCTACAAAGAAGTTTCATGTTGACAATTTGGACGTTATTAGTTCCTGGATAAATTAATTCTTGAACTTGTTTTATTGAATTCTTATATCATTGTCATCATCCTCATGTTTATATTATGTTGAAAGTCATTTGTGGCATGTAGTGCATAGATGGACTTGGTATGATTATGACCAGGGATTAATCGGTATAATTATGACCGTAATGTTACAAATGATGTGGTAAAAGTCCTCATTTACCCGTAGTGCATTGATGGACAGTTGTTGGCATGATCATGACCATTGATGAATACACGAATATCCTTGGCCCGTAGTGCATGGAAAATTTGTGGTTGTGATACTAATGAATATCCTTGGCCGTAGTGTAGGGATGATGTGGATTATTTATTAAGCTAAGTCCCAGCGATAAAAGTGATGAAAAACCTTTTAAATCATAAAATATAGTTGATTTTATTCTCTACTTAACTCTTTTAATGAATTGCTTGTTCCATTGTAGTTAAACTTGATGTTTGTTATATTATATCAGTTTAACACTGTTCAAGGCTAATGATAATTTATTATGTATTATCTTAGTCATAATATTTCTTCCTGGGCTAGTTGAGCTCACCCTTTTACTTTCATTGTTCTCTTCAGGAAATGAGAACGTAGCAGGGTTTAGTCGGGGAATTGAGTGACGGTCCAGATAATAGCATTAGTAGTCCTCACTATTCTATTAAATAGTGTTATAATAAATGTATTGAGGACTCAATTGAGTGTGGATATTGTCTAGATTACAATATTTGTATTAAAACTCACAGCATATGTTTTGTCGTATTTTACACGACTATTATATAATTAAGTTGTATTTGAATTTTGTACCATGTATTTGGCGACTCAAGATGGATGATGTATACCTATTTTTGGGGTGCCACAGTTGGTATCAAAGCTTAGGGATATGATCCCTGGCTGAGATGTGAGACAAGAACTAGGAGAGGAGAGACGGGGAATTCCTTCGCTAGTATGACTTACCTAAGTTTATTTGGTATTTAATTGGTCGGTCAGAGTATATGGATAATTTGTGACATGTTAATTAACCCTTGTTTTGTGGCAGTATTTGAAAATGACATCCGAGAATGTTGAGAACATTAATGGAGCATATGAGACCGTTGAGTCTCCACAGATCAATAAACAGGACAATGTGCATCACGAAGATGACAACCCTCATGCAAACAACAACACTGACCAAATGATGAATGATGGAATGTTCAGAGGCTTTCTGCAATTCATGTAGCATCAAGCAAGAGAGATTCCTATCCGAAATATAGGTGGAAACACTGGTAACTCTCGGACGGTCACTACTAAGCAGTTCAAGGAGCTAGGACCACCGAAGCTTTTTGGAGAGCCAAAACCACTTAAGGCGGAGATGTGGATAAAGCAGATCAACAAGATATTTGATGTCTTCAGATTCTCCGAGGAGCAAAAGGTTCCCTTTGCCACCTTCATGTTGCAGGAAGAGGCAGATTACTGGTGGGAATCTGTAAAGCGTACTAAACATGCTGCACTAAAGATGTCTTGGGAGAAGTTCCAAGAACTATTCAACGACAAGTACTTTCCCGAAAGTATTCGTCACATGAAAGAGGTTGAGTTCATTAAACTGGAACAAAACAACATGAACGTGTCGCAGTACGAAGCCTTGTTTGCCGAGTTGTCTCGGTTTGCATCCCATTTGGTTGATAATGAGGAGAGAATGACGCGAATGTTTCTAAGAGGTTTGAAACCCGAGATATGTTAATATCTTATCTCTCATAAACTGTGTTTGTATTCAGATGTTGTTAATAGGGCTCAGTTATTGGAGCGCGATAATGAGTTAACCCAACCAAAAGAGAGCAGCCGACAAAATGATAATACCAGTGATAGCAGTCATCGAAGCGGTGACAAGAAGCTTGGAGGAAATCAACATGCCAGAAATGGTAACCACTTCGATGGTAATCATTGCCAAAATAATAAGAATGGACATTTCAAGAAGAGGAGATTCAACAATGATGGAAAGACGTCAGCATCAGCACCCGTTGTTAAGGAAGGAGAACGACCACCTATCATATGCTTCAAATATGGAGGGGAGGGACACATAAGTCCAAACTGTGCGATGCCATCCAAAGCATGTTACAATTGTGGAAGAGAAGGTCACCTGACCCGATTTTGTCGTGCACCGAAGACAAGTCCAGCTGGGATGGAGGCATTAAAGGCCGTCCAAGACAAGACAAAATTGGTAGTTCAAGGGAGAGCGTTTGGTGTAACCTCTCAGAAAGCAAAGAACCCGAACGAGGTAATCACAGGTAAGCTTATCATAAACTCTAGCGAAGTATATACCTTATTTGATACCGGTTCTACCACTCTTTTATTTCTCCTACTTGCGCTCAACGTTTAAATTTGACTACGAAAAAATTAGACTATGACTTATCTGTTGAAACTCCATTGGGAGAAACCTTCATTGCATCCACTATTTATAAGTATTGTTTAGTTCAAATCGGCACTCGCACGTTACCTGGCGATCTTATTTCTTTGAAAATACTTGCATTTGATGTGATTCTAGGAATTGATTGGTTAACTACTCATCATGCAAAAATTGATTATTTTTGTAAGGTTGTTAGCTTTCATATTCCTAACCAACCTATTATATGAATTAAAGCAACCAAACCATTAAAATCAATCACTGTCATCTAAAGCAATAAAGCTATTCGTTTATTGAAAAATGGATGTCAAGCTTTCTTAGCTCATGTCACGGATCTAAACAAAAACACATCAGTTTTGAATGATACTTCTATTGTTAATAAATTTCCTGACGTATTTCCTGACGTATTCCCTGAAGAACTTCCTGGCCTACCCTTAGAGCTTTAAATTGAATTTTGTATCGACCTTAAACCCGGTACAAAACCCCATATCGAATTGTTCCTATTGAACTTCAGGAGTTAAAGACCCAACTACAGGAAGTGTTAGACATTGGCTTTATTCGTCCTAGTACTTCTTCTTGGGGTGCTCTTGTTCTATTCGTGAAGAAGAAAGATGGAAGTATGCCACTTTGAATTGATTATCGGGAGTTGAATCATGTCACCATCAAAAATAAGAACTCATTGCCACGTATTGATGACCTGTTTGACCAGTTGCAAGGTGCCAAATTCTTTTTAAAGATTGATCTTCGTTCTAGATATCACCAATTGAAGATTAGAACCGATGACATTCCAAAGACGGCTTTCAGAACTCGGTACGGGCATTATGAATTCCTAGTCATGTCCTTTGGATTGACTAATGCTCCTTCTACCTTCATGGATATGATGAACCGAGTATTCAAGGAATATTTGGATCACTTTTTGGTCGTCTTTATTTATGATATTCTTATTTATTGCAAAAGCCGTGAAGATCATGAGCAACACTTGAGGCTGATACTCTAAAAGCTTTGTGAAAACAATCTTTATGCCAAGTTGAAGAAATGCGAATTCTGGCTGGAGGAAGTAGCATTCCTTGGGCACTTAGTATCAAGTCATGGAATATCTGTTGACCCAGCAAAGATTAAAGCTATTCAAAGCTGGGAGCAACCTAAATCAGTGACCGAAGTACATAGCTTTCTCGGCTTAGCTGGTTATTATCGGAGATTTGTAGAGGGGTTTTATCGAATCGCTACTCCATTAACTAAACTAACTCGGAAAGATATAAAGTTCGGTTGGAGCGAAGAATGTGAGAAGAGTTTTCAAGAACTCAAGAGGAGACTCATTTCAGCACCTGTTCTGACAATACCATCTAGCTCGGAAGGATTTGTCATCTACATTGATGCTTCGAGCAAAGGGTTGGGATGTGTTCTCATGCAATATGGGAAAGTCATAGCCTATACCTCATGACAACTTAAAGAATATGAGAGGAATTATCCCATTCATGATCTAGAGTTGGCAGCTATTGTCTTTGCACTTAAAATTTGGAGGCATTACTTGTCTGTTGAGAAAGTGGAGATCTTTACCGATCATAAAAGCCTCAAATATTTCTTCACTCAACAGGAACTCAACATGCGATAATGACGTTGTCTTGAATTGTTGAAAGATTGTGATCATACCATCCAATACCATCCTGGAAAAGCGAATGTGGTAGCTGACGCATTGAGTAGAAGATCCTATGCAAGTATGAGTGCGATATTGTCAACGCAAAGGCCCATTTTGTGTGACTTGCAAAGGTTGGAGATAGATCTAAAGACTCTAGGGAGCCATGTGATGATGGAAAATATACGAGTAGAACCAACTTTAATCGACAAAGTTAAAGCTGCTCAAGCTATAGACCTGGAGCTGATGCGTATGAGGAATAAAGTGCAAGAAGGTGCTATGCCGGAAGCAAGAATTGATGAAGAAGGAATACTTCGAGTTAACTCCAGACTTTTAGTTCCTAACGATCCTGAGTTAAAGTATAAAATCATGATGGAGGCACATAACACACCGTTTGCAATCCATCCCTGGAGTACCAAAATGTATCGTGATCTTCATCATACATTTTGGTGAAGTAATATGAAGAGAGAGATAGCGCTGTTTATCTCAAGGTGTCTAATTTTTCAACGAGTCAAGGCGGAGTATCAAGTACCAAAAGGTCCATTGCAACCACTTGAAATTCCAGAATGGAAGTGGGAGCACATTACCATGGATTTTGTTTACTGGTCTTCCCAAGGTTTCTCAAGGCATAGATGAAATTTGGGTCATTGTTGATAGATTGACCAAGTCTGCTCACTTCTTACCTATACAAGAAACTTATACACTTGAACGTCTTGCTTGTATGTACATAAACAAGGTTGTAAGATTGCATGGTATGCCAGTATCCATAGTTTCTGATCGAGACCCAAGATTTACTTCAAGATTTTGGGTTAGTTTGCAAAGAGCTATGGACACGGATTTACGATTTAGTTCGGTATATCATCCTTAGACGGACGAACAATCAGAGAGAACTATTCAAAATCTTGAAGATTTATTAAGACTCTATGTCCTTGACTTCAAGGGAAGTTGGGACAAGTTCTTACCATTGGTGGAGTTTTCCTACAATAACAGTTATCAAGCAAGTATTGGCATGGCTCCATTCGAAGCGTTGTGTGGAAGAAAGTGTCATTCTCCAGTATGTTGGATAAGGTGGGTGAACAAATGTTGTTGGGACCGGAGTTAGTACGTATGACTATAGAAAAGATACAAACACTCCGACAACGTATTAAAACCTCACAAGATCGACAAAAGAGTTATGCTGATCTTCATCTAAAGGACGTGGAATTCGATATTGGAGATCATGTGTTGTTACGTGTTGCTCCATGGAAAGGTGTTACGAGATTTGGAAAGAGAGGAAAGTTCAATCCTCGATTCATTGGCCCATTTTTAATCCTCGATCGAGTAGGAACTGTGTCGTATAGACTCACTTTACCGCCAAGTATGTCTCGTGTTCATAACGTTTTTCATATATCCATGTTATGTAAATATGTGGAAGACCCGAACCACATTATTGAGTTAGAATCGGACGAAATAGCGAAAGATTTAACGTATGAAGAGGTTCCTGTTCAAATCTTGGATAAGAAGGAACATACTCTACGCTCCAAAGTTATACCTCAAGTCAAAGTTTTGTGGAGAAACCACGATGTTGAGGAAATGACTTGGGAGTTAGAATCTAAAATGAAATCAAGGTATCCTTACCTCTTCGAAATACTAGGTACGTACCCTAATTTCGAGGGCAAAATTTCATAAGAAGGGGAGATTGTAAGACCCCAACTTTTATGAGTAAAAATGAATTTTCTATAATTATAATTTTTGAATATTATGGAATGAATTTGATATGATGTTATAGTTGTGGGTAATATTTATAAATTTTGCAAAGTACGCAAGTTGTTATATAATACTCGATTGGTCGGGGAATATTCATTTTAACAGGGAATATTCGTACGATGGCACAATCATTGGTGGACCCCACAACGGAATTATTGTCGGATTGAGAAAATGACAAAAATATTTTATGAAAATAATGGCGGAAGTTTTATCATTAACTGTTGAAACACCCGATGTTAAAAGTATAGGAATACACGTGATTGCATAGTAGCACACGGTATTGATTATTGATGCTTACGTGATAAGTCACTCAGTTTTGTTCAATTATTTCTTCAGTAATTGTTTCATAGTATATCACGTTATTTGATTCAATTATTGTCAATATTTTATATATTAGTAAATCAATAATTGAGATGACAAAGTTATTAATATTATTATTTACAGTATTAACGATGTCTGGAAGTTCTGTCAAGGAGAGGTTTGGTCATCTAATTGCGCGCCAATAGGGAGAAATCCTTATTGGAAAGCCCCCTCTTTCCTGGGAACGACCTGGTCGATTAATATTGTGAATTATAATAATGATGATAAATGTTGTTAAAAATATTGAGGATATTTTTGTGAAGTATTTGTTGTAAATATTGGCGTATTATTTGGATCACCCATTTATCCATTTTTAAAAATAACCGGTAGAAAGTTATTCATTATTATATATATATATATATATATAAGTCTATATATATATATATATGGATGACTAGAATGTTTAAAGTGGGGAAATAAGGTTATCAAGGGGGTGGGTACTTTTATAATGATATATATATATATATATATATATATATATATATATGAAATGGTGGATACATGTCACGGGTTTTCATCCCCAAGAACTTACTTTTGTTATATATATATATATATATATATATATATATATATATATATATATATATATATATAGAATCATTGAGACTTCATTTGAATCATGAAAGGAAATCACAAGCTAAGTATATATATATATATATATATATATATATATATATATATATATATATATATATATATATCTTATTTAAAAAATTCATTTTATTAGAATATTTTATTGCATAGTATCCTTTCTATTCTCCTATAAATAGAAGCTCATTCCTTCAGTATTTCGTACGAATTCACTGAAACTCTAGAGAGAGAAAATTATAGAGAGAAAGAAGAAGAGAAGTCTGCTACCTCTCTTTTCCTATATCAAGTTTCTTCTAAGGTAAGGGGTATTATTTCTTTCGTATTCATGAAGAGAACTTCTATTATTCTATTTTTTTTATTCTGTTGGAATAACCTGTATACGCGGTCTACCCTTTTCTTGGTGAAATTCTTCTGTTATTTCATTCTTTATCATTATGTTGGAATAACCTGTCTATGCGAAGTACCGTATACAAGGTAAAATTCTTCTGTTATTCCATTCTTTATTATTCTGTTGGAACATCCTGTCGGTGCATTTATGCATGACCTGGTTCCATTATTTATTATTCTGTTGGAACATCCTATCGGTGCAAATTTTGCCTAACCTGGTTCCGTTATTTATTATTCATTGGAATATCACCATGTCGCGTGCTGGCGTACGACCGGTTACATTATTTATTATTCTCGTTGGAATAACTCACATGCATACGGCCTATCGCATGCTGGTGATTTCTTTTGTTATTCCATTCTTTATTATAGTCAGTTGGTTAACGTTTTGACTTCTATACTCCATGAAATTAGTGGAATATCCTTGATATTTGCGCTTCATCCAGTATTTTTTCATGGAAATATTCTTCTAAGCATTCTTGAATTTTACCCTACAAAGAAGTTTTAGGTTGACAATTTGGACGTTATTAGTTTCTGGATAAATTAATTCTTGAACTTGTTTTATTGAATTCTTATATCATTATCATCATCCTCATGTTTATATTATGTTGAAAGTCATCTATGGCCTGTAGTGCATAGATGAACTTGGTATGATTATGACAAGGGATTAATCAGTATAATCATGTCCGTAATGTTACAAATGATGTGGTAAAAGTCCTCATTGGCCCATAGTGCATTGATGGACAGTTGTTGGCATGATCATGACCATTGATGAATACACGAATATCCTTGGCCCATAGTGCATGGAAAATTTGTGGTTGTGATACTAATGAATATCCTTGGCCGTAGTGTTGGGATGATGTGGATTATTTATTAAGTTGAGTCGCAACGATAAAAGTGATGAAAAACCTTTTAAATCATAAAAGATAGTAGATTTTATTCTTTACTTGACTCTTTTAATGAATTGCTTGTTCCGCTGCAGTTAAACTTGATGTTTGTTATATTATATCAGTTTAACAATGTTGAAGGCTACCGATAATTTATTATGTATTATCTTAGACATAATATTTTTTACTGGGCTAGTTGAGCTCACCCTTTAACTTTCATTGTTTTCTTCAAGAAATGAGAACATAGTAGGGACTAGTCAGGGAACGGAGTGACGGTCCAGATAATAGCATTAGTAGTCCTCACTATTCTGTTAAATATTGTGATAATAAATGTAATGAGAACTCAATTGAGTGTGGATTTTGTCTAGATGACAATATTTGTATTAAAACTCACAGCATGTGTTTTGTCGTATTTTACACGACTGTTGTATAATTAAGTTGTATTTGAATTTTGTACAATATTTGGCGACTCAAGATGGGTGATGTATACCTATTTTGGGGGCGTCACATACCCTTTTACATAAGCTCTATTATTCACCTTGCTGTTAAGGTTTCCCATGACCCTCTCAAAAGGGTACATCCATCTATATTGAATTGGGCCACCAACATGAGCTTCATAGGGTAGATGAATTTGCAAATGCTCCATAGAGTCGAAAAAACCAGGAGGGAATATTTTTTCAAGCTTACACGTGACCTCAATGATGTTCTTCTCAAGTATAGACATGTCCTTTTCATTTAACGTTTTTTAACATATGTCTCTGAAAAAACAACTAGGACCAATCAAAGCATCCCATATTGGTTTATCAAGCAAGTCCCAAAATGCTATAGGCATGAGTCTCTCTATGAACACATGACATGTCATGACTCTTCGTCCCTTGTAATTCCCCACCTGTAATACACCTTGAAATGTTTGACGCATATCCATCTGGTAGTTTCAGAGACTTTATGCACACATCTTCAACATGCTTTTTGGACAATGTGTACCTTGCATGCGGTTTGACCATCTTACCATTAGTATATTCATAAAGTTCTAATCCAGGACACTTACAAATATCTTTCATGTCCAATCGTGCCTTATCATTATCTTTTTTCTTACTCGCCACACCCATCACGGTGTTAAACACATTGTCAAACACATTCTTCTCAATATACATCACGTCTAGATTATGACGAATCAAATTTGTAGACCAATATGGCAGTTCCCAAAAGATCCTTCTTCGAACCCAATTATGAGACATGCCAAACCCATCAATGATGTCAGAGGTAACAATCTTACCAAATGGAATGACCAGTAATCGCATCACACGGTCATGCATCTCTGTCCCCGACAGTCATGGTGCTAACATATCATTATCTACTTTCCCTTTCCTAAAGTTTCCTCTATTTTTTCGAAACGAGTGATCTACCAGCAAGAAACGACGATGACAATCAAACCAGCATGGCTTTCAACCATTTGATAGTTTGAAAGACTTTGTATTATCCATAAAATATGGACAAGCCAACTTCCCGTGTGTACTCCATCCATATAACATACCATAAGTAGGAAAGTCACTTATAGTCCACATAACCGATGCCCTGAGGTTGAAATTTGTTTTCGTGAAAAGTCTGTACTCCATCCTCCCACAATACCTTCAACTCGTCCATAAGAGGTCTCAAGTAAACATCTAGGTTCTTTCCAGGACTCTTGGGAGTAGAAATCACGAGTGAAAGAAACAAGTACGGTTGTTTCATACACATCCAAGAAGGCAAGTTATACGGAGTAACAATCATAGGCCAACATGAGTACGGGATAGCTGAGTGTCTGAATGGGTTGAAACCATCAGTGGACAATCCAAGCCTCACATTTCTAGGTTCCAATGCAAACCCGAGATGTGCTAAGTTGAAATCTTTCCAAGCTTGCCCATCTACGGGATGGTTCAGTTCTCCATCTTTGGTTTGAGATTTCGCATGCCAGGTCATATGTTCAGCTGTTCTTGAAGACATGTACAATCTTTTGAGCCGGAGTGTAATTGGAAAATACCTTAATCTTAAAAGGTATATTCGTTTTTTTTGTAGTCACACCCTCTTTATTAGCCTTAAATCGATCATGACTACAAAATGTGCACTTTGTCTTCTGTTCAGTTTCTTTATAAAATAACATGCAATCGTTCGGATATGCATCGATCTTTTGATATCGGAGACCCAACTTCTTGATCATTTTTTTACAATAGTAGTAGTTATCGGGCAATTTTTCATCGACATGCAACATACTATAAATGTCCCCCAAGAGTGACTCAACACACTCATGGCTCATATTAAGTAATGTTGCCACTTCAGACAATGTAGTGTTCTTTGTGCAACCATGCCATAACGGTTCGCTACCCTCGTTTAACAACTTAAAGAATGCTTTTGCATCTGAATTCATAGGTTCCTCTCTGCCTTTTTCCCAATCAAAATCTTGTCCTGCAATATCATGAACTATGTCAATTATAAGATGGGTACTGCTGTCTGGATTGTGTACTTGTGCGTTGCCACTATCTCTTCTCTGCCCATGTTCCCACCAACATTCATCGTAATTGTTCATGAACCCAGAAACAAGTAAATGATAGTTTACTATGTCTCTGTCCATATAATTTACATTCTTACACTTCAAACAAGGACATCTTATCTTGACTATTAACACATTCCCGGTGAGTATACGCATACTTTAGAAATACTTGGCAACCCGCTCTAAATTCTGCTGTAGCGCCTATCTAGGAACTTGACTTTTGTCTTCTCATCCAACTACGGTCTGAATAGAGGTCCATGATACCACGGTACCTATGTTGATATGAATTATTGTATTCCCTTGTTAGATATTTACAATTCAGCTCAATGCCATTTATGATGCTTATAAATACATATAGATATATATGTACATATATAACATGAGTGTGCATCATATATGATTATTCAGGAATTGAACAATGATACATGCCAAAACAAATTTACACAGCTTGAGATCGACTACCCAAAGGCATGGTATATTGTTATGGATTTTAAATTAGAATGAGGTATGGTCTTATGTCATCTATATATTTTAACTAACACCAACCCAAAGACAATAGATTCCTAGGGGTATATATATGAATCATTACAACATGCATAGTCTGCATATGCATTGGGACAAGTCTAAATTACCCGACCAATGAAAAAATTTCGATAGAGTCTCCCGTATAATATGGACTATCCAATGCACGAGGGCATGTATATTTGACCATTTGTAGGCATATAAGAGCAACAAGAATGTATAAGTAATTAACATAACATCACATATACTCATTGCATTTATATATTCTAGGATCCATATCTAAACACAACAAAAACTCTTCTACATAGGATAGGACATTAGGTAATGAAAATATCTTGATGGTCAAGTCTCAAGAATAGCCAATGGACTTTGCAATGTGTTATAGAAACTATAATGTTGCGTATATCAGGATTACATAAGAAGGTATACTATTAGTCCCTTAATGTGGGACTATTAGTCCTATAAAGTCATTTGATATAGTCCAAAACATTACATATTATATATACTTTATCATAACAGTCCCTAAGCCTTCAATTTTAAACATTATCACATAATCTATTTGCTAAATACTTTGTATTCATGTCTTAAAACTTAAGGATGCAAGGTTTTAAATTCTTTCTTCAAAACATTCCATAGATTTTATAATGTTTGAATGAGAAAAAAAGTTGAGGAGATAATGTTTCTAAAGTAGCTAGATTAGTTGAGCTTTTATTCCGGAAATCCACATGATGTGAACAAGTAAAATTAGTGGGGGAAAGTAGTAATTTATACTTCAAAGAGAGTTCAATTTATGAGCTTTTCATATTGAATAGGCATTTCATTTTAGTTATAGTAAAATTAAGTAACAACCACATTATCTAATTTCTCTATGTCATAATATATATATATTGAAAACACCATTAATATGAGCACAAAAACTACAAATTAAGTAGTATATAATTATCAGGTGATCCGCTGCATGGTGAATAATATAGTCAATGCCTAGCTAGCTTTGTCATGTCTACTAATAAATCAGTGAAGTCACAAATCGATCACTGGAATCACAAAACACAATGACATGCTAAAATGTAAACATATGATTCCATTTTCATATATGAAATGAAATACTACTAAAAAGGGGAAAATAATATACGGAGTACAAAATCATATAGTACTATATTAAACTATGAGGGAGAAGATCAATGTTACTTCAATTGTGAATTTTGGGCAAAAATCAGTATATATAAATCAAATTTATGCTTTTAGTTAATGTCTCGTCAAAGGGGCATCCCACAATCAATTAATGCTTTAGTGCTTTAACCATGGTACACATATTTAATCCAAAAATATAATAATACCTTTCTATTTCAAATACTTAATCAACCCAATTTGGAAAGCCACAAGTCTATTCTAGAATCCTAACTGAACTTGATAACAAATACCACACTACTAGCTTGAGGATATACATTTATTTAGAAAAAAATGTTTTTTTTGCAGAAGTCATGCTAACAAATTCATAAAACCATCTCATTGATCTCGTTTAATCCCAAAGATACGAAAATTATAAATTAAAAATCATGATAAACTTCAGTATATTAAAAATTAAAGATGTTCAACAAACATGATGACAGTGAAGTGCTTAAACGGCTTACCGGCGGTGGTACGGTGGTGGTGAAGCTTCGGCCGGCCATTGATATTGGCGGTGGTACGATGGTGGTGAACCCTCTTCTCTTCTCCCCCCTACTCCCTTTTCTCCCTCGTTGCGTTTCTCCCTCTCTTTTCTTCTTGTCGACTGGTTCGAGCGAATGCCTGAATCTGATTAAGGTTATAAGAATTAGCGACCGCCATCAGTGACCGTATGCGGTCGCTAATTTTTAATGATGTGGACATATCAGCGAACGCTAGCGGGTACTGATATAAATCGGTCGCCGCGCCAAAGTTTCGCACCAAATTTTGGTAGGGAAATTCTTCTCAACGACCGATCAGTGACCGCATACGGTCACTGATATAAACTAACGACTAAAATCCTTAGTGGTCGTAGATAGCTGTCACTATTACTATTATCAGCGACCGGATAGGGCGGTCACTGATATCATTAGTCGTAGATGGCACTTTTTCTTGTCATGGTTGATGATTTTTTTTCCTACATTGTATTGCCAGGTCCTTCCACTCCTCTGTCGGAGTTACTGCCAACAATATGTGTTATCAGGGCTGCCTGACCCTCGCTGAAATGTACATCAACTAATGAGATCCTTTCTGGGATAACATCAAGGCAGTTTGACCTTCGTTTATGTGTGCATCAACAGATGAGATCATCGGATAACTTCTGATGCTTTGCTGGATTTACTTGCTAGCAACTGAATGTCATCAAGGTTGCTTGACCACTGTTGATGTGTGCATCAATGGATGAATTGGATAAAGTTTTCGTTGGGGGGATGTGTTTTGGAGTTACGACCTTGGACTGATTGCATCAGACCTTTGTGAGGTATTGCAGAGTTTAGTTTGCAAAAGTTATGATTATCAGTATATTAAACCTCTTGTTTAGGCGAATACCAATGAGTGATATGTAAACCCGCAGTTTGGTCTCTAAAAACTAGGATTTTAGGCTTTTTCGCTCAATCGCATATCATTTTTTTCCAGATTTGACTTTTTCTGCTTGTGAGACCTCCTTCGCAACTCAAATTAGAACGAGCCGGAGTGGTGGGCCCCACCTAGGGGAGCCGCAGGTACACTTGTGGTAGCCGTAGGTACACCTGCGGCTAGCCGTGGGTAGCTTTAAGGCACATGTTCCTTTCATAAGTTATTTTTAAGTTACGCCACACAGAGAATCTACGAGCTCTTCTTAAGATATACTGAGTTTGGGTGAATTTCTACAAAATCTGTCACCGTACAAGTGTTCTACACTACCTTGGTAACATATGCATGTCTTCTTTTCCAGTTTTTATCCATTAGAAAATGAGTTATCACATGAAATGATTTTAATGTCATAGTAGTGAATATGCATGCTCGTATGACTTGATAAAAAATATTCAACATATTAAATGTTAGTTTTTAACTATGCTAAACATAATGATGTGAAAAAATTTGACTATTGAAATTGTCAAATTAACACATTTTTTCCAGCTATTCCTTATCCTATTTGAGGACAAATACATATATATATATATATATATATATATATATATATTATATATTTCTATCAGACCTAGAATTTACTTCGTGGCCTTTTACTGCTTTATTTACATTCCATCCCGCCTGGAGTTTACTTCGTGGGGTTGATCGTTTTACTGCTTTATTTACATTTCTGATCCCTCATGGAGGTGCTTCGTGGTGGTTGATCGTGTCTCTATATTTATATTTACCGCTTTTATATATTACATTTATAGTCCCCCATGAAGTTCGCTTCGTGGTGGTTAACAGTCTGTATATATATATTTATAGCTTCTATATATAAAATTGCTTACAACTTTCATATAAACTGTTACATCATGTGAGCCTAGGAATCATGTGCTCACAAATTCAGTTTTGTGAATCTAGATTCAGTTCCCGTGATGGACATTTTCGGCTATAAACAGCTTGTACATTATTCATAGTGTCTGAATTTCTTTAGACGACTCTCATGCCCACAAGGAGTTCAGCATTGCTATATATATTATTTTCTCGAAGATAATTCACATCTCGAAAATAAAAGCAATCAAGCCGAACACTTAATAAAATGGAAGTATCAAAGGCCTCAATTACTATTGAGTATAAGGGTTTAAAAAACCTCTTTTATGAAACATCACTGCTATATCTTGTTAAAACTAAATTTTTACACAAATTCAAACCCTTTGTATATACGTGTGAACGAGGCATAACACTACTTCCAAATGATTGCACATTGACCCACACACACACACACATTCATATAACAGTTTAATTGAAAAGTGGCAGTCATCGTGGTACCGCAGATATCGGGGGTGCCTAACACCTTCCCTCCGCATAAACAAGTCCCCAGACCCTAATGAATCTTGGTTTCATAGACAAATTTAGCAGTGTTATATCATGTGGTCAATGTGCAAACCTTTTCTCGGTTGAGTTGGTGCAACCATTTAAAAATACAAACTGGCGACTCTTACAGTCAAATCGTCAACATATAAATGTCAGACCTTTTCAAAACTTGGTTTTTCAAACAAATATCACCTAACATGAAAACTTTAAAAGACAAGAATAGAAAAGGGACAATAAAAGTCCCGACGTCGACAGGTGGCGACTCTGCTGGGAGTCCAGTAAGAGGACTTAAGCCACTACTACAAACTTTTCAAAACTGTTATCTACTTGTGTGTGGATGATTCATTTACATTTTGATGAATGTGTACGATTGCATTTACTTGCCGCACTTAATGCTTTACACTATATCTGCATACGATATTAGTGCTTTGCACATATCATCATTCCCATAACGTTAAGAGACGTTGCATGTGAATGTATGTTGTGTGGTTCCTCCACCAGGAGGCTATCCTGTCAGTGTTTGATTACTGGACTCGTAGGGAGACTAATTCCAATGAGGCTCCGAAAAGGCACCACCAAGATTCGCTCTAGTTAAAAGACTGAATTAACTTCTAGTCAAGTAAATTGTGATGATTTGGGAACCTTCACGCCAAAAAGCCGCGAGAGTAACCTAAGATAGGTAAGCATCTGATAAAACAAACGTAGAGGAAAGTCTCTTCATGCTTTCCATTTTCAATTAATTGTAAAAATAATTACTTGTAATTTCATTCCATGTCAATCTTTATGTAATGGAAAAAATGTAGAATATGTGTACATGCATATTAAAGCTTGGCATGCTATCAACGGACACCCGTTTTGCAGGATAATAATCCTAAAATGGACACATTGTGATAGTATATAAACATTTATACAATCCCTAAGACTAGACTACATAAGTTTTTGTAGGGAAATAATTGGGCTTGTTACCCGATCAAAGTCCAAAAAGGCCACGAGCCTACAACCAATTATGTCTTTATCTGACAGTCTAATCCTTCTCCTGTCTCTCATGAACAGTTTGACGGATTAAGAAAACAAATTATAGATTTGGCTATTCTGCTTAAAGAACTACACCAATCTAATCAGGTTTTATGAATACCCATACATACATAATCCTCTGCACATGGAGGAACACAAGGTGTGGATCAAGCAAATCCAATACATGAGCTTCAGTTGGATAAGTCCAACAAAATTCCTAAAAAGACCCATCTAAAATAAGATCCTGACATTGGTAATATCAGGAAAAAATCCTTCAGATGGAAGAGACCTTTCGGTCTATAAAAGGCATTAGTGCACATGGGAGTGTCTCATATGCCGACCTTTCTAAATTCCCTGTTGTTTATTATCAAGAGAAGTTAAAGACTCCTGACTTTGAAAAGTATGACGGGTTGGAAGATCCTTACACACACTTGAAGGTATTCATTAGAGAACTATGATCTTATGCCGAGGATGAGAAGCTCAGAATGCACCTATTCCAAAAGAGTCTAACTGGAGAAGCTCGATGGTGGTATACCAGATTAGACAATTCTACGATCCATCACTGGGAGGAGCTAGCTCATGCCTTCTTCAGTCAGTATAGTTTACAGTCTCAGATAAGTCCTGACCGGTACCAAATTACCAAGGTCAAAAAATAGTCTAGTGAGTCTTTAAGAGAGTATGCCCAAAGGTGGAGGCGCCTTGCTGCTCAAGTTATTCCTTCTATGACGGAGTCAGAAATTGTGATGACCTTTATAGACATACAAGAAGCTCCCTTCTATGAGAGAGTGTTAGCTGGCATTGGCAAGCCATTTTTTGAAATGATCAAACACGAAGAGATGGCTGAGATGGGATTGTAGTCAGTAAAAATTCAAGAGCTAGCCGCTCTGAAAGCTGCTGTTGAGCACATCCATTCCAGAACTTATGGAAACCACCCATGGAGGGTCCATAAAAAGAAAGAGGATGTTTCCTTGATACTACAAGGTCAGAAAGGCAGTCAGAACATGCCTATCCAGAGGAGAAACTACTCCCATTTTCAAGCACAGTCTTCCAACCCCACATTACCAAATGGTGGAGAAGTCCGACGCAATCGAGTGTTCATAGCCCTAGGGGATTCGCTCGAGAATGTTCTCAACGGTGTTGATAATCCTTTGAAAGTGGCTGCACTTATAACACCCCCAATTTTGGGTATCTTCAAACCCGACAGATGGTGCTACACGGTACTCATTACTGTACATTCATCCTATTGAAACAACATCAAAATGTGCGTCTCAAAGACATTCTTATTACATTAATAATATTACATCTCGTTCCCAGGTTCTAAAACCATTACATTCTTTGTTCATCATACTATAATATATACAACGTACTAGTTTATTACAAGGTAAACTAATCGTTCATCTTTGTCTTGACTTTATCCTTGTCGGATCCCTCAGATCGTTCGGTTGTAGCTATATTCATATGGTTCAAGAAAGAGTGATCATAACAAGCTTAACAAGTAAAATAATTTCTTTTAAACAACATGCTTGATACATAGAAATCTTACATCTTCAGTAACTGAACAATAGTTACGAAGTACTATCGCTAATTCAAAATAGCACATCTCTTCCTTCAAAACATTTTACAATAACAATATTCAGTAAAACATCAATTCTGGCTCAAGACAATGAGCAGTTCATAATTTCTTTGAAAAGGATAACCCGACACTAAGTCCGTAACTCCGACATATCTTACGAGCACTTCTAGGTGATCAGCCCATAGTACTCTATGTTGATCAACACTATATTCTTTAAATGTATTTACGTTTAAGTTTTGGCAACCTCACGTGCCCATCGAATAATCAATGAAAATACATTTGTTTACTTATATTCAGGCTTACCTTGAATTTGTACCAAACACTTGGCGTAGGATATCGTTAGCAATTCTATATTGAAAGACTTGTAAATAAATCAATCAACTCTTCAAGATTAGTCTAGCCGAGATAAAACTGGCATCGACCCTTTAGTAAAACATTTCATGCATCTCATAACATGAATCACAGGAAACTTGGCTAACACAAAGGTTAGACAAGCGATATGAAAAATATGCCTTTAGCGTCTGCTACAGTATAATAACTTTTCCTTTGAATCTTTACAGTCTCTACAACACATAACCATATAACAACTTTTCCTTAATGTGTATTGGACTATCCAATTGTTTACACAATTTTACTAGTCCATTCCATTTAACTAAAAGTCTTATAACATCTACTATACGTATAATTCTCGTATTCTAACTTGTATACATATTCATGTACGTCATTCCATCAATCATACATACTCGTATAATATTCATATTCATTACCTCGTATAATACCTACGTATTATACGAACATTGCTTTAATTCATTATACACATTCCCTTTTCCTTTTCGAAAATCACTTTCCCTAATCGTTAGGTTTTGAGTCCGCATGCGAAAAATTGCATTTTCCATAACTGAAATATTATTAGATATTCCATCTCACCTCGATATTCTATCATTACGTATTTCTCGAATATTCAAAAATAATTCCCGAGCAGAACTGCGTGAATAGTTTTTTTCAGAAAATTTCTCAGAAAGCTTTTATTTTCGTCTTGGAAATTCAAACACTTTAATTCTATCTTGTTGCCAAATTACTACAACATTCCTACATATCTAGGTCATAGAACGCCCTTCAATTAGCTTACTCCCATAAATAATTAATTAAATTCATTTAATCCACATAATTAAATAAAAATTTAATTCTCAAAAATCCAAATTTTTTGGGGTGTTACAGCACTAGAGCCAATTCTCTTGCCATCTAGGCCACAATATAATGTTGTCGGGTTGAAAAAAGTCCCATGGAATTATGGGCAGATTGAAGGATCTACATCCCACACAACTGCTGCAATGTCGAAGGAAAATCCACTGTATCTTTCCCATCGGATGATAAGCCTACCATCAAATCAAAGGGGAAAGTTCCCATGGAGAAAATTGAAGAGTCCCTCCGTACCATGGGCCATAACGAAGCCAAGTTGGTTTTTAGCTTGAGAGAAGATCCACAATAAATTTCCATACAAGACTTGGTTTTCTATTCCAAAGATCACAGGAAGATCTTGCTAAGGGTCTTGGAAGAAGCCCAATTTCCAAAATTAGTGGATGTGGAAAAATTCCAACATCTGGTTGATTACATTTTTAACAACAATGTGATATATTTCACTGATGACGATATACCTCCTGAAGGGACTGGTCACTGCAAGTCGTTGCACATAGCGGTGATATACTCCTGATATATAGTGGGAGGAGTTTTTATAGATGGTGGGTCATCTTTGAATATATGTCCTTATGCCACCTTGGAGAAGATGAATATCAGCACCAAGAGGATCAAAAGCAGCCATACGGTTATCAAAGCTTTTAATGGGTCCTGACAAAATGCATTTAGGGAGATTGAGTTACATGTTGAGATTGGTCCACATACATTCAGTGTACCCTTTCATGTGCTCAAAATCGCCACAGGATACAACCTACTTTTAGGAAGACTGTAGCTTCATATGGCTGGAGCCGTCGCTTCCACCCTTCATCAGCAACTCATGTACGTTATCAACAATAGCCTAATCACTATTAATGCTGAGCCGGAATGTCCTGAACAAGGTGACATACAACTCATCAGCTTCAACACCGAAGTTGAGTCGGTCAGTTTCCATGCCTTGATGGTGAGCAACACTGACTACCATCCCATTGGGATGATGTCACACCCAAGATTTCTGCCGAGGTAATGTCGGCCACTCAAGAGATGATGTCATTGGGTCATCAACATGGACAAGGGTTGGGCAAAGATCATCAAGGCATTAAGCACCCAATTCAAGTTCCCAGTCAATCATGGACAACTAGATTAGCCTATTCTGCTAGCTCCGGTCACAAGAATCCTTATAATCACAAACAGATTCCTTCATCTTCAGCCATACATAAATTATCCCCACCTATAGATCCTGAGCCTATACAGTCTCCGGTAAAGGTTCTAGCCCGTGTTATGGCTATGCTATTTCCTAAACTAACACTAGTTAGAGCAAAAGAGGTCCTGATTCTTGATCCCGAAGTGGAAGAAAGGGAACGGAGACGTAAACAAGACATCGCCAGGAGTTTGTCTCACTTAACCATCATGTTACATGATGAGCACACAAACAAATACACTCTAGATGATGATTGTCCCGACATTATGTTTATTATTCGGGAGAAGGAGGATTATGATAGCCACTTCATCACTGCTGTCCATCAGGAGTTCACCTTTGACAATTGGAGCAGCACTCCTTTCATTTGTCGACAAGGGTAAAAAGGGCAGAAACCCCCTCTGCCCTATAGATAGCTTTAACTGCTTACTTTACTGTACAATATTAGCAGATATTTTATCAGTACATACTAACAATTTGTATAACTGAACAATTTCATATATTAAGTGAAAGCATATTTTTTTTCTGAACTTAGATGTGCCTATACTTGCAGATGAGGTGCCTTTTCTCCACAAGGATTGTAACTTTGATGAAAAGTAAAACTCAGACTTGATGGAAATACAGGAGGACACTGAGATACCTCAGGAGATCAAGGAATCGGTCGAGGATTTACCTAAACCAAATCTTGATCAAACCACCTCATTCAACCTCGGAATCTTAGAAAACCATAAGTTAATCCCGATTGGTATAGACCTTAACCCAAACCAAAGGAATGACATGGTTACATTAATAACCCAATTCCAGGATGTGTTTGCATGGTCTCACGAAGACATGGTGGGTTTGTCCACGGACATCATTATCAATCGCCTTCCCATTAAAGAGAGATTCAAGCCAGTCAGGTAGAAACTCAGGTGATTAAAACTGAGTGGAGTTTAAATGTTAAAGAAGAAATTGTGAAACAATTTCAAGCTGGTATCATCATGGTGTCTACATATCCTGAATGGCTATCCAATATAGTCCCCGTGCCTAAACTGGGAGGAAAAGGTGCAAGTTTGTGTGGATTATTGGGATCTAAATAAAGATTAGCTTAAAGATAGCTTTCACGTGCCATTTATCCACATACTTATTGACAATACTGCTCAATATGACATTTACTCCTTCGCTGATTATTTTGCGGGGTAGCATCAAATTATGGCTGGTGAAGAGGATCATGAGAAAAATGTATTCATCACTCTTTTGGGAACTTTTTGCTACAGACGGTTGTCATTTGGCCTCATCAATATCGGAGCTACCTACCAACAGGCCATGATGGCTCTTTTCCATGACTAAATGCACAAAGAGATAGAGATCTACGTTGATGACATCATTGTCAAATCCCGAATGGAAGTAGATCACCTAGACCATCTCCAAAAGCTCTTCAATAAGTTGCATAAGTATAACTTGAAGTTGAATCAAGCCAAGTGCGCCTTTGGTGTTAAATTAAGCAAGTTTCTAGGTTTCCTAGTCAGCCACAAAGGGATTGAGCTCGATCCCACCAAAATCTAGGCCATTACAGAAATGCCCATTCCTTAGAAAAAAAAGGAAATACAAGGATATTTGGGAAGAATCAACTTCATTAGCTGGTTCATTTCCCAACTCATAACAACCCGTGAGCCTATCTTCAAGCTGTTATGAAAGAACTCCTCCATGAAATGGAATGATGACTGTCAAAAAGCATTTCTTACAATCAAAGAGCAGCTGGTTAACGCTCCTGTTTTGGTACCTCCCAAGGATGATGTTCCCCTATTATTGTACCTATCCATTAATGATAATGCCATGGGCTGCATACTGGGATAGAAAAATGATAGAGGCCAAGACCGAGTTATCTACTACCTCAACAAAAGATTCAACAGTAGTGAACACAAGTACATTCTGATTGAGAAAACTTGTTGTGCTTTAGCATGGGCTTCCATGAGGTTACAACATTACCTCCATGGTCACACAACCCATCAAATATCCTACGTGAATCATCTCAAGTACGTGTTCAGCAAACCCATGTTAAATTGTAGGCTTTCCAAATGGCAGTTGATCCTCCAGTAATTCGACATTGTCTACGTGACGCAAAAGTCCATTAGAGGTAAAGGAATTGT